>CM032403.1:11063345-11587286 GCA_019049475.1 Eueides isabella | reverse complement strand
TTGAAAAAAAAAAAAAGCGCAGCGTGCGTTTATTTTAATGGCAATGGAGAATCCATACTATGTTCCCAAGTTCCCCTGTATCCAGACCCACTGTATCCAGATCAAAGCAAGGCAAGCAGGGGGTGCTTGCCTTGCTTTGATCTGGATACAGTGTGAAGATAAAAAAGAGCTTCGTCCTGGGAGAAAATTATATCGAATAATCTTTAAAATATAGCGCAAGTCTAAATAGAAACAACACCAAAAAAAACCAAAAAACGATATCAAAACTAAATATTACTTGGCATCGACCACGAGAAAATCATCCACATTTTTATAAAAATAAAACAAGATTTTTATATACGACTTGGAGAACTAGAAATAATTAACCACAAACCACGAAACCTTACCTGATCTTCTTATCCCTGCAGGTCGTCAACAACTTCGAGCCGGTCCAGTTCCAGCACGCGGAGTATATGAGGTCGGGATGGCAGTCGAGGCTTATTAGCACTTCGCCGGTGCCCACGTTCCATATTGCTATCTGATGGTCGGAGAAAATATATGAGCATAACTGGCTTTGTGATTAAAATATGAAAAAAACATTCATTCAATCCTTACTTGAGGAAATAAAATATTTAATAGTTTTATTTCAATAATTATTATCGGCAACAAGAGTCCCACTCAATACACAATGCCTTAAATCCAGCAGAAAGTGGGTAATGGAACAGAGTATCTTAACACTAGGTTCCCAAGTTCCCTTAGCGTACCCTGCCATGTGCGGGATTCAGCGTAGAGCTAAAACTTTTAATATCGTCGATTGCAAATAAATATAGCGAAGCAAAAAAACTTTGGCTTTCGATTTTTCTTACAAGGGTGAAGATATCAAAAAACCACCAACTTAATAAGAAAATTGTTAATACAAAAATACCGTACTTAGTTGGTTTTTCTTGAAACTATCGCTATATATCAAGTCTTTTGGTAAACAACCATAAAATACTAAACTTAAATTTAAAAAGCGTATAAAAATTTTAAACGAAGCAGGATTTGAACCTGCGCCTCTGGAAAACCTTAGGCTTAGTTGGTCAGAGCGCTGGAACGGTTTTCCAGAGGCGCAAGTTCAAAAATTGCTTCGTTCAAAATTTTTATACGCTTTTTAAATTTAAGTTTAGTATTTTTCGTCCTAAGTGTGTAATAACACTTTAAAACATAGTAAAAACCATAAAATATATAATAACAAGAATAAAATCAAAATTTTTAATCTATACATATATCATTTTTATTTGATAATTATCTGTAAATGACAAAAAGAGTTTTGACAAAAATATTGTGAGGGACTTTTATTTACGTAATGGAACCCAAAATAATGATTTTTAATATATTTGTTTGTATGTCTGTGTGTCTGGGCGTTTGTTTGTGCTAATCTCAAAAACAGCCTACCTATATTTTACTATTGTATTTCGGCCACTTTCCCTTAACAGTTGTTAATTTATATAATGTATTTTGTTCGACAAAATTGCTACAGAAATAAATAAATAATAGTGCAGTTAAAGCAGGCGAAGCCGCGAACGGACCGCCAGTATAAAATCAAATCCATTAAACTAACCTGATTATCAGACCCCGCCGTCAACAGTACATTCTGGGCAGTGGGATGCCACAGCACCAGGCCAACTCTTCGCTGATGATACACCAGATCTACCACAGGCTCTGTAAGCGTCCTTGAGAGACCACCGTCCGGGATCTGCCATACCTGGGAATATTTTGAAAATTTAAGTATTTTATTTTTTCAATTTTGGCTGTAAACGACAGGTTGTGGGTTCGATCCCCATTCGAGGAAATGAAATATTTAATATTTTCAAATTAACTGTTTAATGTTTCCATTGCTTCACTCCGGTTATAAAGTGAAGCGCAGCGTTGAAGTCCGCCATTCAACACGCAATGCCTCAAATTCAGCGGAAAGTGGGGAACGGAGAGTCTTAACACTAGCTTCACAAGTTCCCTCTGCCTATCCTGTCGTGTGCGGGATACAGCGTGAAGCTAAGTAGTAAGTTATTTTTCAAATAAAACGGATCGTACGTGTCCTAATGGGATTGGAGTGTCTTAACACTAGGTTTCCAGATTTCCCCTGCCTAACCCACTAAGTGCGTGATTCAGCGTGAAACTAAAAAGCGTTAAACGCCGAAATGCCAAAATGCCGCGTATTTTTTTCAATTTTAAATCAACACTACAAAAATATATTTTTTAGTTTTACGATATATCTCGTATATCATAACATGAAAGCCAGAACGTATCTTGTGGACAACACGAAGACACTAAGAAAACCAGACACTCTCAAATGCTCAAGGAGTTGCTTGTTAAATGACGTAATTCAACGCCGGTCTTTCACACAGAAAAACCGACTTTACACCGACAGCTAAAATCGCGTGACTATGACAATTAAATTCAATCATTAGACAGCATTATTGAAAATTAAATACACTTCTTCCATTATAAAACACTTTTATTGATCAAACCGTTTTCTCGATACTAATTATCATGTTGCTCATAAATATTTATGTATTCATGTATATGGTTTAACAGTTGATTAGCTAGCTACTAGGAATAGGTATAGCAAGTAAATATTAAAATTAATTACAACAAGGCAAAGCGCGGCGTTGAGTTACGCCACTTAACACGCAATTTCTCAAATATGTCTTAACACTGGGCTCCCAATTTCTTTCAGTCTACCCCGTCACGGTTTTTCACGCTGTATCGTGAAGCTGAATAAAGTTTATTCTCAAGCGATTGAAAGATTCAATTTTTTTTGCTCTTCTCTTCTCATAAACCTAACAAGGTAGGCAAAGATCGAGACATTGTACCTCAAGTGAGAAAAATACGCGCAACAATTCTATATTCGATTCCCGTTTGGGGGAGTGGATTACATATATTCAGAACAATTGATTATAATCCACTCCCCGGAACGGGAATCGAAGTATCAACCACTGTTACCAGTCAGATGGGCAGCGTCAGCTATGAAATATTTATTGTATGACACAGATTCTATACATATCACAATCTGTGATCTCAGTATAAAAGAACCAAAGACAATCATTTTTAAAATGTTTACCCGCTTGTCTATTGATTTGTGTACGCTAATCTCGAAAACAAAAGAACGATATAAATAGAATTATTACCATTATAGTTTAATAATCTTCACGTAACATTTAAATTATGTTTTACTTCAATCGGTCCATAAATAAAAGAGTTATATATCATTTAAAAGTACAGACAATAATGTTCATAAATCGTGTAATTCAAGCGGGCGAAGTCGTGGGGATAAATTAAATAAAAAATTTCAATATATATATATATATATATATATATATATATATATATATATATATATATATATATATATATATATATATATATATATATATATATATATATATATATAAAGACCTGGAAAAGAACATGTTACCTTAACGACACAATCTTCGGATCCGCTAGCAATGACATTGTCGTTGTGGGGACACCACGCGATGTCCAGCACCGGGCCCTTGTGGCCGCCGACCAGCGGGTGATCTGCTGGGATTCGCCCGACCTGGAACAAAATAAATTCGCTTAAGTATAATTAAATCATATAATTACATAAAACATCTATATAGGTTTTTTTCTTGTTTTTCTTTTATGTTTTCGCGTATCCAAATAATATTAACCCAGCTTTACGCTGTGTCCCGCACATGGCAGGGTAGGTAGAGGAAACTAGTGTAAAGACACTCCGTTGCACTTCTGTTTTCCACTTTCCGCCGAGGCATTGCATGTCAAGTGGCGTTAGAAATATTAAATATTTTATTTCCTCGACTGGGGATCGAACCCACAACCTGTCGGTTACAGTCACACGTTTGTCACGCCGCTGCGCCACGACAGGCCTCAAATTTAATTAATTCTTGAATTTTGCGAAAAATCTTATTGGAAACGGAGTGCCTTAACACAAGGTTCCCGAGTTCCCTCTGCCTACCCTGCCACGTGAAAGATACAGCTTGGTAAAAACATATTAAAGAAACATTTCTCGACACAAGTATGAAATTACAAGATTTATATCAACGTATGACATACATACGTTTATCCTTTACACGTTAACATTTGTTAGCGTTAATTAAGAGCAGTCAGTTAACTAAAGCAAAGCGAGCTGTTACGTGAAGAAGTTCCGTGAAACACTACAAAATACACGGAATTTGTTGAAATTAAACTTGGCAATTACTTAAACCTCTATAAACATAATTTAACTTGGTATGACGTACATTTATTTAATTGTTATGTTCACCTTGTAGGCAGAGACAACTTGAGAACCTAGTGCTAAAAAACTCTATTAACATTAAGACCTTTCCGTTCTCCACTTTCCGCCGAATTTGCGAGCATGTCGAGTGGATGTTTAACGACGCGCGTTGCCTCGTTATGAGTAAATATAAAATATTAAATTTACTATAAGGTAATAAGGCAAAGCGCGGCGTTGATTTCCGCCACTCAACACGGAATGCCTCAAATTCGGAGAAAAGTGGGGAACGTAAGTGGAACGGAGTGTCTTAACACTAGGTTCCCGAGTTCCCTCTGTCTACCCTGCCGCGTGCGGGATACAGCGTGAAGCTAAAAAAAAAAAATTTACTCTAGTGATCATGAAACCCACCATAGCGTTAACAGCCGCGAACTTGTGCCTCTGCGCAACGATTGCCTGGCATACTAAAACACGAGCAAAGTCACAAACAAATGCCAGTCTAATATAAAGTGTTTTCTCTATAATACCTGCATGTGTTCATCATTCATACATAATTAAACACACAGACAGACATATACATTCAATATAAATTCATTAAACATGACCCAAATATATCGAATATATTCTTGGCAGGGACCGACGCGCGGTGAGGTGAGAAAGCATTGCTTTCACTGAAATATTTCGAGTTTGAAAGTCACTTTCGTTTTTTTTTAGGTTAAAATTGTATTTTTTTTTAACGTATTCGCCGAATCTATTTAATGTATTTATTCACGCTGTATCCCGCACTTGGCAGGGTAGGCAGAGGGGACTCGGGAACCTAGTGTTAAGACACTCCGTTCTCTTCTCCATTTTTCAATTACGTGTTGAGTGGCGGAACTCAACGCCGCACTTTGCCTTGTTACCAGACATGTCCTCGAGTGGGGATCGAAGTAAAAAATACAAGTCGTTATTGGTTTATAACCTGGGGCGTTTACAACGGTCATGTTATAAAGCAAAAACGACTTGTAAGTATGTAAGAATTTTGAGGCCATTTAGAGGGATAAGTAGGAAATTGAGGCCTGTCGTGGCGCAGCGGCACAAGCGTGTGACTGTAACCGACAGGTTCTGGGTTCGATCCCCAGTCGAGAAAATTAAATATTTAATATTTTCAATTTAAATATTTTATGTTTATTTCTTCGCTCGGGTACAAGGCAAAAACGCCGCGTTGAGTTCCGCCACTCAAAGTGGAAGTGGAGAACGAAAGTGGAACGGAGTGTCTTAACACTAGGTTCCCAAGTTCCCTCTGTCTACCCTGCCATGTGCGGGATACAGCGTGAAGTTGAGTGAGTATGTAAGAAATTATATAAGGCGTATCTATAAAATTTATCATGTTTTTATTATATAATATGTATTATAATATATAAATAGTAGTTATGATGTTATTATCATATTGTAGTAGGCAGATTACACATTGTGGCGCAGTGACACAACGAAAATACGACGATATTGGGTTTGTATCCTTCTTAGGGGAATAAATTATTTACATATTTTCGCTTTGGTGACCATCTTATACCTAAATGATCTGTCAGACATTGGCCAGATAGTGTAAAACAGAAACTACTTATTACATAGATTGATAGATTTTTACTGGAAACGGCTATGTTTGATTAAAGCTTTGTTTCATAGGCTGTAATAGTATAAAAAAAATACTATTTATTTTATCTCGCATACATAGGGCAAAGGGAACATGGGAACCTATAGTAAGGAAAGTCCGTTCCTATTATTACACCCTAATTCTCTAACTTTTTCCGAACTGTAAAACCGAGAACGCGAACTCAATCAACGCTACGCCTTGCCATGATACCAGAGGCAGCATGAAAAAATATATAATATAGGAATATTTCATTTACCCTCCTGGGAATCGAACCTGCAACACCGTGGTGTTGCTTATCCTGTTATATGCGGGATACGATCGTGAACCAACTAGTACTTAAATCTCTTGACATATCTAGGGACGAGATAAATCTAGTTATTGTTAGTCTCGCACACGGACAGGTGACCTAAGGTAAGATACAGCGATCTGCACTCAGCACTACAAAGTCAATATATTTTAAGTGCCGTACCATCTGCTTTTAGACGAAACAAACTATTAATGTAATTATTACGTAGCTTGCTGCAACGACGGTTAGTGGGGTTTCGAATCTGTTTTGAGGCAAAATTATCTATATAATTATAAAATTTTAAATATTTCCATCTCACTGTTAGCTAACTTGTAGTTTATTTTTAGTTTCTTGCTGTATTCCGCACATGGCAGGATAGGTAGAGAGAACTTGGGAACTTAGTGATAAGACACTCCGAATCCGAATTTGAGGCATTGCGTGTTGAATGGCGGACTTAGACTTGTTACCAGAGCAACGAAAAAAAAAACATTAAATATTTACATTTAAAATATTAAATAAATCATTTTCTCGAATGGGCATCGAACCCCCAACCAATGGATTTTACAGTCATACACTTGCACTGCTGCGCCACGATAGAATTAACTTATTATTAACAATAACATAAATCTCAAGGCTGTGGTAATTTCTGACCACACGATATCCATTACAATTGCTTTTATGCAAATATGTGTATGACTAATGACATTAGAGATCATCTGACTATCCACACAACGGTTGCGGGTTCAATTCCCGCTTGGAGATAACAAATGAGTACCTTACTGATAACAACATATCGTAAATTGAAAAGTCCGAGTCAACACTAGACTCCCTCAGTCCAGTGATAAAGTCTCATTGATTCTACCCATCAAAATGCAGCCAAACCCAAAGCAAACTAGCCACCATACTAAATAATTAAAGCTACATTGTAACTAATCCCGCTTACTAAGAACAGTAATCAGTATCGTTTGATCTTGCTATGTACATGAGCGCGCATTCCCACGCGCCGCCAATCTGTCTGTCGTTTGACTTGTATTTGTGTACCGCTGAGACGGAGATGTATGATAACTTGCAATCATTGTGATTTTGACTTTAAACATTAATACTCAGCTTCACGCTGTATCCCGCACATGGCAGGGTAGGCAGAGGGAACTTGGGAACCTAGTGTTAAGACACTCCGTTCCACTGCCGTTCCCCACTTTCCGCCGAATTTGCGTGTTGAGTGGCGGAACTCAACGCCGCGTTTTGTCTTGTACCAGAGCGAAGCAATGAAATATATTAAATATTTAAACTGAAAATATTAAATATTTAATTTCCTCGAGTGGGGATCGAACTCACACACTGTCGGTTACAATCACACGTTTGTGTCGCTACGCCACGACAGAGGCCTCTATTTTAAATATCAATTATATGTATTTTTCTATTCATTAACGTTTTAAAAAGGAGATTGAATTATTAGGCGAAGGGGTATAATGTCCGAGTGTAAACGACGGTTGTGGGGTTCGATTTCCACTCAGGGTAATAAATCATTCGCTTAGAAAATTTGACTGAAAAGTTGACGAACAGATAATCTTATAAAATTTCATGTTCATTTGTTTGTTTCAGCTTTACAGTGTATTCTGTACATGACAGGGTAGGCAGAGGTTGGTAATCTAGTGCTAAGACACTACGTTCTTTTCTCCACATTCTGTCGAATTTGACTCTTTCACTTCTAAACAATATCTATACATTGAAAACTAAAATTTCCGCTAAATGAATAAAAAAAATGGTAGCAAATTTGTTGAATTTTGAATTTTAAATTGACGTAACTTTTTTATTTATCAACCGCTTTAAATAAAACAAACACCTAATGTTGATGGAAGGCTGCCAAAAAAATATAATAGTGACAATTGCATTAAAGTCTGGTTAGCCATTTCTGAAATTACAAACGCACAGACAAACAAAAAGACAAACTGACAAAAAAAAATAATGTCACTAATTTTCCCCCTGTATCGCGCACATGGCAGGGTAGGCAGAGGAAACTTGGGAACCTAGTGTTAAGACACTGCATTGCGCGTTGAGTGGCGGAATTTAACGCCGCTAAACTTTACTTTTTACGCCGCTTTGACTTTTTACCAGAGCAATAAAATTAAAACATTAAAACCCACAACCTGTCGTTTAAAGTCATACACATGTGTCGCTGCGCCACGACAGGCCTCACAGAAAACTCCCTTATAAGATTATTTAATATATATACCATGTACAGACAATAATCAGTTCTAAAATTTATTATATATAGTACCTATAGATTTGTATCGTTTATCAGTTTATATCGTTTATCAGTTTATACAGTGAGATGGCGTATTGCCAATATTGCCAACAAACGTCACATACCACGGTGTTGTGTCAACCCCGCTTATACGTTTCGCTTATGAGTGTGACTCACTCAGTTCATTAATATTTTAATACCTTTGTCATTATTTTTTTGTACTTGCTAATGGGGTGATCGAAATTTTACTATAAGTCAAAGAAATTAGTGGTTGAGAAAGCAAAAAGGCATCATTTTCACCTGGTTTTATGAAAGCGTGATGTATCAGCTTCACGCTGAATCACGTACATGGCAAAGAAGGCAGAAGGGAACTTGGGAACCTAGTGTTAAAACACTCCGTTCCACTTCTGAGGTAGAATTCTTTACGTATTTTTACATAAAATAAATAATAAGGCAAATAAAACCTGGAAATTTATTGTTAAGACACTCCGTTCCCACAACGGCACTCCCGTTCGATACATTCCAACAAATTCCTGAGATATTCATTAGTGACAGATCTCAACATCGCGCTACAAGAGCTTCACTACAAGGGTTTCGCTACAAGAGTGAAGAAATGAAGAACCGCAAGAAAGAAGCAACCAGAACTGCTTATGCCACTGCGCCACAGACCGCCTCCAATTAAATAAAATTATTAAATATTTTTAATCGAAGTGGCTTAGCCCAAAGCACGTACACTCCGCCCAACATGCATCTGAACATACTGGAGGAATGTGAATATAAAAATATGATTGAATCAAATTAAAGAACTGTAAAACTAACCATTGTTTTAAATACATAATTATAATAAGCATATATGAGTTATTGCAGTACAGGAGCAAAAGCAACCGTCAACGTAGGTTGTAGGTTCGATCCTCATTTAAGGAAACGAAGTATTTAATATATATAATTCCTCGCTCTGGTAACGCGACAGTCGCAGCGTTCACTTAACGTCATTAAACACTGCCTCCAGAATTCGATACAAATGGGAAACGGAAGTAATTTATTTGAAACAGACTGTCTTAGCACAAGGTTCCCATGTTCCCTCCGCCTACCTACCTATGATACAGCGTGTAGCGAGAAAAAAAAAACTAAATATATAATAATCGTCAGCCATTAGTCATAGATGTAAGACGCAATTTAGATGTAAAAGCGCATCAAATATTTATCACATTATACAGCCACAATAATATATGTATATGTAATTGCTAATTATAAGTAAATAACCTACACATATATTTGTTTTATATGAACGTAAAATTATTTTCTGTAAATCTTTGAACTGTGGTCGTTACGATAAGCATTTTGTTTTCAGTATCCCGTTCACGGAAGCGTAGGCGGAGGGAACTTGGAAACCTGGATTAAGACATTCCATATCCATCATGACATTTCCATTACCCACTTTCCACCAAATGAGACATTGTATATTGAGTCAATTAAGTAAGTTGTTGTTAAAGACATGTCCCGCTGAGTTCTTCTCGGGTCTGAGGAAGTAACTTTAGTGAACCGGTGGTAAATTGTTTGACGTTCAAACAACGAAGCTTGTAACTTCTTATTTTGAATAAAAAATGAGTAGAGGCACACAACGTCCTTCACCTAGTTATTAATTATTTGACACTAACAAAGGCACCAAAATAAACAAAATTTAAATTGAAAAAGATCATTTTAGTAAACGCTTGTAGCTCTTAAGCTATTCATTGGATTATCATAAAACGTACATAAAAATTACCAGTCAGTTATAGACATACAGTTCGACAGACAGATTGGTCAAACTTATAACACTTCTTTTTGCGTTGGAGGTTAAAAGAGAGAAAGGTGAATGTTCCAATAAAATTAAAATTTTGTCATGTCTCTGACATCTGTCAATAAATTATGACTGAATAAATGAATAATCTTGCTAATGTTATGTCATAGATGTTAAAGTGCTGAACAAATATTGATGAAACTTTACTAAATAATAGAATAAAGTGCAATAGAATAAAAAGATTATATTATTTGGATATATATACAAAGATAACTTTAATCGTCCGAAGCCGCGTTTGAGCCGCTAGTCTAACATAAAATTTAAGCACTAAATAGTGTTGTCCATGAGATCTATTCTCGTGAACAATATATAATATCTCAAAATACATCACTAAATATAGTTTGTGATGTAAATGTGACACATGCAAAACATCGATACGTAATAAAATACGCACCGAATACAGTGTAATAATACAACACCCGACCAATATCATATTCTTTAATCATCGGCGCCAATAAATGAGTCACGGTAAAAAAAAAAATAAACGTATTGCAACTGGACAATCAAATACTATCGACAATTATATATATATCGTCGTGCCGCAGCGGCACAAGCGTGTGACTGTAAACGACAGGTTGTGGGTTCGATGCCCACTTGCGGAAATGAAATATTTAATATTTTAAATAAAATAAATATTTTAAATAATTAATGTATTGAATGTTTTCATTTCTTCGCTTTGGTTACAAGGCAAAGCGCGGCGTTGGGTTCCGCCACTCAACACGGAATGCCCCAAATATGGCGGATACTGTGGAACGATAGCGGATCGGAGTCCCTTAACAATAGGTTTCCAAGCTCCCTCTGCCTACCCTGCAGTGTGCGGGATACAGCGTGAAGCTGAGTATGATACGATAAAAATGAATAATAAAAAATATATAACGAATGAATGAAATTAAATCTAAAACTGGGCAGAAAGTCGAAAACGGAGTGTAGTTACATTTCATTCTGCCTCTCTTGTTATAAGATCTCTTCTTGAGAAAAAAAAACTGGAAATAATTTTGTTACATTTTAAATTTATAAGTCCTGGCCTAAGACCATACAGTACGAATTTTCTTATCAAAGCGCGGCGTTGAGTTCCGCCACTCAACACGCAATACCCCAAATTCGGCGGAACACTTTCCGGGAACGGGAGTGGAACGGAGTGTCTTAACACTAGGTTCCCGGGTTCCCTCTGCCTACCCTGCCTCGTGCGGGATACAGCGTGAAGCTAAGAAGAAGAAAATTTATTATAGACTTCTATATTCATATTATACCAGTTCACCATGGATGGATGGTGTCATAAATTGTTAGTTGAAATATAAAATTAGTTTTTCCAGATATTTATACAGGGGTTAGGTAATAATTTCGCCGGCCGACGGAAATCGAGGGCCCGCCCACGTGAGACAAGAAAAGCATAAGACCGTGTGCAACAACGATTCTCGAATGTGTTAATAGAATGCGTGAATATAACCGATGTTTACATACCGCTAGCTCAGTCGTCGATAGATATATGTATCTATTGTATTTTGTGGGTTCAAATCGCATGCGAAAAATTACTTTTTCATTTGGTATGACCCATTTTTATTACTATTATACTATTTATATAGGTATGTCGTGGCGGAGTGCCATAAGCGCGTGTGACTGTAACCGACAGGTTGTGGGTTCGATCCCCACTTGAGGAAATGAAATAAATAACATTTTCAATTGAAATGTTTAATATTTACAATGCTTTGGTACAAGGCAAAACACGGCGTTGAGATCCGCCACTCAAGACGCATTACCTCAAATTCGGCGGAACACTTTCCGGGAACGGAAGTGGAACGGAGTGTCTTAACACTAGGTTCTCAAGTTCCCTCTGCCTACCCTGCCATGTGCGGGATACAGCGTGAAGCTGAGTGATTATACTATTTATACTATTTTATCACTAGCTCCTGTTTAATAACATTTTCTTTCTTATTAACAACGAATAAAAAATCATTAAACAGGGCTCTAACCACACCATTATATTAATGGATAATGGCACGGAACCCTCCGTGCGCGACTCAGACTCACACTTGTCCGGTTTTTTTTACTTTTCTAGGCACAGATTCAGACTTACACTGCTCGAGACGTTTGAAATAATCTGTATGACAATTTTAATATATGAATGATGTCGGAGACATATTTACTATTTCTTTTTAATTGCTGTGACATAAATATTTTGGCTTTACGTATAACATATTGAAGATTTTTCTTCAGCAAAGTCAGTTTTCCAATTTTTTACCGGATTCGAGACATTGTGTGTTGATTTGGATCTTAACGCTGTTGCTACAGCGAGGAAATAAAAATAATGAATAGCATTTTTTCCCCACGAATTGGGATCTATTACGTTCGCAAGAAGAAAAAATCTTCTTTTATAATACTATCTAATAAATTCAAGCCCCATAGAAGATACAACCAAAGCCACAATTCTACAGCCAAATAAACAAATCAAACGAATAAAAAACAATAAGCTAGCTAATAAAGAAATCAAGGAGATCAGCATAAAATTACAACCGTATAAACTTCGCGCGTTGCAGCTGTTGCAACTTATGTACGTTTTGTTTATTTTTGCTAAAGATTTAGCAACCGCAATTAGAATTAAACGAACAACATTCTAAGAACATGTTTATTTTAATGTGAAGAACATCATGAGGCCTGGCACAGGGGTTGTGGATTCGATTCCCGAGGAGAAAATGGAATATGTAATATTTTCATCTCACTCTCAACACGTAATAGCTAGTAAGCCTCCAGGATTCGGCGGAAAGCGGGAAACGGAAGTATCGTAATTGGAAATAGGCAATCTTAATACTACATTCCCAGGTTCCCAGGGTAGGCGCCCTACAGTGTCAAGCTAGAATAAAATAAAGATAAGTAACGTCGTACATTAAACAAATTTATGAATTAAAAATACACACATGTTTTTCATTTAATTTCAAAGTGTAAAAAAGACCGCCATGTCACCCATAACAAATAAAAAGTACTTATAAATTCAAAAATACACTAATTTATGATGTGTACTTTTTTTTTAATTCCTTAATATATGCAAACGTAACCTAATTTAATTGTAGTGATTAATCACTTCATTTTACGCTTTAAGAATAATAATATAACATTGTTATATTAATATTTTGTTATATTAAATATAACATTGTTATATTAATATTTCACCTTAGTATATAAAGAGCGCAGGCACAAATTGCAGATTGCGTTTTTATAAATAAATATTACCATAACATGGTCGTGGGTTCGGACTTCGTTTATGTTAATTTTTCAGGTTTAATTTGCTTTGTAAATGTGGTACTGAGTTTAACTCAATACAAAAATCGGTGAAAGTGGAAGAAAATAGAAAAAGAGATTAACCTATTGTAATAATTTAAAAATAGCAATACATTACCAAAACTTATAATAAACCTGTCATCACAGCTTGAACGTGAAAGATATATTAAAAAAATATATAGGGTACGTTTATTCATAAAATATGGCCAAAATTAGTGACTTGAAAAATGATTGCATGTGCGTTTGTATGCGCTAATCTCAGAAACGGCTAGCCAGATTTTGATGCAGTTTTCACTATAATATTTTAGACACATACTCTCTACACTTGATGCTTCAGGTTATAATGTGTAGATACAGTGCTAAGACAAAATCGTGTTTTGATAACACTATCACTTTTATAAGTGAGTGTTATGGGAAAGCGAAAGTAATAAAATAAAGTAATAAAATAATGTAAAACAAATTCAAAATTTATATTCCATAGTGATAACAATTTAAAAAGATTCTATAACTCTACAGTACGCGGGTAGATAGATACACACGTAGAGACATGCCAGGCAATTTTTTTTTTCACAGATTATACTGAAAAATTATTGTTTAGATACTCTATGCCAATTTAAAAAAAAACATAGCGTGTTACTTGGCGGAACCTAACGCTGAATTTTATCAAAATGGTTTAATATTTCATTAATTATCAAAAAATCTTCCAAGTGGAAGTCGACATGCACAAACGCATCCCATAATATTAATCACTCACTGTTTCTTCGCTGTAATATTATACAGAACGAAAACATTCGAAAACAATGTTTTGAAAACGGGTCTATAAAATGAAGTAGATATTTTTTTAAAATGATGTGCCATTATTGACATGATAATAGAACAACAAATAAATGTTTTAGTGTAATATAAAAAAAAATAAGTTGGTATACGACAAAATAAATTTCTTATATATTATAAATTTAAATATTTAATGTTTCATTTCTTCGCTCAGGTAATAAGGCAAGGCGCGGCGTTGAGTTCCGCCACTCAACACGCAATGCCTCAAATTCGGCGGAAAGTGGGGAACGGAAGTTGAACGAAGTGTCTTAATACAAGGTTCCTGGGTTCCCTATGCCTACCCTGCCTCGTGCGGGATACAGCGTGAAGCTGAAAAAAAAAAGAAACTATGTAACCTAGTTAATGATAGTGGCTATATTGTTTCTATGATCTTTAATACTTTATTTTTCATAATAATCTATCTATATCAAATTAAATAATCTTAAAACCATCAACTCTTGGATAACAAAGAGGTGGATTCAACATTTTTGAGGTTTTCACCATGTTCAGTTTTATTTATATGGAATTTTTATCATATCATGGAAATTTGAATAGATAACGTATATTATTGGGGCTACAGACACAGACGCAGGACTGTAAGTCAATAGGATATGGGTTCGATTCCCACTCGAGGAAAAGAAGTATTAAATATTTTATCTCCTCGCTCTGTTATTGAGGCAAAGCACAGCCCTTAATCCGCCACTGTCTTTTTTATGTGCGAGAAGACAGAAAATAAGAAAAACACTACTACAACTAAAAGAAAGATAAATATTCGCAAGTATTTTACAATAAAGTCATCATACGTGATGATGAATGATTTAGCGCAGCTATCGTTACGTTTGATTGAAAACAATTTACAATTGTTCACGTGAGATAATATGTCATCACCACATGTAGACTTGAATCACAATTAGATAAGGCAAAGCGCGGCGTTGAGTTCTGCCACTCAACACGTAGTGCCTCAAATTCATCGGAAAGTGGGAAACGGAAGTGGAACGGAGTGTCTTATAACACTACGTTACCGGCTTCCATCTGCCTACCCTGCCTCGTGCGGGATACAGCGTGAAGCTGAGGGAGAGAGAGAAAAAAATGTCGATAATGTACATACGTTTATGAAAATCTTTATCCAGATCCATTTATATAATAAAATTGTAACCAAACTCCGTCTGTACATTTATGTTATTTTTTAATTGGTACATGAATAATAAAGATATATCAATAGAAAATGAGCGTGTTATGAAATTTTCTATAAGCAAGCGAAGCACCGAGCCGGTGACAATTAATAATAATACAAATAGATAAAATAGCATATTTTCCCCAGCTTCACAACTATCTCGCATAACTGAGAAGACAAAGATAAACTAGTCTAAGAACACTTCATTTTGTGGAATTATACACGTTTTCGTTGTATGCGTAACACAACGCTGCGCATTAGTTTACCAGAACACAATCTATTTCTATTTCTCTCTCTCTCTTCATTTATTTATAGTATAAAACAATCTCCAAGTCAAACGCACGATCCAATGGCGCCAAAACATATTTTTTTAATGAAAATTCGCTCCACGCGACAAAAAAAAAGGCAAAGCTAACACCCACATACACTCAGGAAGTGATAATAACGCACATCCGAACAAACTATTTTTTAATATAAAAAATAAACTAACTGACGAATGCATGTTATTTAAGTTCAATTTGAATATTAAACGACCAACAAAAAAGAAAGTGACCCAATAATTAAACAGATAAAGTATATATATTAACATTTTGCTACTAATTAATTTGGTATCTAACCATTATTAGCATTTTTCTTTAAACACATTAACAAGAAAATAAGTATGACAGTATTTTGGTATATATTTCGATCCACTTGGGATTTATAAAGAGATGAAAATAGAGCCCATATTATATATATATATATATATATATATATATATATATATATATATATATATATATATATATATATATATCTATATATATATATATATATATATATATATATATATAGATATATATATATATATATATATATATATATATATATATATATATATATATAGATATATATATATATATATATATATATATATATATATATATATATATATATATACTTTCGACAATAAATTTATATTTTCTATTATATAAAGTAAATATATATAGACTCTAAGATTAACCATTTGTGTATCAATCTGTCCGTCACATACAATTTATAGTTATACTTGTCCAATCTCGCCTGCAATATTCCAATCTTCTATGGCGCAAGTGACATTGAAACAATTTAAATAACATTAATCTACTGACCCGTTTTAGTATGTGATCTCATATAGCAATTTTTTATCATGTTCACGTTTTATTAAAATAGGCGTTCCTGCCTATACAAGAATAGGCTGTGTCCAGGCAAAAAATTTAAAAAAATACAAAAAAAAGATCAATAAATTGCTGAAAAAAGTAATAGATAAAAAATGTATTATTAAATGTATTTTTTATGTGGCAATTTTTTATTGCACATTGTCATCCCTAAGCCATATTGATACGTTCTAGATACGTCCATGTATCCTCATTTCCAGGTCGTCAAAAATAATCTAAGGCAAAGAGACTGTGTTTTTATCCTCCCTTACAAAATAAATATATCGCGTATTTCTTTTTTTTATGGATAAGACAGGGCAAACGAGCGTACGGTCACCTGATGGTAAGTGATCACCGTCGCCCACGGCCCCGTGTAGCACCAGAGGAGCTACAGGAGCGTTGCCCGTCTTTAAGGTGGATGGGCCCGGCAAACCCAATGCGAAACGCAGTGGCCGAAGACACTACTTAACGCCGGGTTAAAAATGCCGTGGGTGGTAATGGTCCGGACGAGTCTGCCCATGCGTGTTGCCATTTCTGACAACGTGACTCTCCCACACGTGGGGAAACTCAACGCCGAGGTTTGCCACCTTAGGACTGTAGTTTTTATTTTAAAATAATTGATTCAGTATAATTTAACTTTTATTTAATTTATATTTTTTAAAAAAATACTGATAATGTATGCATTTGCATAAAAATATATATGAAAAATATATTTTTTTGTTTTATATGTCATAAAAACATTATCTCTGAACAAGTCATAGACAACTGATAAGCGCTACCAAATTACGCAAAAGCGTTTATTATGATCCTTATCCATCATATGTAATAATTACGTTAGTGTAAATAATAATCTTATTATAACAATCACACATTATCTTTACATACTAAATTGTTTGTCTAATTGTTAAATGGAGAATGAACCCTTAACCGACTTACAAGAAAAGTTTCAGCTTCACGCTGTATCCCGCACATGGCAGGGTAGGCAGAGGAGACATGAGAACCTAGTGTTAAAACACTCCGTTCCACATCCGTTCCCCACTTTCCGACGAATTTGAGGCGTTTCGCGGATTGCGTGTTGAGCGGCGGTATTCATCTCTCTCTTTTGGAAAACATGAAATATTTAAATTGAAAATATTAAATTTTATTTCCCCGCCATTTTACTCTTTTTCCAGCATATATCAGGGTAGACAGAGAAAACCTACTACCACCATACCATACTGTTACATTAAGTGGCGGAGCTCAACGCAGGTGTCTATTTTTTATCCAAACAGAGAAAATAACTAATCACTCCAAGTATATATTAATTGGCGGAACTCAACGCAGCAGATTTCTTTTATCAAAGCAGAGAAAATAATTAATCTCTTCAATTATTAAACAAACCCACAATCCTCACCCCTACGGCCTCATCAATTTAAAGAACGATTTAAAGAACGATTTAAATCACTCTCATTCTACCTCTCGATATGACATACATTACTTTTTTTTTAGCTTCAAGCTTTATCCCGCATGAGGCAGGGTAGGTGGGTCCGAGGCTCCGTTCCACTTTCCCCACATTCCGCCGAATTTGAGGCATTGCGGAACTCAACGCCGCGCTTTGTCTTATCACCAGAGCGAAGAAATGAAACATTAAATATTTAAATTGAAAATATTATATATATCATTTCCTCGACAGGGGATCGAACCCAGAACCTGTCGGTTGTGCCGCTGCGCTACGACAGGCCTCAAGTACATTACATATATCACGTAAGCAGTTCAATCGTGCGAGTACAAAACACTTACATACTATTATGACACATTGTTAGGAATCCACAGAAAAAGTCGGTAGTCGAGCCTTCCCAGAACATTTGTTCTTCCACCATTGTTGTTAAACCATTGTGCCATATCTGTTGCACAATGACTATGGTTATATAGACTAAAA
This sequence comes from Eueides isabella, assembly GCA_019049475.1. Taxonomy (NCBI): domain Eukaryota; kingdom Metazoa; phylum Arthropoda; class Insecta; order Lepidoptera; family Nymphalidae; genus Eueides; species Eueides isabella. Next base: position 11,568,701 of record CM032403.1, on the reverse strand, counting down.
GAAAAACCAGACATGGCAAAATGATCTTTAGATACTTTCAATAAAAGTCATTATAGCTATGCTGTGGATATTTATTTTAATGTAATTGGGGCGACTGTACACATTGTTGGATGATAATAATGCATTTTTGGTGCTTCCTGCCAGATAAGCGTGTATGTATGAAATGGAAATAACATATCATGTACGGCCACTGTACTATTGATAATGGAGCAAAATTTTTTTTTGGAACATTTCAATTTAGAATAAATTGACATGTTGTGGGTTCGATTCTCACTTATGTAAATGAAATATTTAATATTTTAATTTTTCTAGCTCCCGTACTGAGGCAAAGCGTGGCGTTTAGTTCTGCGATTCAATAGCAATGTGTCAATTCGGCTAAATGCAAAGAACGCAAATATCTTTATAGGAATGGAGCAAAGTTTTATGACAATGTTAACAAGTTCCCACTGCCTACCCCCTCTATGGATGGGATGGAGAGATTTTTTTCAATTTATAGCGTAGAATAGTCTATTAAAGTAAGAATACGAGAACTATAAAGTACAGAAATAACAATTTCTAATTACGCAGAGTAAATGACATACAAAAAAAGAATTTACTTGGTTTAAAAAAAATAAGAACCACTAGAGCATATTAATTTATTAAAATATGCATCTGACATTTGACATCAGACATTTTTCTACTGCTTATGTTGTCAATACAAATAATCTTGCTTGTTTAATAAATAAATTATATAATTTTCACATTATTATATAATAGCTTTATACCATTTTAGCCAATATTTTATACCGATAATTCATTCATTTTCAAAAGGTTAAGGCAATATTCAAATAAATAATAAGGCCTGTGTCTTGGCACAGGGGCAGAAGCATGTGACTGTAAACAACTTGTTGTGGGTTTGTTATCTACCCCATAAAGTAAATAAAATATTTCAATGTTTTAAAACAAAACACTTAATATTTTCTTATATCAGCTCTGGTAACGAGGCAAAATGCGATGTTGAGCTCAAATACTCAATATGTCATGGGTAAAAATTTTCTGAAAGTGGCTTACAGAACAGAGTGGCTTGGCACTAGTTCCGAGGTTACCTTTGCCTATCCTGCCATATACAGGGCACAGCGTGAAGCTGAGAAGTTAAATAATGGCAAATAATAGTATAAACAATTATTTATGTCACTAAGAACAGAGGATTATCAAAGATTATATTTATTTACAATACTATTAATAAGTTGGACTTGGCCCTTATGTACACTCAGTAATAAATAATAATTATATGGCAATTTAAATTTATGAACATGAGGTGAAATATGTATAGTTTTATGTTCATACAGTTAGCTCCTGTAGGGTGACTATTATACCTTTTCTTTACTTGATGCTGTATATAATGGTCATTTGACTTTATGTACGAGTGAGAAAATAATAATAATTCACTTCTCCAAGTGGGTGAGGCCTGTTGTGCAGAAGCGGCACTAGCGTGTGACTGTAACCAACAGGTTGTGGGTTCAATCCCCACTCGAGGTAATGACATATTTAAGATTTTCAATTGAAATATTTAATGTTTTATTTGGTAAAAATCTGGTTGTTCAGTCTAATTTTGATATCTTTTCCATTATCCTTTATCTGTCTATACAGACAATAAAAATGAAAAAGAAGAAAAAAAACCAGGGAAGCCAAGTTGGAATATAAGATAAAAAAATTTGAGTCACCAAATATCTCACTGCACCACAGTGATGTATTAAGTTAAAAAAATTGTAGAATAGCATTTATTCTTTAAAATTAACTATAATATTGTTCCAAATGTAATATTTAATATTAAAAAAAAAGAAGAAAAAACTGCAATTTAAAGACAGATAAATCAATGGTGCTCAAGCACTATCAAAAAATGATACAAAGCATAAGCTAAGATAAGATAACAGAGTATATCTTAAATATTTGTATATTAATGACCAAAACTTCCATTACAAAATTACTCATACAATGCAATTATTTATTTTTATCAGTTGCGATATATATATATGTATGTATAAACTATAAGCATCCATCATGAATATTAAATAACAACAAACCCATTAAATTTACTGCTGTAGAAAATACGAGTAATTTTAAAATTAATATCTTTAAGAATAGTAATAAATATACATATTGTACATTTTGCAATAATATGCAAAAATTGCTTTCATAGTCAAAGAATTGACTATAAAAGCAGTTTAGTTTAATATAGGAATTGCTCTTAAAATTTATTTAAACAAGAATATGTTATATTACCATAATGTTATATATATTTGAATTAACAAGATTTGCTGATGACTTATTCACACCTGTCCTCATACACATACATTAATCATAGTAAAGATGGTGTCGAACTCAGACAAGATTTATAAGTATGATGAATGTGCGTTTAAAAATAATTATTTTGAAAATTATGACTAATTAAAAATATACTGAATAAAGTATTTTTGTATATTAATTCATGTTTCTTTTAGTTAAGTAAACATATAATATAAAGCACTCATGAAAATTAAATTCTTGAAATATATATTTTTTTATACAAAACTATTTTTAAGTACATTTAAAAGAAATGAATATGGACATGGCTTCATAATGTTGAAGTAACCAGTTTGAAAATTTCGTTAAATAGCTGTTTTAAGTCATCTTTTTAAATCGACATACTACTTGAAAAACTGGATTTAAGCAATGGGTTGTATAAGGAAGACACTCACCTTGTTATGAGGTAGTACTATGAAGGCGCCTCCACCTGCCGACTCGACGATTATGGCCAAAAATTTGGGGTTCACTGCACAAAATGTAGAGTCCCATGAACTCTTCGATACTCTGATGTTATCATAACACTGTTCCCTTTTCAGGGCTTGCCCGTAAACGTGGCGAAATTTAGAACTACGAACCACTCTAAACGACATCTGTAAACGAAGACACGCGCATTTATAAACAATTCAACACACACTGGATTTTATACCAATAATTTCACTTAAAACATAACCTATACTCCAATACTTGTCTGACCTATATTGACATTAGCTATAACAATTAACAAATTTAAACTCACGTTTAAATATAAGAGGAAATTATAATATTTACACAATATATGTCAATTAAATCATTTGAATATTACACAAGAGATTTATAGAAATTAAAAATTGAGAGCTGCTAAGGTTCGAAGGGAGGACGGTTGGGAAAACGAGCGAACTCCATATTTGGTAATGCCTACAGCGACTGCATTTACTGATTATAAATTACTGACGATAAGAAAAATTGGTTACTACGGGCGGGGCAAATATTTTAACTAATTATTGTATATTTACTGTTATGTTTTAATGCAGAATGTTAATAATAATATATTTAAAATATAAATACAATAAGAGAACCGTTTTCAAATATTTCTGAACGCAATATAAAATTGTCAATTTGTAATTTATGAATGCGTTCACATTAAAGTATATAATTTAAGAAGAAATAGAATGATTAAGTATATTTTATATGAAAAGGTTTAAAACTTACTTTAGGTGCAAGTCGGGTTTCACTTGTTTTATCTGAATTTTGAGCATGATAGCTGTGACATCGTTCCCTTCCTACCCTCTTAGCGATTGGCACCCGATTTATCTTAGGGCTTGTTAAACTATTATGCCTTGTAAGTTCCTGTAAATTTAGGGAAAATAACAACAGTTACCTACTAAATATAAACATAATAATAAATATAATAATATTTTAAATGTATACTTTAAGCGAACTCATAAAATATATGCCCATACCACAACGTCGACATCCATTTTCATTATATTTTGCTGAGAATTACTATCCATAAAGTACATGAAAATAAATTGTTATAAATAGTTGAATGTTTCTATAAACTTCTTAGATTTTTATATTATTGTTGTGCAATAGCTTGATATTAATAATTACATTTCAAACTACCGTCATTTTAAATAATATTACAGAGTTTACTGACAGTATAAAAATGTTGCTTCTATGTATTTACTGGTTATATGTACTATTGACCAGTAAAACGAAAATTAAAAAGAATATTATTATTATGAAATAAATAATAAAAACCAGATATTTAAATTTCTTTTAAACAACTGTTTATATATAAAATAAAAATAAAGTATTTAAGTTACGTTATTGAAGTTATATTATAAATACGGTATTATCGTCAAATATATACAAAAATGTAACCGTACTTTAAAACCAATATGAAGAATACGATAATCTGCGACAGTTGTAGTCAATTTTGACATTAGCAAAACACCTGTCAACTTGTCACTTTTTCTCTGCAGTTTGCGTGATTTTCGCTCTTGAAACGATTTCCGGCAATAATATTTATTTGTTACTATTTTTTCACAATTAACCATTCTACTTTGTTTTTTGTAATGTTCTAAAACATTCCAGTCAAGTGAATATTTTATTGACCATGGAGCTTACATTTTCAAAGGTAATTTGATATGATATTTATATTACTATTTTAATACTAAAATCTCTTGAAAAATTGTAATATTTATGCATGTAGTCGGTGCTTTATATGTTAATGTTCAAAAATAGCATTTATCTATGAATTTAAAGTATTTTACCAAAATCTGTTTTTATATATTTAAATGATATCATCAAATAATATTAAACAATATTATTTGATGATATCATTTAAATGTATTGTATTTCTACTTGTTATAAATTTAATATATACCTGTATTGAGAGAGAAACTTATATAAACAGCGACTTTGTAGGTATAATGGCATATGAATTTCATAAATTATGAAAAATTGTTGTGTAATATATTTAATTTTTATTAATATTATAACCTGATGCTTATGCTCAATTATAAAAATGGAAGTGGGGATAATAAATTTTACACTTTTTAAATATTATTTTAGTCTTTTCATTATCTTACTTAATCCTCAATTCTGTTGCACTAAGCAAAGCTGTAAGCCTTGAGGTTAAATTATAAAAAAAATTTTTTAGTTGCAGCACCACCGTAAAATTATCTGTCTTCTTGCGGCATGCAATGCAGGGGCTCTTGCTGTAGCCATCAATTTAGTGATAGGCCTCAATCCAGAAGACAAGTAAGTGTAGTTCTGTTTTGTTTTTTTATAAATAAATACTAAACGCACCAATTGCAGGTTAGTTATACTTCCTTGATAAAATATAGTATTCTTCATAAGTTATAATAATCCTGTTTCTATGTTCTTACCCATTTAAATTATAACCAAATATACATTACTCTCTCTCTACTAAGCTTCACCCTGTATCCATGTGGCAGGGTAGGCAGAGGGATTCAATGCTGCACTTTGGCTTTTTACCAGAGCAAGGAAATGAAGACATTAAATATTTAATTTGAAAAGAGGGACAACACTCCTGTAGCTCCCGTAGAGCCGTGGGTGGCGGTGATCACTTACCATCAGGTGACCCATGCGCTCGTTTTGCTAAAATATTTATATTGTCTAAACAAATAACAAAAAAATCATTGAAAAAAGTTGTTATGATTGTATCAAATACTAGCATAAAGTATTTGGTATCTATATGTACTCAATTTAGTTGTTCTATTGAGCACAAGGCCACAATGTGTTCATCATATCAACATTATCACTTAGGAGATTTCTATTTTTAAACTTAATATTAAACTTGTAACAATGCTTAAAATGTTATATATTTAACATAACATTTTAAGCCTTCTTATAAGTTTAATTAAAGGCATTGAATTTTTTTTAAAGAAGAACCTATGGTAATGTCGCACCATGTTTTGTTTGTGCCCTAATTAGAGACTGCATGCTAAGCGACAATAGATGGCAGTCTATGAAAAACAAAATGTTTCACTCAAATGGAAATGAATCCTACATCCATTTAAGTATCCAGTGATAGAGTCATACTTTATCATTGTGTTACCATAACTTAAAAAAAATACTGTAAAGACATAATAAATATTATATTAATAATGTCCTTGATTTTCGCGATTGTTACACTTTTAAAAATCCAACGTTTTGAACACTTTACAGTAGTCTGTGGTCACGGGTAGACTGATGTGGCATTTGTTTGTCAGTTGATATAATTATTATATCAAACTACCGCCAACGATTCCTTAATTGCCTCGCGTACTGCCCTGGATTCTTGCAGAATGAGCTAACTGTATCTGGTCCTCTAGTGTGGTGTGCTTGAGACTTTAAATTTTTTAAGAGTGGTTCCCAGGTGGTGGAAAGTTTCCAACCATCTTCTCCATTGAAATTAGGATGTTTTTGTATTTTAACAATCTCGCGGATCATTCTAGGGATATATCTATTCTCCATAGCGAGTATGTGGTGTTTATCAAACCTGATATAGTGGTTGGATTTGTTTGATGTATGCTTACACACAGCTGACTTCAATACATATCCATTCTTGACATCGTAGATGTGTTCCTTCACCCTAACACAGATGCTACGCTTTGTTTGACGTATATATGATAAGCCACAGTCACAATCAAGTTTGTATACACCTGCACACTGTAAAGGAATATTACTCTTCACCAATCTCAAGAATTGGCTCACTTTCTTGCTAGGCTTGAATATAGTTTTAATAGAAGCTCTTCTTAAGATGTTGCCGATCCTGTCTGTAACACCCTTCACATATGGTAAAAGTGCTGGTTGCCTCTCAACTGTGGGTGGCTTGTTGGTCTTCTGACAACGCTGGTGGGGAACTGGCAGCTTGTTCTGGTGAAGAGCAGTCTTCACCTGTCGAAGCTCGTCCCCTAGGTGTTCAGCATCGCAGAGGTGGTGGGCTCTCTGAAACAAAGATTTGCCAACGGTAGATAACTGTGTAGGGTGGTGATGAGATACCATTGAGATATCTATTGGTGTGTGTGGCTTTCCTATAGACTGTGTGGTCTATTGTGCCATTAGAATTCAATCATTCAATTAGAACCGTCAAGACACTCCATTTCCATTAACACACTTCCATTTCCGTCATCCTCACTTTTTTAAATAATTAGTAATTTTATGTAGATAAAAACATTTCTATGATGTTTTTTTGTAAATAAAAATATTTACAAAAAAATGTTTCTCTCAGTACAAGTTATTCAGAACCAGATTATCACTTAAAATATTTAATATATACATATTTTCTAGTTCTCCTACATGTCAACTACATTTTAAAACAAATCTTTTTTAAGTGCATCAACATTGATCAATTATTTTTCTCATTGACGTATATTCATATTTTTACAATTATACTTAGTTCAACGATCGTGGCCTTAGCGTATGGCGTTAATCATCTGAGCTGTTTGTACAGACATTCGGTACGAGATAAACAGTATGATAAGTTCTTTAAAGATAGCGCTATAGAGAAGTTTTTTGAGATTAAGTATAAAATTTTAAATATTTTTCCTACTTTCTTGTTTCAATCATAAATATGTAGATGGTTGTGTATTAAAAGTTAGTTTATAGGTATAGGATATTGAGGCCTGTCGTGGCGCAGCGGCACAAGAGTGTGACTGTAACCGACAGGTTCTGGGTTCGATCCCCAGTCGAGGAAATGAAATATTTAATATTTTCGATTTAAATATTTAATGTTTCATTTCTTCACCCTGGTAATAAGGCAAAGCGCGGCGTTGAGTTCCGCCACTCAACATGCAATGCCTCAAATTCAGCGGAAAGTGGGGAACGGAAGTGGAACGGAGTGTCATAACACTAGGTTTCACTTCCGCTCCCTCTGCCTACCCTGCCTAGTGCGGGATACAGCGTGAAGCTGAAAGAAAAGAAAAGGTTTAGGTATATGTATAAAATATATTATACATACTGTTCTTGCCCCATTTTTTGCTAGATTGTTATATAAAGTTGTACAACTGAAAATAAAATATCGAAATCAAATTTTGCGGTCTGTTGCTGTATGAGAAAAAACTCTTTGAAAGAGCTTTGCTACTCTACTAAGTTCTGTTATATAAAAAATATTTTTTTTTTCTTTATTTAATCTTTTTGTTTTTTAAATGATGTCTGCAAAAAGTAAGAAACGAAATTACTTATATATAAATACTTTGTTTTTGCATTTCTCATAGAAAGTATAATTTTAAAACTGTAAATTGATGTCAACCGTTATTTGCTTTAATTTTTTACTATATTTTCTTAACTCTCACTCAGCTTCACGCTGTATCCCGCACGAGGCAGGGTAGGCAGAGGGAACCCGGGAACCTAGTGTTAAGACACTCCGTTCCACTTCCGTTCCCCACTTTCCGCCGAATTTGAGGCATTACGCAATTGAGTGGCGGAATTCAACGCCGCGGTTTGCCTAAATGTTTTCTTAACAAAGCAGATTAACTATCAGTATAGAATATATGTATGTATATATTAAGTCCTTATACGAAATTGGCGTTATCGGTGTCAGAGGAACAAAAAGTTGATTTTTTTTTTATATATTTATTCAATCAAAACATGATCCATTTTTATACATTTGCTATTTCATAGGTAGTCCATTGATCCCTTTAATAAAAAAAACCATTAGTATCAATAAAATATTTGAAGGTGGTTAGCGATGCGCGTTTGCTGGTATGAGGTCGTGAGGCATATTTCTTCCTAATTTTGCAGTGGATTAAAATAGTTTTATCACTAACACTTCCGTTGCGGATCCGTCCTTTAATTCTTCACTACCGACTTGGATCTCCGACCGTCCACGGGACTTGTTCTGCAGGTCGAAATTTCCAGAACGAAAACATTGGAACGACCGCCATACACATCACTAACCCTTCGTCCGTTTCCGCACGACTGGTGCCGCGGAGGAACCCACTCGTGAACAAGGCGACATTTGAAGTTTTCCATTTTATTTACTGAGAGGACATAAATAGAAGAAAAAAGCAAAGTTAATTATGGTTAACAAAACACAAATATGTGTGTGTAAATAGTGAAAAGACACTCCGTTCCGTTTGCCACTTTCCGCCGAATTTGAGACATTGCGTGTTGAGTGGCGGAACTCAACGCCGCGCTAATTCCTAACCAATGAGAAATTTATGATTAAATTTGCCAGTACGATAAAATGTTATATGTAAGGACCTAATGATAATACATATCAACAATGTCTATAAATAGAAAACGTCGGAGATGCTGTCGTGGTTTATTGCTATTATCAGTTGATCGTTATAATTTTATTGCTTGATGGACGTACGTACAACGTACCGTTGTGGCACAATGATAGTTGATTTATATTGTACAACTGCTAAGGCGAACAGCGGTGTTGAGCTCCGCCGCTAACCAAAAATATATATAATTAGATGTCTGTCCGTCTCTCAAGATCGCTTCGAAGTATGAAGTTGAAGGTATTGTAAAAGATCAATCTATCGTCTCTTCAAATACTGGAGAAATTCAACGTCTGTACTAATAAATATATAAATTACATTTACTATGAATTTTTTTTTCAGCTTCACGCTGTATCCCGCACTTGGCAGGGTAGACAGAGGGAACGGAAGTGAAACGTAGTGTATGACACTCCGTTCCACTTCCGTTCCCCACTTTCCGCCGAATTGGAGAGGCATTGCGTGTTGAGTGACGGAACTCAATGCCGCGCTTTGCCTTATTACCAGAGCGAAGAAATGAAACATTAAATATTTAAATTGAAAATATTAAATATTTCATTTCGTCGACTGGGATCGAACCCAGAACCTGTCGGTTACAGTCACACTCTTGTGCGGCTGCGCCACGACAGGCCTCAAGTATGAAAATGACGACTGATATTGTCAGGGGTAATTTGTGCTGACTTATATTGTAGATAGAAAACATGTAGGTATAAATATACTGGTGTTTGCTGTTGACGTTATTGTTATGCATTTTTTTTATAGCTTCACGCTGTATCCCGCACGAGCCAGGGTAGGCAGAGGGAACGGAAGTGAAACCTAGTGTTAAGACACATTGTTCCACTTCCGTTTCCCACTTTGTCTTTCTGACTGTCTTTCAAATCAAAAATATTTGGATACACTTTTATTTATTGCTGCAACTGACCTCAGCTGCGGCACAAAATGCCCCAGACTGGGGTTGGTTGAACTTTTATTTTAAAAAAATTTTTTTATTTATTTAATTATTCGATAAATTTATATAATGCATAAAAATTGGCGTTAGGTCAACTGAAAATATTGAGGCCTGTTTTGGCGCAGCGGCACAAGCGTGTGACTGTAACCGATAGGTTGTGGGTTCGATCCCCACTTGAAGAAATGAAATATTTAATATTTTCAATTTAAATATTTAATGTTTTCATTTCTTCGCTCTGATATAAGGTAACGTTGAGTTCCGCCACTCAACATGCAATGCCTCAAATTCGGCGGAAAGTGGGGAACGGAAGTGGAACAGAGTGTCTTGATACTAGGTTCCCAAGTTCCCTCTGCCTACCCTGCCATGTGCGGGATACAGCTGAGAAATTACTAGAAGTGGCTATTTTTCATGTTTGGTAAAGATTTTTCGAAATTGTCTCTTTCCATTTCATCATTCTTATTATCCCTCCCTTAAAAATCAGTCGAAATATTATAAAATACAATTATTTTTACCTCCTTATTTCAAAACACGTGAGAAGTAACCATTATCAAATAAAAACTAATATATAAGACAAAGTTTTTAAATTTTCAAACACTTGATAAAATCTTGTTGGAAACGTAGCGAAGCATTCGTTATCCAACTCAATTTCCACCTGTAATTAAAACTTACGTAACAAGATGATTCTTTTGAAAGTTGTTATATAATTACGTAACATGTCTGTCTGTTGGTTGAAAATTAGTTAACCTACTTTTGACTAATATTAAGGTCTTATTGGGGACGGAGTGACTTACCACTAGGTTCCCATGTACCCTCTGCCATGTGCGGGATACATTGAAAAGCTGACCAACGTTTTAGCTTACTCTATGTATGATGGAAAATTTGTTTATGAATTTATATATTGATTTTATGCGTCAAATATTTATGAATGCTATATTTGCGGCTTTACTGTGTGTGGTCGTGGCACAGTGTGATAGTGCACTGGTTTCCTCGATGAATTGACAATCAAAAGAAATAGTTTTTTTTTTCAATTGTAACCAAGTTTTGAGATTATCGTGTTGAACATACAAACTGTTTAGCTTTATAATATTAATATAGATGTTGTCATCTTTAAATAGGTACAGATGATTAAAACTTTTTTTTTTTCGTTTCCTTCAAATGCCTCTAGGGAATGATATTTTCACACTTCTTCCTAAAATACCGGTTTGTTCCTACTTTAAGGAGTTGGGAACCGACTTTAATATGTTATTGTACAATCCTTTTGTTTAATTTTAAACTTCAACTTACTTTTGTTATAGAAATAAAGAATTATGGAAATGTAGAAGAAATGAAATTGTAGAAAAAAAAAAAAATATTAAGCTTTCAGCTTCACGCTGTAGGTACCCTGCGCTTTGCCTTATAACCAGAACGAAGAAATGAAAACGTTAAATATTTAATTTGAAAATATTAAATATTTCATTTCCTCGAGTGGGGATCGAACCCACAACCTGTCGTTTACAAGTGACACGCCTATGTCGCTGCGCCACGACATGCCTCAACTTTAAGTTTATTTTGAAATATATAATTTACGTTATTATGGTTACTCAGAACTGTAAGGTGACTTCAAATTTAGTGATGGTCCAATGGTGGTTGTCCTTGTTTATGGTGTCAAATTGGACATTTGCGAACTGCCTCGTAGTTTTAAGAGAGATAGCCATATTGAGGATTAATTAATTTATGGTCTATAGGAGTTTATATGCCATTTCGTTATTTTTCAATCCGCAAACAAGAACGTGTCTGAACGCAATGTCTCCCTGTCAACCATGCCTTAGAAGGATTTATGGGAATTTTTTATGCTTTAATAAAACATACAAAATATACTCCTAAGCCATGCATATGCAATATTCATACTAAATATTCACTAACACCATTAAAACGTGCATATTATCACATAAAATTAATATGGCCTTTTTTCAAAGTGATGTATATTAGTCAGCTTTAGATACGTTGTGTGTATTTTGCTCAGCATAATTTCTGACAACCCATGTTTTAATTATGTCTACACTAGGTGTGGCACTTGTCAGCAAATGTCACGCTCGACGGTGTGAATGTACTGTGCTACGCATTATGTACATACATACTACTCGGACACTATCATATAAGTATATGACATATATACATCATTGTGAACAAAATAATGGTGAACTAGACAACTAAAGGTTTAAATTTTCCTAATGCAACAATTAATATACCTTTTTTTAGGCTTCACACGGTATCCCGCGAATGGTAGGGTAGGCAGAGGCAAATTGGGAACCTAGTGTAGCTAAGCCATTGTTTATTGAGTGACGGAATTCACCGCTGCTTGTTACCATGTTACCAGAGCTAAGAAATGAAAATTTCAAATATTTCGTTTGAATATATTATATATTTCATTTTCTCGATAGGGATCGAACCCACAACACGTCGTTTACAGGCACATACATGTGGCTCTGCGCCACTACATGCCTCTATCTAATTTAAAATGCTCTTAATTATTCTTTGCAGCAATAGTATATACAGTTTAGAGTTTAGACTTAAATATAATTCACGAAATCGTTTATTTTGTTCTCCCCCTATAGCTACACTTCATTCTTCCACAGCAGGATCGGCACATCTGCATTGCATAATTTGTTTCATTGAAATAGTTCGTGTTGAGTGGTGGAATTCAACACTACATTTTGCTATAATAATCCAAATAATGAAACCGAAAATTATCAATTTTAAACAGAATGTATTTATTAAGGTGGCACTGTACATCGTCGGCTGATAGTAAATCTGTTAAATCCGGTTTTTATTATTTTGTACTTGTTTGTTTTTTTTTAGCTTCACGCTGTATCTCGCACGAGGCAGGTTAGGCAGAGGGAACCCGGGAACCTAGTATTAAGACACTCCGTTCCACTTCCGTTCTCCACTTTCCGCCGAAGTTGAGGCACTGCGTGTTGAGTGGCGGAACGCCGCGCCGCGCTTTGCTTTATTTGTTTATTTTTACTTGTTTGATACCATTTAAAATTAAGAAATAAAAACATAATCAACATAATTTATTTAATTTTATATAGTAGAAAATACACATAAATTTCGGAAATCATAAATTTATGTATGTATTTTTCAAGTATTTTAAAAACGTTTTGTTCGTTAACAAATAAGTTGTAGGGTAGAATGTATATGGGACATACCAACGTGTACATAATATCCTCAAGTGTGATTTATACGTGATAGCGTTTTATAGATCAATGAACGCCAATTGCACGTGTGGAAAAACATGACTCATTGTCACGTTCCGCCTGAGCCGAGCGTGCAAGCGAGACTGCGGACCAAGTGATAGAGAGTCACCATTAGCATAAGCGCGTGCTGTAATAAACTAGATTATTAGTTAATTATATCTGTATAATTCGTTTTATTTTTTTATTTTTTTTTCAGCTTCACGCTGTATCCCGCACTAGGCAGGGTAGGCACAGGGAATGGAAGTGAAACCTAGTGTTATGACACTCCGTTCCACTTCCGTTCCCCACTTTCCGCCGAACTTGAGGCATTGCGTGTTGAGTGGAGGAACTCAACGCCGCGCTTTGCCTTATTACCAGAGCGAAGAAATTAAACATTAAATATTTAAATTGAAAATATTAAATATATTTTATTTCCTCGACTAGGGTTCGAACCCAGAACCTGTCGGTTACAGTCACACTCTTGCCGCTGCGCCACGACAGGCCTCGCAACCTGTATAATTCGTGAAATCTTTAAATTTGAGCAGATCAAGCAACGTTTATAAAAAAAACTCTATTAAGTTATACAAAATAATGATAATTCAGTAATACTAATTAATTTACATTCATAAATACGTACAAATTTTCAGTAATGTTTTCTTATGACGGTGTCACATAAAACTTTATATGAAAGGTTTTTCTAAGGATTTTCATTCAAAATCTACTTTTTTAAAAATAGATTTTCTCTGGGCTTTGAACAAATTTTATTTTTCACAAAATGTACAAGAATTGAAATAGCGAATAAATATATATATATATATATATATATATATAGTATATATATATATATATATATATATATATATATATATATATATATATATATATATATATATATATGTGGAAAAACATGACTCATTGTCACGTTCCGCCTGAGCCGAGCATGCAAGCGAGACTGCGGACCAAGTGATAGAGAGTCACCATTAGCATAAGCGCGTGCTGTAATAAACTAGATTATTAGTTAATTATATCTGTATAATTCGTTTTATTTTTTTATTTTTTTTAAGCTTCACGCTGTATCCCTCACTAGGCAGGGTAGGCCCAGGGAATGGAAGTGAAACATAGTGTTATGACACTCCGTTCCACTTCCGTTCCCCACTTTCCGCCGAACTATATATATATATATATATATATATATAGATATATATATATATATATATATATATATATATATATAATATATATATATATATATATATATATATATATATATTATATATATATATATATATATATATAGTATATATATATATATATATATATATATATATATATATATATATATATATATATAATATATATATATATATATATATATATATATATATATATATATAATATATATATATATATATATATATATATATATTTATATATTATATATATATATATATATATATATATATATATATATATATATATATATATATATATATATATATGTGTGTGTGTGTTCACTATTACTGCTGCTACTTCAAGATATTACGGCTTAATAGTAGTAAGTATAGCATAGTAAACAGTATATTATTACTATTGAGTATTGAGATTAAAAGAAGGACGACGGACATCTAACAAAGGTCTGTTATGTATAGAGTAATTTGTTTTGTTCGTTTGTCTATTTTATAGATAAATTAAATAATCGGTATTAATAAATGTTAAAAAAACATCAGCATGGTGACAGTTGTATGATCAAACAACCAATCTGATTCGAGAATACGCTTATATTATATTAAAAAAAAAACTAACAAAAACACGTAAGAAACTGTAAGTTGTAATTAATACTTTTTTAAAAAACATCCATGTTCATATATGACCTCGTTCGTTAATGCAATTTTAACTGTTTATGCGATTTCTAGTTGCTTATCTATTACTAATGACTTGCTTATTTTATAAAAGTAAACGAAAAAAAAATGCTTTATAAATATTGTTTTTATATTCTTATAATCGTTAATGTATGGTTAGCAAAGAGGCGGAGAGAGAGAGAGAGAGAGAGAGAGATTACGTTCTTTTTCGTCTCTACTTCATCTTGAGATATAAAACTCAATTTTATCCTGCTTCTAGGAGGGTAGGCAGAGGTGTCTTGAGACTTAGTTTTAAGATTTTCTGTTTTCCACTTTCCGTCGAATTTGGGGCGTTGCGTCGTAGAATTAAAAATTCATTGTCTTTTAATATTTTAAAAAACTACTAACTCCTTTTAGTAGTAGTCAAAGTGGGGAACGGAAGTGGAATGGAATGTCCTAACACTGGGTTCCTAAGTTCCCTCTGCCTACCCTGCCATGTGCGGGATACAGCGTGAATCTGAATAATGAGAACACCTTTTAAAATATAATAATACTTATTTTTTATTTAATGTTTTTAGAAAAAAAAAATTCAATGTAACAAAGTCTTTATATATGTGTGGTTTTGATGACGTCATGATTAATCACACTATATTTTACTTATCTCATGATTATATACGTACTTCACCTCCACCCTGTATCTCGCACATAGCAGGGTAGGCAGAGGAATATACATATATGGCGTTAATCAACGTGTTTTGCCCAGTCCGAGCATGGATATGAAAATATTAAATTAAGTATTTAATTCCTGTGAGTGGGAATCGAACCTACAATGTGACACGTTTACGGCTTTGCCCTTTGCCCCTGTGCCACGACAGGCTCCACACACACACACACACACATACACACACACGCAAACGCACATGCACACATTCACACACACACACACACACATACACACATACACACAAACATACATACACACATACTCATACTCTATAAACCATGTAAAAAAGCGATATGTCTGGGTCATCTCTATTCTCGTTATATTATGAAACTCCGTCCTCCTTGAAGTTGAGGATAACTGTTAGTTAGGTAATTGTGTATTTGACTGACATATATTGTTATGTTAATCCATTGCTTAAACATATAATATTAAATATGAAATTCAGAAGTTACGCAATGAATATTTACATAAATGTACCTAAGCATAATTCTACAGGACTTAAACTTGTTACCGTCAGCTCGGCACCCGACGATTGCGGTTAACTTTAAATTTATTTAATATTTTATGTAAAAAAAAAGTAATATCGTTGATTGATACAGAGATTAATAATGCACATGCATAACTTTGTAAAATTTTGTTGGTATTACCGTGCGAATGGAAACAAGAGAGGTTGTAAAGAACAGTGACAGGCATGACATCAAAAACAAGCTGATCACTCCTAGTTTTCGTCTTCGAAAAATTAGTAAGTCTTTTATGGGACATGGTACACGCATGTATATTAAAATTCCGCAAGTAATTTTGAATTTGCCACTTCAAAAATTTAAAATGAAAGTTAAAAATATATTGTTAGGCAAAGCTTATTATTCAATTCAAGAATACTACAACGATAAGAGTGCGTGGGATTAAATGCTGTTGGTACTCACTCAGGAAGCTATGTTATATATTTACTTTAATTGATATTTTGAAAAGAGCAGCTGTTGAGTTTCTCGCCGGCTCTTTTCAACAGACCCGCCTCCCGAGCCGGTGGTAGCTTCCTGTAAGGACTGACACTAAATTTTTCATGGTATCCACTTATAAAAAACATATATGGACTTGATTTTTATGATCAAGTGGAAAATGGCGGGGGTCCACTTGAGGCGATCTTGCTCAAAAAAATTGGAGGAATAGTATAATTTTAGTTTATTTAGGTACATCTTTCATGTGTAAAGTACAGGTACGTTCTCATTACATTGGAATCTGCAAATTATGTAAATTATATTTTTCCTTATGTCTCTAATAATATGTAATTATAAAATAAATGACATACACGCGATGGTTGCTACTGTTGTTTCCGTTTGGTGAGACGTTTATTCAATACAAAATATATATTATTCAAGTTCGAGTGTCCTGTCGTGGCGCATTGCAACTGTAAAAACGACTTGTAGCGGGTTCGATCCTCCGACCCTCGAGGATATGAAATAATTGATATTCTTATTTATTCGCTCTGGTGACGAGGCAAAACGCGGCGTTGAGTTCCGCTGTTCTGAGAACAGAACGGAGTATCTTAACACTAACGTTCCCAAGTTCCCCCTGCGGGATATACTGTGAAGCTTAAATAAATATTATAGTATTTAATTGTCTTAGCAACACGCGCCACTCTTGTTACACCAAGCCCTTGTCACTGTAGTGATATAATTGTAAAATTAGCATTACATACATTGTACATACACGTGTAGTAAAATTTCAGCAAAATGAATTAAAATGTTGTAACAATTTTAAAACTACTATTCTGGGCTACATACTACAATAAAAACGTCTCCCATACATTTTTTTTAAATATTATCCACGTACAGACACACGCACTGATTAATTATAGATTTATTTTAAGTATACATTTAATTTCCTCGAGTGGTGAGCAAACCTACGACCTGTGGCGTTTACAGTCGCTCGGTTGAGCCCATGCGCCACAACAGGCCTCATAATTAGTAAATTAATCTTATTTTTACTAATTTCAGAATATCAATCAAACGTGGATCGATGTTGACCGCTTTGGGTTTGGTCTATTTCGTGACGCTGTTCGAGCTGTTCAACGTGGCGGCCCTGTTCACCGGCGCCGGCGCCAGACTGAGACACAAGTATAGGCTGAGCTGTGGTGAAGTACTGGATATATCTAATAAGTGAGGATTCTTATACTAAAGTTTGGATTTTTGTTGTGGCGAAGGGGTGACTGTAAACGCACATTGCAGCGTGGGCAGGGGGTCTTGGGTTTAGTGTTAAAATACGTTACGTTACGCTGTCGACGACGTTCGTGCCCCGCTTGCCGCTGAATTTAAGGTATTTGCTTGTTGAGTGGAGTAACTCAACGCCGCGCTTTGTCTCGTTACCAGAGCGAAGAAATGAAGACGTTAATAATTTAATTCGAAAATGTTAAATATTTCATTTCTTTGAGTGGGAAACGAACCCAAAAGTTATTGCGTTTAAGTCACAGACTTCTGTACCACTACAGGTCTCAAAATTTCAGCCAAAATAAATATAACTTTTTAACTTAGCTGCTGTTTTGATGTATACACTATATTGTTGCAAAGTTTCATCGCAATCCGTTCAGTAATTGTAACGTGAAAGTGTAACAAACATGTTTGAAAACTGTCCAATTAATATTGTTAATGAGGTTATTCTAATATTTTTACTAATCTTAAAGTCTATTCACATTTAGAAAAGAAAATTAATATTTACGAAACATCCACTAACGTTGAAATTTTAGACGATTTGTATATATATATATGTATATGTAAGTACAATTCTAAAATGTTGCCTCCTCAACCCTAGTTATGTCAAAAGAGGCATTTCTAATCTCTCCACATGGGCCCTAACCAATGACGCACCTATAGTAATGGGTCCCGTAAGATACTCTGGCCAGGGGGCTAACACCCTGAGCCGTTTCCCAGCTCCCCCCGGGTAGAGTTGGATGTCAGATGTTTATGTTTCTAAAACATTTCCAGGCTAGTATCGGCGATACAAGCTGGATTTTCATGCGCAACGGGCGCCATTGTATGCGCGTGGTCGTGCACGAGAGATCTCATGAAGTCGTCCCACTTCATGTCCGAGGCGTACGCGTGGTTCGGCGCTGCTTACTTCTTCTATGACATATGGTCTATGTATATGGTTAGTAATTATTAGTAATTTAGGAGGGCTGTCGTGGCGTAGCGGCACTAGCGTGTGGCTGTTGCCGACAGGTTGTGGGTTCGATCTCCCCTTGAGGAAAGGAAATATTTCATGTTTTCAGTTTAAATATTTTATGTTTACTTCGCTCGGGTAAAAGGCAAAGCGCGGCGTTGAGTTTCGCCGCTCAACACGCAATGCCTGAAATTCGGCGGAAAGGTGGTGAACGAAAGTGGAACGGAGTGTCTTAACACTAGGTTTCCAAGTTCCTTTTGCCTACCCTGCCGTGTGCGGGATACAGCGTGAAGCTGAGTTAATATATATATATTTTTCTTTTTTCCTTTACGCTGTATCCCGAACAAGGCAGGGCGGGTAGAGGTGTTGATCTCCACTTTCCATCGATTTTGAGGTATTGTGTGTTGAGTGGCGGAACTTAACACCGAGCTTCGCCTAGATCGAAGAAATGAAAATATTAAATGTTTAATTTCCTCGAATAGCGACGACAGGCCTTAACTCAGGATCAGAAATTGTAAGAACAAATTATATTTTTTTGTTTGTTACGTTTTAATGTGTGATATATTGATTTGATCAAATCAATATTTAGGTAAAAAAAAATTGAAGTCTGTCGTAACGTAGGTGTAGCTGTAAACGCGACTGGTTGTGGCTTCGATCCCCACTCGAGGAAATGAAATAATTAATATTTTTAATTGAAACATTTAATATTTGCATTTCTTTTTTTGGTTACAAGGCAAAGCGCGGCGTTGAGTTCCGCTACTCGGCACGCAATGCCTCAAATTTGGTGGAAAGTGGGGAAACGAAGCGGAGTGTCTTAACACTAGGTTCCCAAGTTCCCTCTGCCTACCCTGCCATGTGCGGGATACAGCGTGAAGGTGAGTAGAGGGAGTTAACCTAAATATCATTTCCCCAGGTCTACGTCCACATGACGACGAACGTCGACTACTTCAAGTCCAGGTTCCGACGTACCAAAACCGAGGCGCTCTCGTCGGGGGACCCCACCACCAACACCAAACGGCCCTCCTTCCTCACGTACTGCCGCCACGAGCCGGTCATACTGATGCACCATATATTCATTGGCGGTTTTGGGTTTTTGGTTATTGTGGTATGTATGGGGTTTTGTGGGGTGTAGATGTTTTTATACATGCATGAGCGCGTGCGTGCGTCATGTGTATGTGTGTGTGTGTGTATGTGTGTGTGTGTGTATGTGTGTAAGTTTAAATAGGAAGTGCATTGAAATATCAAATTTTTCTTTGGGGACTTTCCCCATAGTGGGGGAATACAGAAAGAACTGTTAGTTTCCAGGTTTTATACGCTTTTATAATTAATGTACATATGAAATGGGGTAGACGGGAACTTAAGCAATACTTTTGTGTTCATATTCTGCAATAATATGAGCAATACCAAATGATTTCTCGATAATATGCTGTTATATACTAAGGTCGTCGATAAATACGAAGCGGCCATGTTTCTTAGCTTTAATTATTGTGATCTGTAAGTACTTTGTGTTATTTTTTTTTGGCTTCACGCTGTGTGCCGCACTAGGCTGGGTAGGCAGAGGGAACTTGGGAACCTAGTGTTAAGACACTCCGTTCCACTTCCGTTCCCCACTTTCCGCCTAATTTGAGGCATTGTGTGTTGAGTGGCTGAACTGAACGCCGCGTTCTGGAGATATATACACATAAAATTTCCAAGCTAAAGGTATCAAACCCACAACCAGCCCCATTTACAGTCACACCCTTGTCCCACTCCAGGCCTCATTTTAATTCAATTACCATGGCCACAGTACTTACGCGGCGGTCTCGGCGACTGCGTGTTCAGCTTCATCTACCTGATGGAGGCCTCCACGCCCTGCGTCTCCCTGCGCGGGGTCCTGGCTCGGCTCCGGTTGAAACAATCACGGGCGTATAAAATTAATGGGCTTTTAATGTTGATATCTTTTGCGTTCTGTCGCGTGCTGAGTTTGCCGTACGTGTGTTTGATGTATGCGCGTGCGCAGAGCATGGATTATTGGCAGGTGGGTGGTGGTTTTTTTTATTTTTTTGTTAATTTAAGATTTTTTCCCCATTTTGTATCGAAGGCAGATTGGATTGTAGCCATCAGCTTGATCAACGGAGTACTCTCTTCAATTTTCAATGATGAAGATATAAAGACCAGGGGTTAACAGCATTCACCTGAAGTACGAACGATTTTTTTTTATTTTATACCTCTTTTTACGAGTCCATTTTGGGAAAATGCTTGTTATTCTTGAACTGTTGTACCGATTTTCATTAAATATAGCCAATAAAAACTACCGCCATGTATAAGGCTTTTGATTTCAAAGAAATAGGCGTGTCGTGGCGCAGCGGCACAAGCGTGTGACTGTAACCGACAGGGTGTGGGTTCGATCCCCACTCGAGCAAGTTAAATATTTAATATTTCCAATTTAAATATTTAATGTCTTCATTTCTTCGCCCCGGTACAAGGCAAAACGCAGCGTTGAGTTCCGCCACTCAACACTAGGTTCCCAAGTTCCCTCTGCCTACCCTGCCATGTGCGGGATACAACGTGAAGCTTAGTAAGCAAGTATGTAAAATTTAAAAAAAAAACACTTTAAAATCTTTTACTTAAAATCGAGACAGGTAGCTCAAAGTTATAATATCATAATAATACTTGTTGTCATTGGAGGCTAAAATACATTTGTAATCACAAAAGTTGAGCTGCCTGAGGTAGTGCTGACTGTCGTGGCACAGTGGCAAATATGTGACTGTAAACGACAGATTGTGGGTTCAATCCTAACTCGAGACTCCCAACTTGCTCTGGTAACGGCAAAGCGCGTCATGTCACACAGACGCAATGCCTCAAATTCGGCAGAAAGTGGGGAACGGAACGGAGTGTCTTATCACTAGGTTCCCAAGTCTCCTCTGCCGAGTATGGAGTCACAGTTACGGCGTGTCCTACATATATCCAAGTAATTTGATAATAATCACTTTTATGTATATTTGCAGGCAATAAAATCACTTCCGACCGGCTGTAAAATATCAATCTGCATCCTCCTACTTCCACAATTCTACTGGTTCTACCTCATGTCAGTGGGCGCTGTCAAAGTCTTCCTGGGGAAGACTTCCGAAGACAAAAAGAAGTTGGTAGAGAAGAAGAGCTACACTAATAAAATGGAGAAGAATCACCAGAACGAGCTCATCACCGAGTTCTCCGCCGGCGATATGGAGAAACGCAGTTGATGCAAGCGGAGAAGGTATAAAAGGCGGTATTAGTCATTTTTTTTGGGTGTAAGATCGATAAGTTCCTATTAACTTAACGAACAATTGTGTTGATATCTCTTTCTTTTTGTATAGGGAAGAAAGAGATAGCAATCTTTAACGAATACTAATATTGCTATATGTTTCTTTTTATATAGGAGAGAAAGAGACGGCAATATTTAAAAAATGTTTATTTTGTTGTCTCTTACAATTTGTTAGTAAAGAAAAGAGACTGAAATAGTTGAAAAATACTTATGTTGCTATCTCTTTCGCTCTATACAGCTTCATATATAGAAAACGAAAAGATAGCAATATGTGTCGCATAATTACATTGCTGTCTCTCTCCTTTTCTATAGCAATGAAAGCGTAGGCAAAATATGTCAGATTTATTTGTTGCTATCTCTTTCTGATATTATTGGAAAGACAGGGATAGCAATATAAATATGTTACTAGAGACTTATCAGATAGTAATGGGATGGGTACTAAATGTTGTTTTATTATTTTGGGACGAAATTGTGACTAACTATAAATTAATTTGTTGTATGGGTTACCAGTTATTTAGTTTAAATAGTATGAAACATTACTAAGAATAATATTTTCTTATATATATATGTATATATATATATATATATATATATATATATATATATATATATATATATATATATATATTTATATTGAATAAATATTCCATAATTCTTTTTGCTTTTGCAATGATGCGCTATGGAAGCTGAAGTATGTATATGTAATATAAAAAGTTTATTACAATTTCTTCCCAAACATTTAATTTTGCTAGTAAAAGTAACGGCTGTTTTAGATATAATATTTTTTTATTATTATTCTCCATAATGCAAAGAAATTAATTTATTCAAGCCTTCCATTCAATATACTAAATGACATGTCAAGGGCAGTTGACAGATCACTGGTGACAGTTGACAGGTGATCGTTGACAGTTTATCTTTTTTTTTATTATTTATTAAATATTTCCTTGACATTGTAAGACTAATAAATGCCAAAGACTTGATTCTTCTAAAATTACCGCACAATTTTGATGGTAGATAAACAATGGAATTTTTCGTATTTACGCACAAATATATAGATATTGATGTTTTATATGTTTATGTATGTATGTATGTTTATCCAATATGGTGGTGGGATGCTGCATTTTTCTTTGCATTTTCTCTTTTTATTTTCAACGTTGGTGTTGTTTTAACATATTTATAAAGTAATCTCATAATCTTTAGTCTCGTTACTTATTTATTTTTATTATATCTTTTGTTTAAACGTTATTGACATTTAAAATGTTGCTATAATCACTCTGTTTTTTAAGTTATGACACCTAAATCGAGATATCGAATTGTTATTCCATTTAAACATAGAAAACATGTAATCATTTAAAAAAATAAAAAATATATATTTATAATAAGGGCCTAAAAAGTTGACCTTTTTAAATATACATACAAAAGTATCTTAGTTACCAGTAAAAAAAAGTTTATAGAAATATAACGAGAATGTGAATATTTAAGTTCTCTTAATTAAGTCTATGAAACTTAATATGTATATTTTGTTCATACATTATTTGTTTTAATAATTTATAAAATTATTGCCATTTTTTTGCTTTCCGCTTCTTACTGTCGAATATCATTACTATAGATATATAAATGAATATTATAGAAAAGAAAACCAGTGTTTAAAAACATATATCTTTATTTTTTCCTTTTTTCCCACAAGAATTCTGACGTTGTAAAATCTATTTAAGGCCTAATAAAACAAAAAAGATGTAAATTGTAATATAGGCCATTCATGGTACATATATAGTATATCATCAATGGCCGTGAGCTTATGAAATTTTGGTGAAATAAAGTATATATATATATATATATATATATATATATATATATATATATATATATATATATATATATATATATATATATATATATAATATATATATTATATATATATATATATATATATATATATATATATATATATATATATATATATATATATATATATATATATATATATATATATATATATATATATATATATATATATATATATATATATATATATATATATATATATATATATATATATATATATATATATATATATATATATATATATATATATATATATATATATATAATATATATATATATATATATATATATATATATATATATATATATATAGTATATATATATATATATTATATATAGTATATATATATATGTATATATATATATTATATATATATATGTATATATATATGTATATATATATGTATATATATATATGTATATTATATATGTATATATATATATGTATATATATATATTATATATATATATATATATATATATATATATATATATATATATATATATAATATATATATAATATATATATTATAATTAAAGTAATAGCACTACTTTTAAAATTAAAATTTTCTTTAAATAATCTGGCAAACCCATTTTTAAAATCACTGTGCCTCTAAATAAGTTAAATGTTTTGAATGGTGCTTTCCACAGACACTTATGAAGATAGTCGTGTAGTTAGTTTAGTCACGTTGTCCTTATATCGAGTATCGATATCGTAAAGTCGAATATTGTTAGCTTTTTTAGAGAATGCCCGTAGATCGTAGATAATTAAATATTCGTAATTGATAATCGATTATAAAATCGATTTTTTAAATTTATAATCTTATTAAACTAATCGACTAAATGTAACTTGGCAGTTGGTTTTAACGTCGTTGTCTATATTAAATGTAAAATATTAAATTGTAGTTCTTATGAAGGAATAGTTATTATTATTATCGTCCAGTTTGAAATTATTTTGGGCTAAAAAGCATTTTTTGCTAGTTTAAATTTTTTTAATGATTTTTTTTACATACAATTTATACTTATATATATATATTTATTAAATATAATGTATGATATTAACAATAAAAAAAAACATGGATATTTTAAATGAAAGAAAAATATTAAAAATGCAAAAAACCATATCCTTTTTTTTAAAACGTCTTCTTGTGAAACCTTTTCACATTGATTTTTCTGAATACCTAAAATACGCTCTTCTTTATTCTTCCCTATTCTTGTTTGTTCAATTTATCAAATTGTCTGTCTGTGTGTATGTATG
Source organism: Eueides isabella (assembly GCA_019049475.1). Taxonomy (NCBI): domain Eukaryota; kingdom Metazoa; phylum Arthropoda; class Insecta; order Lepidoptera; family Nymphalidae; genus Eueides; species Eueides isabella. The sequence continues at coordinate 11,543,398 of CM032403.1, read as the reverse complement.
TGAAAGAAATTTTTATAGTTATTTCTTAATACAACTTGTTTAGCTAAAAAAAAATGTATCTTTTACAGACTAATTCCTTTTTTAAATAATAATTTGTTAAATTCCATACGCATTTATTTCATATTTATTTTGTTTAAGTCAGTATAAAATAAGATATAAATTACCATAAAAATAAAGCCATAATTGAAATATGTACAAATTATATATTTATACTATATTTTGAAAATTAAAAAAAAAAATTCCAACTTTATTATTAATTAAAAAATATATATGTTTTAGTATTGCCATATAGAAAAAAAAACCCTTTTTTTATTGATTTCTTATTGTTTACAAATGTAATTAATAAATTAAAGTTATATTGAATTTGAGAAAGTTTATTTATGTTTGTTTTATTGATTGGAATTTTATTCTCGAAATAATGATTAATTTTATTTCTTTTTGTTTTCTATGTGTTTATATCAAAATAACTAAACAATATTCAATTGATATTTTATCTTAATGTTTAATTATAAAGTAGCACTATTTATTTTTGATTCTGATTATATTTCTCCACTAAATATGTATAGAATTATTTTATTATATTATCTGTGCACATGAAAAAACCTTTTATGCGATTGTAATTATTTTATACTACATATTTTTATTATTGAATCTTTGAGAACTGTTAAAATATAATAACACGCAGAAATATAACCAATATGATGTAGTAGAATAGTGTTTGCCTCTATCAGCCGTGAACGTTGTTGTGGGTTCATTTCCCCGCTCTCGTAATAACAAATGGCGGTGTTATATTCCGCCACACCGATATATAGTCTTGACGTACCTGCGGAACCTTCGGGGGAGAGGCGGTGGTGGGGTGGGGGCTTCTATAGTTAGTTAAATTTCAACATTGTTAATATTTCTTTTTTGTTCGCTACTTTTTGGTTGTTATAAGCAAATAAAATATGATAAAATTAATGAATGTGATAGATGTTCTACTATAAATGTATTATTTAAATAATCTAAACTGACTTTTATTGAATTTTTTTTCCCTTTTTCGTAAATAAATAATAAATCCTTTTATTGTATATTGGTGTATTGGAAATGGCTGACATAACGGTTACACGTTGTGAGTTCGGTTGACACTCGGTAAAGTTTCACGCTGTTTCCCGCACGATAGCAGGGTAGGCAGAGGGAACCCGGGAACCTAGTGTTATGACACTCCGTTCCCCACTTTCCGCCGAATTTGAGGCAATGCGTGTTGAGTGGCGGAACTCAACGCCGCGCTTTTGCCTTATTACCAGAGCGAAGAAATGAAACATTAAATATTTAAATTGAAAATATTAAATATTTCATTTCCTCGACTGGGGATCGAACCCAATACCTGTCGGTTACAGTCACACGCATGTGCCGCTGCGCCACGACAGGCCTCTAAGTTAAACATATTGGAAATAAATTGCAAGAAAGAAGACAAAAAGCAGCGTCGGGGAAATCCGATGGGAACGGAATGTCATAACACACTCCTTAGGTGCCCTCTCCCTACTATGCTACATGCGTGAAGTTAAAATGGTAGTTCTTTATTTTGTTTTGTTTCTATGACTTATTTCATCTATAACTCAGATACTATATGTAAATCTTTGCGAGAGAACTGCCAGTCAGAACCTGGCGACTAGAGTAACACAGGCCTTGAGCTTGGTACAAGCGTAGTAGCGTTGTAAATAGTATTGCGTGTATCTAAAGTTTATTGTATGTGTAATTGGGGCCTATCGTGGCGCAGCGGCACAAGCTTGTGACTGTAACCGACAGGTTCTGGGTTCGAGGAAATTAAATATTTAATATTTCTAATTGTAATATTTTTAAAGTTTTCATTTCTTCGCTCTGGTACGAGGCAAAACGCGGCGTTGAGTTCCGCCACTCAACACGTAATGCCTCAAATTCAGTGGAAAGTGGGGAACGTAAGTGGAACGGAGTGTTTTAACGCTAGATTCCCAAGCTCCCTCTACCTACCCTGCCAAGTGCGGGATACAGCGTGAAGCTGAGTAGAGTTTAATGTACCTCTTTATTATTCTTATTATTATTAAATTTATGAAGAAATTGAAATTATTACATTATACACAACAATTATATAGTTGTTTGCAACTGTATAGACTGATAGAGAGCGACATTTTTGGTAAGTTCGCTAAAAAAATATTTAAAAAAAACATTCGGACTTTATTAAAGTGCAGCGTTGAGTTCCGCAACTCAACACGCAATTCTTCAAATTCGGCGAAATGTGGGCAACGGAGTGTCTTAACACTAGGTTGACAGGATACGAATATGTTTAGGTATGTATGTAGAGTGTTCTTTGCGTCTACGCATCGCGAGTTTCTAGGAAATGATTACATGTACAACACTATTGCATTTGTATATATGATAACAATCGGTCGATAAAATCTAGTTGTATCGAATAAATGACGTTCGATATAATACTTATATTATATGTATGTAAAATGCTTAAATAGAGATACGATAAATGTACTTTTTTTATGTATAATAATATGTTCGATACTAACTCGAGGAAATTAAATATTTGATGGTTTCATTTCTTCGCTCTGGTACAAGGCAAAACGCGGCGTTGAGTTCCGCCACTCAACGCACAATGCCTCAAATACTAGGTTCCCAAGTTACTAATACTTTCAACACTAGGTTCCCAAGTTCCCTCTGCCTACCCTGCCATGTGCGGGATACAGCGTGAACCCGAGTGAATGATATTCAGTTCAGTTCATAACATAATCATATATAATCGTATTTAATTTTATCATAAAATTAATCATGATTTATGAACATTTATATATAGTTTGTATAATAACAGTGTTCTTGTACCATCAAGTACAAAAACCACGTCAAAAATATTTAGGAATTTAAACCCACAACCATTTATGCGTTCAGTTAAAATTTGACTACTTCTGAAATTTTTATTTATACTTCGCGATTGAACCAAACGATAGCTTGAATTATTTCGTTGTAACGCCATCTATCGGTGGATGTTGTAAACTTTGTATGTATGGATCTCAGTCTGTATTGACTTTTTATGTATTGATAGTAATTTTATTGGTAGTATCGATAATATTGTGATAAAATTATTAACATTTATATAGTTAATTTGATAAACAAAAAGTCGTATGGTATTGTATGCAGATCTGTTGATTACAACGCACCTGGCTTTAAGTTTTAACAAATCTTTTTGTGATTACGTCCTTTTTAAATATTTTCAGGGAAAATATTTAGTGAGTTAAAATTTTGAGGTGGGCACAAGACTATTCTGGGATGGGCATGACCGACTTTGCCGCCGTTGTCCACTACTACTACGCTAAGGACAAAATATTAAGTATCAGCATTAAAACGTTGAATATTTTCGACCCCGCACCATGATATTACTTAACGGTTGCTATTAATTTGTGCTTTAACTACGTATTGCACTCTGCCATAAGTAATTCAAGATTTTTTTTAAAAACATTGCTTTGTTTAAAAACAAATCAATGTTTTAAAATTTCTTTTTATCTGTGCAAAAAAAAAATGTATATTGTTTACTGCATTATAACATCCTAATTATTATAACAGTAACAAGTGGTCGTCCTGAACTTTACATAAGCGCAATTCTGCAGATATTACGTGTGGAGTGGCGGTACTCAACTATACACTTTACTTTGAGTAAGGAAATGAAAATATTAAATAATTCATTCATTTGTATGGGAATCGAATCCGTCATCTGTCGCGTTTAAAGTCGCACGTTTACCTTTGCGCTATAACGGTTTTCGACAATTAATAATAATAAAATGTAAAAGAGCGTTGCAACTGCGACTCATATATTACCTAGGTATACATGTACAAGTAAAAACGTCAAGTGCGTGTGTGTGTGTGTGTGTGTGTAAATTAGCTAAAGTACAATAACTTATGGTTCACAGTAGTGAGGTTGAAATAAACATAATCAGTATCAGATAATCATAATCAGATAATTATTTTTTACAGCGATAAAAGAATAATTTCACATATTTTTACTTATTTTAAAAATCCACACTTAGAAAACATAAAATTATTAGATTCATTAGCTTCACGCTGTATCCCGCAAATGGTAGGGTGAGCAGAGGGAACTTGAGAATCTAGTGTCAAGACACGTTCCACTTCCGTTCCCCACTTTCTGCCGAATTTGAGGCATTGCGTGTTAAGTGGCGGAATTCATCGTGTTTTGCCTTGTACCAGAGTGAAGAAATGAGAACATTAAATATTTGAATTAAAAATATAAAATATTTCATTTCCGCGAGTGTGGATCGAACACGCTTCTGCCGCTGCGCCACTACAGGCCTCAATCTTGTAACTGATTGCCTACTTTTAACGGAATTTTAACGGAATTTACGGAAGCCTTCGCCTTTCCAAAACCGTCCAAGCACTCTGACCACTAAGCCATACGTTCTCATCAAACTGTTACAACTTATTTATGTTGTTAACGTCTCTGTAGGGGCGATGTTAAAAGTTTCTCATTTTTCAGTATTCATTTAAATGCATTTTAATAAGTTAGTTTATCATATATCTTTTCACTACTAAAGATAAATTAGAATATATCTTTTTATTACAAAGCTTAGGCACATATGGCACCTTGACGGTCCAAAGTAGCTGAAGTTGTGACGTGTGTGTTTTTACCAATATGTCGTCGAAAAATTGAACGATTTTTTCAACATTTCTCTAAGGTTTCTTTCATATATCGACGATGAATATCTTTTTGTAATTTCATACATCGATGATGAATAATATAAGTAATTAAAAACAAACATCAGAACCTCTGGCAACGATGGTATAGGTATAATTAAAAGCAATTCCATATAGCTATCTGATTATTTATTACAGTTATCGACTGATTATTGCAATGAAAATTATGAATACTTATACAAAAAAAATATAAATTAACATTAATTTATTTATAAAAACGATTAAATGGTAATGACCATATAAGTAATTTTAATCGCTTGAATTATTTTATGGTATAACTAACGACCCGCTCGCGTCTTCGCCCGCTTTAATCAACTACTTTTTTTTTTTATCCAATAAGATCAATTTTTAAGACAATATGGACAATATGTATACACATTGAAAACTAATAATTTAATTAAATAATAAAAAAAAAAAAAAGAAAGAAAAAATATAACAATTTTGCTGAATTTCATATTTTAAACACTAAATGCTGAGAGAATGTTGCCAAAATATAATAGTGAAAACTGCATTGAAATCTAGTAAGCTGTTTCTGAGATGCGCGCGTACAAACGCACAAACATACAAACAATCATTTAAAAATCACAATTTTGGGCCCTATAACATTAATATAAGATTTTTTAATATATCTTCCCTGTACTGGGAATTTTATTTTGAAAAGAGTAACTGTTAAGTTTGTTGTCGGCTCTTCCCACCAGACCCGCCTTTAGAGCCGGTGGTAGCTTCCTGTAGGACTGACACTACAGACCTTACTATGTAACTTGACCATCCAAAATGCTTGTAATGGCCTAATTGAATAAAGAATATTTTGATTTTGTACAGGAAAGGTACAGTGATCGGTTACAGATTCATTCTAAGTATAGATGAATGAAAAAAAAAGGTGAAATAAATATTTAGGTGCAATTGTAAAACCAAAAACTTGACTGGGAGAGAAAACCGGAGATTACGTAGGTAATTTCAACTTAAGACCGCTATTTATTTTTTCATATCCTGCGTCACGATAGCCTAGCACTTTTAATATTACTTTATTTTCCAGCTTCACGCTTTATCCCGCACATGGCATAGTACCTGGATAACTACTGTTAAGACACTCCGTTCCATTCTCCACTCTCCGCCAAATTTGAAGCATTGCATGTTGAATTGCAGAACACAACATTCAGTGAACAAAAAACATTCAGTGTTTAATTTGAAAATATTTAACATAATTCTCGAGTGAGGATCGAACCCACAACCACGCCACAACACGCCAGGACAACTCTCAATATTAGCTAATTATTAAGTAATGAATGTAAGACACACTGAAAGGATATATTATATATGTACCAGGCCTGTCGTGGCGCAGCGGCACAAGAGTGTGACTGTAACCGACAGGTTCTGGGTTCGATCCCCAGTCGAGGAAATGAAATATTTAATATTTTCAATTTAAATATTTAATGTTTCATATTTAATGAAACATTAAATTGAAAATATTAAGTACGCGGCGGTAAGTGGGGAACAGAAGTGGAACGGAGTGTCTTAACACTAGGTTCCCGGGTTCCCTCTGCCTTCCCTGCCTCGTGCGGGATACAGCTTGAAGCTAAGAAAAAAATATATGTATGTAAAATATTGTAAACCAAGCTTCGTCCTTTCACAAAATACATTATCAAATATATTTTTTACAAAACTACGTTCACAACTCCTTGATACAACTGTATACTTTAGCTGTATTTTTTAAAATTACAATTGATCTCATTCAGTTTCCCACTGTATCCCGCACATGGCAGGGTAGGCAGAGGGAACTTAGGAACCTAGTGTTAAGACACTCCGTTATACTTCCGTTCCCCACTTTCCGCCGAATTTGAGGCATTGCGTATTAAGTGGCGGAACTCAACGCCGCGCTTTGCCTTATTACCAGAGCGAAGAAATGAAACATGAAATATTTAAATTGAAAATATTAAATATTTAATTTCCTCGACTGGGGATCGAACCCAGAACCTGTCCGTTACAGTCACACGCTTGTGCCGCTGCGCCACGACAGGTCTTAGGAAATTTAAGTCAAAATTAAAATCAGTACATTAAAAATCACGATAAAATTAGAAATGGATATTTTGACCTTCTTATATACGGCAAAGAAATTTTCATAATTTTGGAAAGAAATTAGAAAACTAAATAATAGTTCAAGTCTTGCAGTTAGTGTGGAGGGTAGGAGTGACTATACTGAGATCATGAATTTATTTAGAGAACATTTTAAACTTATGTCGCCTCTGAATCTCAGCCGGGAGTGAACGATGTCTTGTCATCTTGTCAGAATCCGCTATAAGGTTCAATTGTAAAGAAATAAAAGATACAATTAATGATATGACGAGAGGTAAATCTCCTGGGCACGATGGACTCAGCATCGAGCACTTTCTAAATGTTGGTGTACATCCGCCAGGAGTGCTGAAAATGTTCTTCAATCGCTGTATAGGACATTATTACTTGCCACAAGAGATGTTGGAGAAATTTTGGAAAATGGTCAGATGCTTTGTCTGAACCATATAAACTTGATTGTGGAGTGAGACAGGATAGTCTCAGTTCCCTGAGGCTTTTTAATATTTATATTAATTAAGTACTCGTTAAGCTCAGCAGCACACATGTCTGATGCCATGTAGATGGTGTATGTGTAAGTAACTTAAATTATGCAGACGACATAGTGTTGTTGAGTCCCTCGATATGCGGAATTAGAAAGTTAATATCAATCTGTGAAGATATGCTAAGCAGCATGGCCTAATATACAGTCCTAGGAAAAGTGAGTTATTAGTCTTTTTGGGGAAAATAAAAGTCCAACAGGTGTCTTCCAGTACAACTTAGTGAGAAACTAGTGATCACTTAGACACATTGTATATTGATTAACGCCGTGTTCAGTCCCGCCGGAGCATGAAAATTAGTAGTTATTTTTCCCCTAAAGAGGATCAACCGTTCTAATAATATTTTACTACTCTATAATATATATAACATGTTAATATTTTAAAATTGAAATATTGACATTTAAAGAGTCACACAGTTTCTCGTCGGATTTTTATTTCAGAAGCATTGTTTACCAACACAGTTCAATATGTTTGTACAACGATAAAAAAAGCTTGTAAAGTCCTATAGAGTCCTATTGACATGTATATGTAACCAGAATTGATTACATATAGAAAGTGCGTCCACTGGCTTAATTGAATCAAATATATTTTCAATAGTTGTAATATGCACGATAAATTCCTAATTGCATTTAAGAGTTTCAGTTAAAATACGTAAAAAGAGGAAAACCAAAGATCTTATCTTAACCTTATCTTGGTTTGTTTTATTCTGATTTCAAACTTACGCTGGCAGGGCAGAAAGAATTTGAGAACCCTGTGTAAAAGCTCCCCACTTTCCGACGCTTTTGAGGCGAAAAGTTTTAAGTTGCGGAGCTCAACGCCGTATTTTGCCCAGTTACCAAAGCGAAGAAATTATAACATTAAATATTTAGTTATATTTAAATTTGCTCATCATATTTTGATTACTATAATTTGTATAAAAGTCCATACCTAACTTATAGAAAATGACGAATTAAAGAATGTATCACACCCTGATCCTCGAGTATGTTAACATGCATCTAGCTATGTAGATTGTTATCATTTAACACATTTATGTAGATCATATCTAATACTGCGAGATTGCTTAAAAATTAGCTCCATATTTAATGACTCCACTTGGGCAGGCAACAGTTTTTGCTGTTAGCTTGAAGATGTGGCGGCTTATGCTGTTCTTCTACTTGGCGGTTACTCAGGTGAGATATAGCCTGTCAAGTTATTAATGGATTAGTAGAAGGCAGAGGTAACTTTATTTTATTTAGGGCCTTCTTTTCATTTAGGTATATTGGCAGCCATCAAGTTGTGTGTGCAAAAGCAATTGATTACTAGAGAAGTAATCAAAGTATTGCAGAGATCAGCAATCCTTTGATTACATTTCTTGCACCCTGTATTCCGCATAGCATATAGCAGGTTAGGCGGAGGGAACCTGGGAACCTATTCTGTTTCTGTTAAGACACGTCCGTTCCCAAATTATCATCGAATTCTAGATGTACGTATTGCGTGTTTAGTGGCAGAACCCAACATCGCGTCTTTTTTTTAGTGAAAACCAAAAGCATATTTCGATATCGATAAGTAAAAACTTTTTTTTTTTAGTGAAAACTCTGATCTTATCGGTCTTACTTTTACCTGTTTAATGCTTACGGAACTGTGAATAAACACAACTAATTTACTATCATTGCTTATAGCGGCCAATAAGACAAGGATTAAATATCCTTGTACTAATTTCCGATATGATCATAAATATAAAATGAGGCAAACAGCTTAATTTCTAAATATTATGCATAATTATTTTTTTTATTGTATGTGGCTGTATTCTAGCTGGATCTGTTTTGACATGCATTCTTATATTATGAAATTTTATCATTTTTTTACCGTACAACCTCCTTCGTGTGTTCTCCATCCAACGCGACACCGACATTGGCGAAGGTGTGTTGGTCAACTGGCACACTTGGAACACCATAATTAGAGAACTGAACTGGGCTTGTCATATAAAAACATTTAATTTCAGGCAACCGACCGATTTAAGCTTGTTTCAGAAATATAAATATATTTTTAGTCCTGATTTACGGTTTAATTCATTATCACATAAGGACATTTACCTACCTAATATTATTCTTCAGGTACTATCGCAGGCACTGAATTTTGGTGATATGGATAACACAGAAATAAAAGGTAAAATTATTTCTAATTTTGTTTCCTCAATACAATTGTGTATGTAGTAGGGCATTCTATCACAGTGTTACGACACCTTTACATAAAAGCTTTTACAGCCTCACAGTGTTTCCCGCTTATAGCTAGAAAGGTTGCGGAAACCTCCTAATATATAGAGTCTCCATTTCGCATAATTTTTAAGACAATATGAGTTTTGTGGCGTAATTCAACGCCGTTTGCTCCTTGATACCAGAGCAAGGTAATGAAAGTAATTTATTCTTCAAATGGAAGTCTAAGGCCTGACCCGACCAGAGTGCATAAGCGTGTATGTATGTTGTGAGATCGGTAACCACTCGAAAAGCTTTTATTTTTTATCTGTAGAAACGAGAAAAAACGCGGCGTTATTTCCAGTATTTAACACGCAATGCTTTCATATATAAGCAGATAGCAGAGAACGTTCCCGTTCCCTCTGCCTACCCTGCCATGTGCGGGATACAGCGTGAAACTAAAAGAAAAAAAAAAGAAATCGAACCCGCAACACTGTCCTGCAGTTTCACGACGGTAATATAATAATACGCACCATATAATACTATTAAATAGGGATTAATTAATGACCGATTAATTACCGATTTGCGTTAAGCATGTGAGTCTGATTAAATTTTCATATTTTAATGTACGACTTAATATCAAAATACAAACAATCATATCTATTTACCTACGTAAGTCACGTCAGAAAAAAAAAAACGTCTTATCATTATTATTTATCATATATATCGTTATTAAAGTAGATAAGAAAACAGAGGTTCTGTTTTCTTATCGGCTTCATACTGTATTTCCCATATGGTAGAGTAGATAAAGAGGAGACTAGGGAAACTAGTGTCAACGGAAGTCTGTTCTCCATTTTACGCCGAATTTTTTAGACATTTCGAGTTGAATGACGGAAGTGAATACTGCACTCTACCGTTTTACTAGATCGGAGAAATTAATACATTAAATATTTCATATGATTTTCCTCGAAGGGGGTTTGAAGACAACCTGTCGTTGAGTCACGAGGCCCTAATGAATTTTTTTGTTAAGGTAAAATAAATTAAAATACATACATACATATAGAGCACTGTCGTGGCCACCACTAGCGTGCAATTGTAATCACGAAGATATTTCTCCACTTGAAGAAATGAAAATTTTTAATGTCCTCATTTCTTGGCAACTTCGCTCTATCAACAAGACAAAGCGCAGTGTTGAGTTCCGCCATTCAGCACACAATGTCTCCTGGAATCAACGGAAATTAGAGGAGAGAAGTGTCTTAAAATTAGGTACCCAGGTTCCCTCTGTCTACGCTAAATAAATAAATCTATGTATATTGCGCGCCAGGAGCGGGATCGTCTCGGATAGTGTCCGGGTGGGACGCGCGCCCCGGTCAGCATCCGCATCAGGCGCTCTTACGTCTGATCAACACTAATGGAACAGTCAGAAGTTGTGGCGGAACTATCATACATAGGGAGTGGCTTTTGACAGTAGCTCATTGTCCCGCTGGGTGCGTATTACTGGTATTTTTATTGTACTTAAACTTTCATGCCACATTTAGAAAAAATAAATTAAAAGTACAAGCCAAGTGTATGGCGGGATTTGAAATCGCGTCTCTTGGATACTATTGTAATACGTGCTGTCTGTACATGGAATATATATTAAAAAAAACTTATAGTAAAAATATTTAAGTTATTCCACTCCACGTCCACTTACGACAGAAAATATTTAAATTTAAAAAGTGTAAAAAACATTTTAAACGTAGCATGATTTGAACCCGAAGCCTCTTGAAAACTTTATCTTTAACTATAATAAATCAATACAAAATTTAATATTAAAACTTAAATATGTGACGCTGCTGTTCTTATCATTATAACTGGTGTAGGTTAGTTATCTAAAAGCAGTGTAAGTGACGTTACACTGACACTATGTTATATACGCAAAGTTCAGATTAAATTCTGCTCAGCTTCAGATGAAAGTCATTTTTTGACTGTTTTTAAAGTTAATCCACACTTAGAAAAGATAAATTATTATTCAGAAAATGTATTAAACTTTGAAAATCCAAGCAGTCTGACCATAGACACATATTCTCATCAAGCTACGTCAAAGTTCTTATACACTTGTTACAGCTTATTTATTCTATTAGCGTCTCTGTATAAATAAATAAAAAGAAATATCTGTTAAATCTAGAATTTAATAGATATATTTTTTTAAATAAAAACGAACACCAACGATCAATTTATTATTAACATTTTTTCCTAGTATTACTTACAAAGTATTAATAATGAAAGTTTCTATACTTATCTTTTCAGCTACAAAACTATAGTAGTAAGAGCCGGTCTAATAGAAATAGAGAAGCCGGAGATGATGCTGGAGTCCACAGAAGTGTTCATATACCCTACATTCAACGTGTCAGATCCCATGAGGGCTCAAGTCAATGATATAGCAATGATAAAACTACCTGTAGCCCTTAAATACAGCCGTATGTCTTTATTATAAACATATTTACCGGTTTTTCACACGTTTTTTTCAGATCGACTGTAGAAAAATATATAACTTAATAACTTTGTAGAAAAAATCTTTTTTTTCTGCTTCACGCTGTATCCTGCACGTAACAGGGTAGGTAGAGGAAACTTCGGAACCTAATGTTAAACAGTACATTCCTGTCAAGACACTTCCGTACCCTACTTTTCGCCGTATTTATTTTCAGCGGCGCTTTTCCTTGTAACGTATGCGAATAAATGAAAATATGAAGTTCATTTCCTCGAATAAGGATTGATCTCACAACCAGTCGCGTTTATAGACGATAGGCCTCAAATAGATTTGCGAATATATAATAAATATACTATCATGAGTCTCTACAGTTACACGAGAATGTAACTATGGAGATACGAAAAGAGGGGAGGGGTATCCCAGAATAGTTCAGCCCACTCAAAAGTTATACACACAAAAAATTACAATTAAAATAAATAAAACATTTATACATACAGATATGTTGAAAGCTAAAGTGCAGGTCTTTCATGAAAAATATTTCTAAATATATCCCTTGTATGTAGCTTAATCGATATTATAATAACATGATATCAGAGCTGGTCTGATGACGACAAATCATTAAATTTACAATATTGATCCATTTTGAAATTTCCTTTTAATAAAGTTCAAAACATATAGAGAAAGATAATATATACTTACTAACTCAGCTTGACTCTATATTTCTTGCGGTATGAGCAGGAAGAACAAAGCGCCAAACGCTAAGGTCTCGGCATACCTGTTTCGCGTTCACTGTTGTCAATCTCTTCATAGATGTCCTCCGGGTGGTCCTCGTGCTTTTTACGTGACCGTCCTCCACCGACCGTGTTTCCATTCCAGATCAACCCTCTCTCTCTCTTACCATTTACTTTTCCTTCATAAATCTTTTTAATTTATTTTTCACTTATTGGCTCGACGTGCCCAAACCACTGAGCACGTTCTTCTTCATTCTCACTGTGACATCCACGTTAGTACCTACCAGTCTGTGTATCTCTTCAATGGGTATGAGGTCACCTAAACTGATTTCTCATATGCTATGAAGAGATCGCATCTCTACAGTATTTAACAAAAATAATATATCAATTGTATTTTTAGGAAATCTCCGTGGTATCCGCATTCTACCGTTGTCTGAAGCATTTACAGATTACAAAGACATCGTATTATATTCCAGTGGGTTTGGTCGTATTTGGACGCAAGGTATACAAATATTTATTTCAGCTTCACGCTTTATCCCACACGAAACAGGAAAGGCAGAGGGAATCAAGTATTCTAACATTAAGACACTACTTTCTCATTAAAAAACTTTAATTTCCATTTCCCATTTTTTTTCCGAATTCTGTAGGTATGCGTGTTGAGTGGCGGAACGTGACGCGAAGCTATTGCTTTGTGAAACCAGAGTGGAGAAATGAAATTATTAAATAATAAAATCCCTAAGTGAGGATCGACAAACCTTGAACACGTGAGGCCCTGCGTCAAAGCAAGCCCCATTTAGTTTTTTTTGGAGCTAATTATTAAAAATTGTTGTAAAATATTCATATGACGTTTATAGTGTGCTATGCGGGGTACTTATCTGTAGAAATTAGAATATATATATATATATATATATATATATATATATATATATATATATATATATATATATATATATATATATATATATATATATAGTATATGTATATATATATATATATATATATATATATATATATATATATATATATATATATATATATATATATATATATATATATATATATATATATATATATATATATATATATATATATATATATATATATATATATATATATATATATATATATATATATATCTATATATATATATATAATATATATATATATATATATATATATATATATATATATATATATATATATATATATATATATATATATATATATATATATAATATATATATATATATATATATATATATATATATATATATATATATATATATATATATATATATATATATATATATATATATATATATATATATATATATATATATATATATATATATATATACACATAATAGAATAAAATAGGTAAAAAAGTGGTGATCTGTTTCAATTTGATATTAAAATATAGATAATGATACAATGTATTGTTATACGTATGTATGTGCAATAATGTTTTATCACCATAAAAATCTACTTGTCAAATATTACTTTTAAGTCTGATTTGAATATTTTATTAAGTAAAATGGTGCAGCTTAGCTAATTTGAAATATGTAAATATGATTCATTTTTCTTTCTTTTCTTTTAGCTTCACGCCGTATCCCGCACGAGGCAGGGTAGACAGAGTGAACACGAAAACCTTAAAACATTTTGTTCCACTTCCGTTCCTCACTTTTCGCTGAATTTTATTCATTGTGTATAGACTGGCGGAACTCAACGCCGCGCTTTGCCTTAATACGAGAACGAAGACATGACACATAAAATATTAAATTGAAAATATTAAATATTTCATTTCCTCGACTGAGGATCGAAACTGCCGGTTACAGTTACAGACACGCATGTGTCGCTGCGCCACGGCAGCCCTCATAAATATATTATATACCTACTTATAATATAATAAATATACATATGCTTCATAAATTATATGACAAGCCATCTGCTCGCAGTTTTGCCTTCTTAAATCATACTATTTTATATATACTACGTTCAACTTCTTTGTTGCATTAAAAATAAAAATTATACGACATTTTAAATTGGCGTAACTTTTTTAACCGATTTAAAGAAAAGAACTAAATATTAAAAGTATTTATATTAAAGGTTGCCATGTTTTAATAATGAAAATCTATTTAGCCTTTTCTGAGATAAGCACATACAAACTCATAGATAGAACAGTGAAAAATATTGAAAATCATTATTGCCACCTTAAATTAAACGTCCTCCATAAGTTTTCTTTAAATATATCTTCCATGTACAGACAGTGATGAGTTACAGGTTTATTATAACTCTAGATGCATTCCAGGTGATCGTCCAGATCACTTGCAATGGGTGTACCTGAAAGGTATCTCAAACGAGCAGTGTGTAGAATACTACAATTCAAACTCCATCTCTGAGAACAGCCTCTGCGCCGTCGGGTTTAACGAAACTACACAATCTATATGTACTGTATGTAATACCTATATATTTTCTTTTTTTTCGCTTCACGCTGTATCCCGCACATGGCAGGGTAGGAAGGGCGAACTAAGGAACCTGTTAAGACTGAAATGTCTTAATTGAATAAATTAATTGTCTTTTTTCCAATTTTCGTTGACTTTGAGGTATTGCGTGTCGGTCGGGAGAACACAATGTTGTGCTTTGCCTTAATACCAAAGCGAAGATATGAAATCATTAATTACTTTACTTTCTCGAGTGGGGAATCGAACCCTGGACCTGTCCCGCTTATAGTCTGGTCGTTTATAGCTGAGGGAGGGAGAAGGAACCTTTTATTAAGGCCCTCCGTTGCCCACCACTCTGTCTAGAAGACAATGAGGTGCGTGGTGGAACATAACAAAATTAACACCGCGAGGAAAATTTAAATCCTAAATATTAAACTACTGTAACCACTATTTAAAGGGCTCGGAAGACAATACTGCTGAAAATGTAAAAAATAAAAAATCTCCTAAATGTGAATCGAACATCAAACTTTCGTGTCTATCGTCATATGTACACTTTATGCCACTGCGCCACGACGATCTCTAAATTTATGTTAATTTTTTTATTAACAGGGTGACAATGGAGGACCTCTAGTGCATGTGTCCCCGGACGAAGAGCCCTTGCTCGTTGCAATTACTTCTTTTGTAGCGGACAACAAACGTGGTTGTCATTCCGGGTATCCTGGTGGTAAGATACGTACTAATTATGTACACGTATTTGTCGTGGTACGTAGATGGAACTAAGATTTAAGTTATTGTCTGTTGAATGGCGGATCTTAACGCTGCGCATTGACTTGAATAAATTTAACTCCAACAAAATGAAAATATTTTTTTAATTTATGTTTTACAGTCTTCACGCGCACAGCACCATTCCATCCTTGGTTTAAAGAAATAAGCGGAATAGACTTTGAGAACCATCGCGAGAAACTAGTTCCTATAAGTTCTGATTCTACCGATCCCCCAGCAGCTAGTACCTCCCCTCTTCCAAGTACTTACACTTATTTTCCTACTACGAGCACTTCCACTTACCTTCCCACTACCAGTACTTCCACTTACCTTCCTACTACCAGTACTTCCACTTACCTTCCTACTACCGAATCTTCTATCAGTACTTCAATTCCTACAACTCCTACCTTACCTTCCTCTCAACCAACCACCAATTCACCACAACAAGACAATAAAGATCGGGAATCAGAAATAAATAACGAAACACAAGCAGAATTAATTAAAGAATTGGAAGTCAACGTTCAAGTCAAGTACAAATTTGGGCAAAACGAGAACGTTCAAATACTAAATAATGATACTAAGAGGGTATTGAAATCATAATTTGTTTTATGTGTTTTTTAATAAAATTTGAAGCAAGCATTTTGTGTTTAATTATTTTATTATTGAATATGTCGATATTCGGGTAAATTTTGTTAGTCAAAGTAATTAAATCTAGGACAACAGAAAATATTAATCTTTCCATTTTCTTCTGGGATCTTGCTATTGCTTATACATTGAATTTCTCCCATAAGTTCTATCCATTCTACCGCTTCAGAGGGAGATGGCAGTGAATAAGCTACTTTATCTGGTGCTTCTGAGAAAACTTCAAAGTCCGAGTCTGACAGTTCTAGAGCATCCCATGTAGCTTTGATTTTGTTTGTATATATATATATATATATATATATATATATATATATATATATATATATATATATATATATATATATATATATATATATATATATATATATAGTTTATTCACTGCCATCATCTCCCTCTGAAGCGGTATCCATTTAAAAAAAAAATGTAGTCAAATCAAAACATAACTTCGTCTTTAAGCCTGTATCACCAGATGAGATTGTTAAAGTATTCAAAAGTCTTAATTTACAGAAAACTGGCGATTTATGGGATTTGTCAGTAAAATTGCTTGGTACTATTGCTTAATTATAATAATAATCTTTACTTCCATCTCACAATGCTTGGTCTGAAAATATTAACATAACATAGAAACCAGTGGCGAACAATAACAGCTAATGTGAGAGACTGGTGTCCATACTGGGTCTATATATCATATAAGTAATATTGCTCCTTATCTCGCGTTTACTTTAATAGGTGTATAGAAACCGGCACTTAACCAAATAAAAAAAATAATATAGTAAAATAGTACCGCCTTTCAAAAGTGGAGATAGACTTGACCAGGAAAACTACAGACCAGTCTCGGATCATTAAGTAATAAATCATTAAGTATTTCTTTTTTAGCTTCACGCTGTATCTCGCACGAGGCAGGGTAGGCAGAGGGAACCCGGGAACCTAGTGTTAAGACACTCCGTTCCACTTCTGTTCCCCACTTTTCACCGCATTTGAGGTATTGCGTGTTGAGTAGCGGAACTCAACGCCGCGCTTTGCTTTGTTACCAGAGCGAAGAAATGAAACATTAAATATTTAAATTGAAAATATTAAATATTTTATTTCCTCGAGTGGGGATCGAACCCAGAACCTGTCGGTTACAGTCACACGCTTCTGCAGCTGCGCCACGACAGGCCTCGACACGACATTAATTAAGTAAAATATTTGTAAAAATAATTTTTGACAAGATCTCATTTTTTATAAACAATTCTCTACATAGCATAGCAATATGGTTTTACCAAAGGCAAGTCAATGACAGATGTGAGTGCTACACTTCTCAAGCACATCTAAATCCAAAGCCTATCGTGTAGACCATGAAACCTTGTTACTAAAGCTTAACCAATAAGGCATACAGGACACAGTTCTTGATCTTGTTGCATCGTATCTTACTCAAAGAATTCAGAAGGTTAATATAAATAATGTAAAATCGTCTGGGTCTCCTCTAAGTATGGGCGTTCCACAAGGTTCTATTCTGGGTCTCTTTCTATTTTTGTTATATATAAACTATGTACCTTTTTATGCAAAGAATTTATGTACTATTCGCTGATGATACTTCTCTAATATTTAAGATTGACAGAAACAAAGTTAACTTTGACGAAATGAACACTACATTGTCTCAAATTCTTCGTTGGTTTGACGTTAACAACGTTTGGTTAAATACAAGAAAAACAAAATGTACTAAACTTAAATGTAAAATGCGTATAAAATTTTTTTGAACGAAGAAGGATTATAAAAAATGTTTATACGCTTTTTAAATTTAAGTTTAGTATTTTCTGTCCTAAGTGTGGAATAACACTTTAAAACATAGTAAAAATACTAAAACAAAATGTATTCAATTCACTTTACAAAATGTTAAAAAATAATAATTGTCTGTTATTACAGATGAAACTGTCAAGGTGACGGATTCAATAGTGTTTTTAGGAATAACTATAGAATCCAAGCTTCAGTTGAATTTCCATCTCGAAACACTCGCAGATAAACTCAGCAAGCCGCGTTAACAGTTAAGAAAGTAAGGCAAATTCTTTTTGTCCCAAACAATTACAATTTCTATAATAGTAATCCGCAATGTATTTTGAATTTGCCACTGGAAAAATTTAAATTAAATGTTAAAGCAATGTTAACCAAGAAAGCTTACTACACGCTGTATCCCGCACGAGGCGGGGTTAGCAGAGGGAACTTGGGAACCTAGTGTTAAGACACTCCGTTCCACTTCCGTTCCCCACTTTCTGCCGAATTTGAGGCATTGCCTGATGAGTAGCGGAACTCAACGCCGCGCTTTGCCTTATAACCAGAGCGAAGAAAATGAAATATTAAATATTTAAATTGAAAATATTAAATATTTCATTTCCTCGACCGGGAATCGAACCCAGAACCTGTCGGTTACAGTCACACGCTTGTGCCACTGCGCCACGACAGGCCTCAAACTACTACACTATTCAAGAATATTTGAACATTAAAAATGTGTTTAATTAAGATGATTTGAATTTAATGCAGGATAGTCACCATTGTATTAAACAATGAAAATGTAACATTCAATATTGAAAATGGCAACTGTTGAGTTTCTTGCCGGCTCTTCTAAGCACAACTAAAATCCAAGCTGGTGGTAATTTTTATGTTCGTTCGACGACTCAAAAGTGCTTGCAAAAGTCTTTTTGAATAAAGAATGATTTGAATTTGAATTATGTGTGTTCTATAATGAACCACTCATATGTTATTTCTAGGGTGAGTGCCTGGTGACCCAGTATGGACACCAGTCTCTCACATTAGCTGTTATTGTTCGCCACTGGTTTCTATGTTATGTTAATATTTTCAGACCAAGCATTGTGAGATGGAAGTAAAGATTATTATTATTATTATTATTAATGCCTATGTCAATCAGTATTTTTGAGATCGAACTTTTGGATTTTGTAGAAATTGAACCAATGGCCATAAAGTGGATGATTTAATGTTAACATAAAGGCTTTAATTTCATCTACTCGTGTTCTTCGCGGTACATTATAGTCTCTCTCATTCTTATTGTTTGAGGTTTATTTTAGGGATATTTTCAGCTACAACGTTGGTTAAATAGTTGGTATTATAAGCCAATTCACTACGATATTGACGACTGGTGACAATGCATCGTGATGGAGAGTGGAGATCAAATTGACTAATTGTTTTCCCCCTTATTCATATAACAATATGTTTAAAAAGAATGAGGCATTTGTTGTAAATAACATCAAGTACCAGCTCGACATTTTCATCTTTTAGTTCTACCTCTCTTCTAATTTCTTTTGAAAAATGGTCTCGATATTTCTCCCATAACTTTGATGGATCTCCAACTAGACAAAAACACATGAAAAAATAACATGATGGCAAAGAGCTCACGGATTTTGTAAGCAGAATCAGTGATGTAAGCTTCTTTCAGAGTGCGATCTCAATTAGCATCATCTTCGAGAAGACTAAGTGCTTTATATGCTGCTTGAAATGTTGAATTATTTACTCCATCAACAATTTTTAAAGTAGAAGTGGGCCACGAATCTAATTTAAGAGAAGACGAAGATAAAGCTTTCACAATCCCGGAAGGACGAAATATATACAGTCTACCTTAAACTTGATCCTTCTAGACTCCTACATAACTTGAAACACCTTTTAATTTCTTTTCTTCTTTCAAATGGATTGTTTTTTAAATACTTAATATCCTAGGACCTCAACGTTCAAAAGAGTTTTATCAAACTCATCGATTTGACAAAGTTAAAAAAAAGCCATCAATGTTGTTTTCGGAGGATTAATTACTTTCTTAACTACATCTTTTTCTGTAAAATAAACTCTTTGACCGTTTTCAAGATGAACAGTAACATGCATAACCGAAGGGAACCTGTCATGAATTGGAAAACAAAGTATTCACTAAACTGCTTTATTTATGGATTTTACAGAATTACAGCATTCAACATTGATATGTGCCCTAAAAGTGCGTGACAGGTTCAGATTGTATGGAACTGTATCCACTGGTTGTAATTTTCAATCCTGTTAAGTTTCAGTGTTCTTCCACCATCTGCTCGAGATAACCTATGATACTTAGGACAGCTGTCTTTTCCTATTTCACTTTCTTTTAAAACTACGAATTTTTTTGCCTTTCTATGTTGTACATGTGACATCTTGTATCACCAAAGATACGAAAAGAAGTTTCAACATATGTTTTACTTTAATGTGGAAAGCCCTTACTATGATGTCATGTCTATCATGAGACTGTTAACCTTCACGTAAAAGCTCTGTTATTTCCGGCCACTTAGGATAGCAGGTGAACGGAATGAACAAATCTAGTCGTCCGTTATTATAGACGTATGATATTGCATCCTGAGTTCGCTCATTAAAAAAAGAAGGTAATATGACCATTTTTCCCATCGTCCATAATTCGCTATCATTTTTTGATAAAGTATCTTTTAAGTGAACGTATTAATTACTCCTTAATGTTTTTTGGTTGTTACGAATCCAGTTGTCTTTCCGTTTCAATTTTGGCGTACATGACAACTAAAAATTGAATTAAAAGATAACGGAACTGCAATAAACAGCAAATTTCATTTTGGCGCCTTATAATCCGAAAGCTGTAAAATTCTGAAGCAGATACTGTTTTATCAAGAGGTAATTCAGTTGCATCATCACGTTTAGGTGTACAATTACTATCTCTGCTGTGTAGAACAAAATCTCTCTTTTCGAATTCTTGTCCGATAATAAGAACTGCAACTTTTTTGCTTGAGGAACACTGAATCGGCTTTTATGTTTTCTAGTCGGTTTTTTATCAGCATTAAGTATTACTTTAAAGTTTTTTTGACCCTCACCGGGTGATTTCCACCACGTAAGTCTTTTTCGGGATTTTCATCGCCAACAAAATATATTTGAAGGATAGAAAGCCCTGTGTTAGGTTCAGGTATAGAGTTGGCTGTTCGGTGATAAACTTATCCTTGTACTTTAAAAGTTGTCATGACATTCTCTTCTCTTACCTTTTTGGCTCCAAAAGATATGATTTGGAAACATCCATTATACTTCCGAACATTCTTCAGAAAATGTACTCATAGGGGATCCTGATGAGTCAATAGACTGCGTAAAGGTTCAGGGTTAGGGCCAAGTTTTAAAAGTTAAACTTTACTTAGGTAATATATTAGGAAATATCCAGTGGGGAACGGAAGTGGAACGGAGTGTCATAACACTAGGTTTCACTTCCGTTCCCTCTGCCTACCCTGCCTAGTGCGGGATACAGCGTGAATTTGCAAAAAAAAAAACAAAATCCATTCGACCGGCTTTGAAGCCTGACTATATTTTTTTTTTATGGAAAAGACGACAAACGAGCGTACGGGTCACCTGGTGGTAAGTGATCACCGTCGCCCACGGCCCCGAGTAACTCCAGAGGAGCTAAAGGAGCGTTGCCGTCCTTTAAGGTGGAAGGGCACCGGGGCCCGGCATTACCCAATGCGAAACGCAGTGGCCAAAGCCACTACTTAACGCCGGTCTTAAATGCCGAGGGTGGTAACAATCCGGTCGAGTCTGCCCATGTGTGTTGTCATTGCTGACAACGTGACTCTACCACACGCACTTTAGTCGCCTCTTACGACACCAACAGTACCAGGGTGATCCTATTCTAAGCCGGAATCACACGGCAAAAACATGACTATAAATTGCTATCAGGGCCACTGATACCCATTTAAGAGCGAGAACTTCTACCTGCCCACTGTTACTTATGAGAAAAAAAACAATTTTGGTACAAACATTTGGTACAAGCTTCATTTGGTCGATTTGATTTATTTGGATCAATTTGATGTTCTTAGAAATATTTTTAGTGACTGCTATTTGGTTTTGTTTTTATTTTAACACAATGGAAAAATATCCAAATAAATATCATTTGTTTTCAAAATAATTTCAATTAATGTTTTAACCTAATATATTTATAATATAATATAAAATAAAAATTATATATATATATATATATATATATATATATATATATACATATATATATACATATATATATATATATATATATATATATATATATATATATATATATATATAATATATATATATATATATATATATATATATATATATACATATATATATATATATATATATATATATATATATATATATATATATATATATATATATATATATCTCATATCATATGTGTTTCGATAACTCGAGGAATTAATGTACATATGAACGTACATAGGCACACATACGTACATAGGTACACATACTCGTATATACATACTTAAATAATTAACAACCCGCCCGCAGATACCTCCGCTCAAAATACACTATTTTATTTACTTATCTCAATTACTCTCTTGTTCTAATTGTAAATTATTAATTTAAAGACAATATTTATCATTAAAAATTAAATTTTCAGCTAAATAATAAAAAAAGTAAATATTTAAAACTGCTGTAGCTTTTTTATTTATCAACTGGACGAAATGGAACAAACACTACATGTTAAAGGTGGCCAAAATTGGTAAAATTAGAAACTGCTTGTTAATCAGGGAAGCGGTTTCTAAAAAATCACGAATCTTTGCCTTACTACATAAAAGTCCTTTGTAAGATTATTTTAAATATATCATCCATGTACAGACAGTGATACGACGATTTATGGAATAATTAAGTTAATATATTAACACGTTTTAGAACAATTATAAATAGTATTAAATCTCCATTAAATCATTTTTTTAAGGCATTGCGTGTGGAGTGGCGGAAATCTATGACGCGCTTTGCCTTGTTACCAGACCTAAGAAAAATTTTAGGTTTCCAAGTTCGCTCTGTCTACCCTGCTATGTGCGGGTGAAAACAAAAAATGAAGTACTATAATAGAAAATGAGGGTTGGGTAAAATGGTCCCCAAGTTCCCTACAAAATACAGCATGAAGCTAATAAGATACAGCATGAAGCTAATAAACTAATAACTTAAACTCAGTTATCCTTCTTTATATAACAACTAGAATATTATCGCGAGATTGATATTTTACAATATTATAAAGTACGTAATCACATTTGAAAAAAACCAAGCTGACCGTCAAAAGGAATCAATTAGGATTAAACATACAATATTTTTAATCTAAGCAAATCACGACAAATCTGACTAATTTATTTTAGGTTTACTTTATTAGACATTGATAAGATATATACGTTCTCTTATCGTATTTAACTAATTACAGATTAGAGCCCAATAGTCGCTAATCATTTAATATATTTATTTTATAATATACATATATATATATATATATATATATATATATATATATATATATATATATATATATATATATATATATATATATATATATATATATATATATATGTCTGTCCGATATATGTTCTTTGGCATACGGGTACGCAACCTCGGAGTCCGAGCCACCTATATATATTATACTTCTATTAATAAAAGTGGTGTCCCTTCCCCCATTTCCATCAATCCCATCCTTCTTTCCTGCGGTTTTTTCCTGTGAAGGGGTTTTGGAGGTCAGATGGCAGTCGTCCATTTAAAAACCGCCAACCGCCATATTCATGGCAAAGAAAAGGCTGGGTACGGCTAGGACGTCGCTGCTAAACGACGCGCAGGCACATCGCCCTACACCTGCGACAAGTGGGCCAGGGCTACCGTGTCAAGTACGGGCACGGCTAAAGACGCGAGTACCGAGACGGAAACTCCGCTTTGCAACGTGGAATATTGGCTCTTTTACCGGACGATGCAGAGAACTCGCAGATGTACTCACGAGACGTCGGGTCCAGTGCGCTTTTCTCCAGGAAACTCGCTGGAAGGGCAATAAGTCCCGTAACATCGGACAGGGTTACCGGCTTATATACACTGGGTCACCTTCTGAAGAGCTTCAGAATGGACTCCCCGAAGTTGACCGTCGCTGCGATCGCTTGATGCGGGTAAAGGTACTGATTGAGGGCGTTACCACAAATTTAATCAGTGCCTACGCTTCCCAGGCGGACTGTAGCACGGTCGAAAAGGAGTCGTTTTGGGAGCAGTATGAAGAGGTTCCACTTGCTATACCGTCTACCGAAGTAATTCTAGTTGGGGGGACTTAAACGGCCACGTCGGTAAGGCTGCAGAGACGTATGAACGTGTTCACGGTGGTTTTGGACACGGTCTTCTCAATACAGCGGGCGAAAATATTCTAAGAACCTGTATTGCGTCTGATGAGTTGTGAACACATTATTCTAAAAGAATCCTCAGCGCCTTATCACGTATAAAAGTGGGTCCCACTCAACTCAAATTTATTACTTGTTGACCAGACGGTGTTATATGGGCAGGGTTACTAACTAAAAAGGGACTCGGTGTAATATGTAGCCATTGTGAGAAGAGTGTACATGCTACTACTTCCTGCGCAAAACTTTCTTCAAAGCAATTGACCACTCTTCGTAACGCACCCGGACTGGAATGGAGTTACGAAGAATGCCTGTGCAACGCATCGCATAGATCATCCATCTTAATACCAGGCGAAGAATCTGATGAGGAAGAAGAGCAGGTACTTATGTCCAATAACGGAACGGGAACAAAATTGATTCGAGAAATAACCTCCGAAATGAAAAAAATAATAAAAAAGGAATTCGAAGCACTTAGAAAAGAATTTGAAGTTTCGCTTAATTTCTTAAGCGATCAAATATCAAATATCGAAGAGACTTTCAAAAAACATGAAAACAAATTAAGAATTATAGAAAATAAAAATATAGAACTCCAAAATAATTACAAAAATCTGGACGTGCGCGTTACTTGTGCTGAATTTAAACTGCAAGAAATAGAACAAAGGTACCTAGAGAGTTCCGTGGAAATAACAGGAATACCAGACACCGCACTACAAAAAAACCAAGAGGTCATAAAAGCAGTTGCTGCAAAATTAAAAATGGACGCCTATGACATTAAATGCACACGCGTCATGAAACCACATAAAGATCGATTTGGATTGCTTATTATCGAAATGAAGAACCAGCAGACCAGGGATCAATGGCTAACGGCAACTAAGCAGACACGGTCAACTGTGGGTGATATTGTGTAAAGTGCGCCGCGTGAACTTGCTAACAATCCGATATATATCCGTGAAGCATTAATGCCCTTTAATAAAATGTTATTGTATAATACTAAAAAGCAGTTAAGTAGTCACTTTGAATTTGTATGGTGCAAGAACGGCAGAATATACGCAAGGAAAACCAAAGTGAGTAAAGTACACATTATAAGAAGTTTGTTAGATATTGACGCAATATCGAAAAATGTAAAATAATTCTTCCTTGTGTAAATTTTGTATTTTTGTTCTTATTATAAAAATAATATAATAATATGGATAGAACTAACAACTCATCAGAAATAATAGAATTTAATAATTGTATAAATTGCAATAGCTTTATAAAAAAAATACCTACCTGTCATATAAATTTCTTTTGTATACTACATATAAATATTCGATCATTAGTTAAAAATTATCCAAAACTTTTACAAATTTTAGACGTCACTTTACATCCTATTGATATTGTAAACTTAACAGCAGTAGGTATATCAGAAGAAACTAGTAATCTATTTAACATTCCTGGATATAAAATGCAAACTAAACTACGTAGAAATAAAAAAGGTGGAGGTATAATTGTTTACATAAAAGATTACCTAAAGTTTACACTATATAACCATAATACACATGTTTGAGTCAATAGTAGGCATCATTAAAACTCCCACGAACCAAGCTGTCACGTTATGTGCAATTTATAGACCTCCTTCATATAATAAGCAACTTTTTGTGTCGGAACTATCACTCCTATTAAAAAATATGCATACGTCATTAAATGTGATAATAGCAGAGGATATGAACCTTGACATAAAAATATCTTCCAATATTAGAGATAAGTACTACTAAACCTGATGGCGGAGTACGGACTGTTATGTGGCATTACAGAGTACACGCGTGTTAAAAAAAGATTAGAAACAACTATAATGTCGTGTTTAGATCATATATTTATAAGGTCACGCTAATACAGTCCGTGCACCGCGGCAGTCGACACTGTACTAGCGGACCATCGGCTAGTCGTCGTTGCACTGTGTAACGTTAATGAATCACCGACAATTAACTGTGACTTTAATAAACAAATAAATGTATATGACACAGTAATTTTAAGAAAGGAACTATGTAATGCAGACTGGCAGCGCGTTGATAGCTTATGCACACCATTAGAAATATATAGTAAGATTAAAGATTTATATCAATCTCTATAGTATAGTATAGTATCTCTATAGTATAGTATAGTATCTGTAAAACTAAAAATAGTATACGCGTAGCTCCGTGGATTAACAAAAATATAATTAATCTGTCCAACAAGAGAGACCGGTTATTTAAAAAATGGAGACGTGATCCGAATAATGCTTATTTTAGACAACAATAGAATAAGACAAGAAATAAAGTTCATAAAGTTATTGAATATTATAGAAATTTATACTATAAAAATAAAATAAATGTAAATTATAGAAATATTAGGAAACTTTGGAATATTTTAAATAAAATTTCTGGCAAAATATGTAAGTCAATAGATGAAATAGTATTGTCGGCTTTCAATTCTATGAACTTATCAGCGAAGAAAATAGCGGAAACGTTCGCAGTAGGGTTTTCAGATGCCGTAAAAACAATTATACCAAATTGTAAACAAAATCTATTACACAGTACTATAAATAATAAAAAAACGTCAATGTGCATTAAATTTAAAAAAGCATCTGAAAAAGACGTATTAAAATTAATTAAAAACTTAAATACTGAGAAAGCCCCAGGTAGTGACGGTATTAGAGTATTTGAAATTAAGTCAATCGCCAAACACATCTCGAAGTTCGAGGCTAAACTCATAAATACTAGTGTTGCATAAAAATGGAAAACGTGATGAAGTAAACAATTACAGACCGATCACGCTTACTTCTGTGTTAAATAAAATTACAGAAAAAAATATTAGTAACCAAATTCATTCTTTTTACGAAAAAAATGATATACTAAATAGCACACAATATGGATTTCAACGTTTACAGATCAAGTAAATACTTGGCTAGATCAGAAACTGCATGTTTTGGCTTTATTCATTGATTTTTCTCGCGCCTTTGACACCTTGGACCATAACATACTTAAACATAGATTGGAAAACACAGGAATACATGGTCCACTGCTTAAATGGTGTGAAAATTATATTAAAGATAGAAGTTATTGCGTGAAAATAGGTGATAATTTTAGCAGGAGTATAAAAGTCTCGGAAGGCACGGCTCAGGGGTCTGTCCTAGGACCATTACATTTTATAGCTTACATGAATGATATGAGTACAATATTTAATAACTGCATTACCTATCAATACGCTGATGATACGTGTATGCTAGTAGTTGTGAAAAATTTAAATGAAGCGCTAACGTTATTACAGGAAGATTTCAACGTATTAAATAAATAGTGTCATGATAGTAATCTAGTGTTAAATTCGCAAAAAACGAAACTCATGCATATTCATTCCCCAAACTTAAAAGTTAGTAGCAATATAAATTGCAATCCTATAGCTCATACTCACAGCTGCCTGCACAATCCTAGCAAACACTGTGATTGTCCACCTATTGACGTCGTACTTTTCCATAAATACTTAGGACTCACAATTGACCACAAGTTTAACTGGCATCAACATATTAAATATGTATGTGATAAATTAAGAGCATTTTTAGCCAATATTTACATTATCAAAAATATTTTAACATATAAAACTAAACTAATACTCTATAACGCATTGATTCAATCATATCACATGGACTTAGTAGTTACGGTAGAACAGACACAACACACTTGAATTACATATATCCGTTGCAGGTTAGAATATTAAAAAAAATCGTCCCTTTTAAAGTCAAATTGCAAGCCACTACTAATGAAAACTCCCCCATTCTCTTTCAACACTGCCAAATTATTCCCATTTACGACAAAATTAAATTTACAATTTTAAAAGAAAATTATTTTAACAGCCAGTTTCAAAATAAAATTTGTCATAAAATTGCAACTCGTAGTGTGACACTAAATAAATTATCTACACCAGCGGCGAACAACAAGTACGGGCAGCGCACCAGGGCTTACATGGTTCCTTACTTAATAAATAATTTAGATGTTAACATACGTACAAAAATTACCGAGGGAAACCTAAAGCAAATGTTAAAGAAATATTATTTAAATGAATTGTAGCCGAGGCGAATGAGGCACTCGAGACAAACCTTCATGGTTTTTTGTAGTGCCTAATTGTTATTAAATTATATTTGTATTTGTATATGATAATAATAAATAAAATAAATAAATAAAAAAAAAAACTGTAAGGTCATTACAGGTGAAAGCTTTAAGGCCCAACATCGTCTTCTCGTCATGGACTTTAAAGTCACACCAAAGAAGAAAGTAGCCAAGAAACGTAGGCCTCGGATCAAGTGGTGGTTGCTGAATGGACCAATGCAGGCCGACTTCCTGGCAGAGGTAAAAAGTCGAAATCTTACAACTAACACAAAGACTGCTCAGGATGCTTGGGATCGAGCACAGTCGGCTATCATTGCGACAGGCAGACGAGTTCTTGGCGTTTCTAAGGGAGGACGTGTCATCGACAGGGAGACATGGTGGTGGAATGACAAGGTGCAGAGGGTGATTCGTGAAATAAAGCTACCTTTAAGAAGTAGCAGAAATCCAACTCTCCTGAAGACAGACTGAAGTACATGGTAGCAAAATCTACCAGCAAAAATGCTGTAGCCAGAGCCCGCAGTGAGAGTTTATCACCATTATATGATAAACTTGAAATTGTGGAAGGGCAGAAGCTCATATACAAACTGGCCCGTGACCTGGATAAAGCGACGCTAGATATCGCAAAATGTCTTTGCGTCAAAGATTCCCAGGTCACGTTACTCTGTAATCACGCTTCTTTTAAGGAGAGATGGAGAAGCTATTTCCAGGAGCAGCAGAACACTCAGCATCCGTGCAGTCTTCATCACGATCCACCGCCTAACCTTGGACTTGTTGCCCCAATAACCTTTGACGAAACTCGGAATTACCTTCACGCATGAAGAACGGAAAAGCTGTGGGGCCTGACGAAATTCCAATCGAAGCGTGGAAATCGTTAGGCTCCTTTGGTGTACTCATACTTACTGACCTTTTTAACCATATCTTGAACACTGGAAAGATGTTACACCAGTGGCGGCTTAGTTTTATTACCCCTATTTACAAGCGAAGGGGCAGTGTTCAAGATTGTGGTAGTTATAATGGCATTAAGCTTATGAGTCACACCATGAAGCTCTTCGAGCGTATAATCGATATCAGGCTCCGCTGAGAGTGTACTGTGTCCGAGTCTCAATTATAGATTTTAAGCCAGGATCGGGTACTACGGACGCCATTTTTGCCCTCAGAACTTTGATAGAAGCATACAGGGTAAAGACTCTACATGTGGCTTTTTTAGATCTGCAGAAAGCCTTTGACTGTGTGCCTCATCAGTGTTTCTGGTGGGCGTTCCAAAGGTATCACTGAGGTAGGCCTCAGTGATACCTTTGGAACGCCCACCAGATAATAGCCCTTTGGAATTATTATTTTGGATATTTAGATTATCAAAGACATGTATCACAATTCAGCTGCCATTGTTAGGACTGCTGTTGGTGACACCAAACTTTTCGAAATTACAGTACCAGGGCTCGGCTCATAGTTTATTATTACTTAATGTAGTGTTAGATACTGTCTCGGCTCACATCCAAGACCAGCCTCCGTGGCTGATGATGTATGCGGATGACATAGCACTCATTGACGAGATCGGCTAATGCTAGAGCGTAAAGTGACCCTCTGGAATGGTACGCTTGAGAACGGCGGTCTTCTAAATTTATATAAATCATTTAATCTAACTAATATGTTTCGCGAACCTACTCGTATTACAACAAATTCAGCAACCTGTAGGGATAACGTATTCTGTCACAGTAACGTGGAGGATACGCTACTTATAAGTACTTATTTATTCGAAGCACATCTATTGCAAAAATATGTATTCATTCACCGATAGTATGTATAACTGTAATTAATTTTAAGTAATAAAGTGGCAGCATCTAAACTTTGTGCATATACTACAATAGTAAGATAACAAGCATGCGAGGAATACTATTCTACCGTCATACAGTTAAACTAGTACGGAGGGTAGCGTTACATCCATCTCTGTTAGCTTAACCGCAGAAAAATATATAACATGTCGTAATATAAGCCATTATTGTATTAGGTTAAGGTTTATAAGAATAATAAATAAATTATTAAATTATTATTAAATAAGTATATAAGCTTCGACCACTGTGGATTAAAGTTTTCAGTGGTTGGCAACCAAGTAAATGGTACCCGAAAATTACATGGAGGCCAATCACTGATAACAGACAAAATTTGTTTAAATATATATATATTTATATATATATATATATATATATATATATATATATATATATATATATATATATATATATATATATATACATATATATATATATATATATATATATATATATATATATATATATATATATATATATATATATATATATATACATATATATATATATATATATATATATATATATATATATATATATATATATATATATATATATATATATATATATATATATATATATATATATATATATATATATATATATATATATATATATATATATATATATATATATATATTAGTGAATAAAATTCTTGATTGAACACTAGATATCCAGATGTAAGGCAGTGTTCTAAAAGTTCAAGATATTCTATAGTATGGTGTTCTCCTCTAGCTTTCGCGACGTGTTGAGCCAGTTTATACGTCGGTGTATCGATTTGGCTCACTATTGGACGATATATATATATATATATATATATATATATATATATATATATATATATATATATATATATATATATATATATATATATATATATATATATATATATATATATATATATATATATATATATATATATATATATATATATGTATATATATATATATATATATAAGTGTAATAATAATATGTTTCATTTACTGTTAAATGAGTTTAATTCAAAATTAAGAACTAGTAGAGATAAATTATACGAACTGTACAGTATGAAATTGATACTACCTGGGACATAATATCTAAAACAACTGGTAGATTCAAAACTTATAATGAGTCGTTAGAATTAATAGTAGATAATAAATTAATTAATGCCGATCTTGAAGTTGCAAATATTTTTGAGAATTATTTTTGAGAAATACCGACTCAAGTAACTTCTTACTTAAAGTCTTCTCAATCATGTGCTGTTAAATTATTGCAACGTAACGTAAATAAATATACCACTAATTTTACGTTTGTTTATGTAACACCAGAGGAAACACATTCATTGCACCTCGCTTATCATTGATATTTAATAAATGTTTTGACAAAGGAATTATTCCCGACTTCATGTAAAACAGTAAAGTAGTACGATTGTTTAAGAACGGAGAAAATACTGATCCTAGTAATTAGACCTATATTGCCATTGTGGAGTAAAATATTTGAAAAAATAAGTTTTAATCAGTTATCTATGTATTTTAATAGAAATAGTATTTTAAATAAGGCACAGTATGGTTTTACTAGATGCAGATCAACAACAGATGCGGGAGTTGAACTCCTTAATTGCATTTATAACGCTTGGGAAATATCATAAAATGCGGTCGGAGTTTTTTGTGAGCTGTCTAAGGCTTTTGACTGCGTAGATCACGATACGTTATTACGTAAACTTAGCCATTATGGAGTCAAAAGTAGTGCTCGTGATCTCATTGCTTCGTACCTGAGGAATAGGGTGGGGTCAGCACGTTACTGTAAAAAATGTAAAGATTTTCATGTATAATGTGGTACTATTTGCTGATGATACCTCCTTAATTCTTAAAGTCTTTTTAAAAACAGCTGAGACGAAGTGAATAGTGCTCTGTTGTAAATACTTCACTGGTTTACTACTAATAATTTAGTATTAAACGCACAGAAAACCAAATGCACAGAATTTAGTATGCACGACTAGTCTACTTTCGCTATTTTAGAATCGAATCGAATATTAGTAATTCAAAAAAGAGCAGTTCGAGCCATTTACGGCATGGAAGCTTGGGAATCCCTGAGATATTTTATTAAATTAACGGGTATTCTTACGGTGGCATCACAGTACATATATGATAATATAGTACTTGTTCGGAAAAATAGCCACAATTTATTAAAAACAGTGACAGACATGATATCAATACAAGAAGTAAAAACAAGCTGATCACTCCCTAGTTTTCGTTTTCAAAAAGTTAATAAATCTTTTATTTTTCGTTCTTTCCACAAATAATTTTAAATTTGCCACTTCATAAATTTAAAGTGAAAGTTAAAAATATATTGTAAGGCAAAGCTTAGTATTCAATTCAGGAATACCACAATGATAAAGTGCGTGGGATTAAATGCTGTTGGTACTCACTTAGGAAGCTATGTTATATAATAATGTCTTTGATTTTCGCGATTGTTACACATTTTAAATGAAACACTTTTAACACTTATAACTTGTAATAAATTACGGAAAAACAATGAAATAACAGTTCTCAAAGCTGATAAAGGTAACGCGATGGTAATACTAGACACTGATGAGTGTATACAAAAAATGTCATTATTACTATCGGATCAAAAAACTTATAACATTGTTGACAAATACCCTATAGCAAAACTATTAAAAAAGAAATCCGATTTAATTAAAAAAACACGCAAAACCGTTAGATCTCGACATTAAATCTCTCGTGCCTAGCTGTGTAAAACCTCCAAAGTTGTATGGGTTACCAAAAATACACAAAAAAAGATGTACCTTTTCGTCCAATAGTGAGCCAAATCGATACACCGACGTATAAACTGGCTCAACACGTCGCGAAAGTACTCTCTCCACTGTGCGGCCACACATCTTATGTCGGGGATTCTTACCATTTTGTTAGCGAACTGAAAGAACTCAAGTTAACTAGCAATGAAATCATGATCAGTTTTGATGTTCAGTCGCTGTTCACCAGTATACCTATTAAAGACTGCATCAGGATTATCAAGCGGAAGCTAGAGGAGAACACTATACTATAGAATATCTTGAACTTTTAGAACACTGCCTTACATCTGGATATCTGGTGTTCAATCAAGAATTTTATTTACAAATAGATGGCATTGCTATGGGTTCGCCTGTGTCCCCGGTAATAGCAGATATATACATGGAGGACTTCGAGGAGATGGCTCTTAGCTCTGCACCATGTCTACCTAGGATATATATGCGGTACGTAAATGACACTTTCACAATTTTACGGACAGTGTTTATATATTTTATAACCACCTTAATTCTATTAATAATAATATTCAGGTCACAATGGGATTGCAGGCAAATAATTCTTTAGCTTTTCTTGATGTTTTAGTCATAAAGAATTCTAATGGCACAATAGGCCTCACAGTATATAGGAAACCCACACACACCAATAGATACCTCAATGGTGAATCTCACCACCACCCTACACAGTTATCTACCGTTGGCAAATCTTTGTTTCAGAGAGCCCACCACCTCTGCGATGCTGAACACCTAGGGGACGAGCTTCGACAGGTGAAGACTGCTCTTCACCAGAACAAGCTGCCAGTTCCCCGCCAGCGTTGTCAGAAGACCAACAAGCCACCACACACAAGAACACAAGAGGACCTTTAATAAAACTATTTTCAAGCCTAACAAGAAAGTGAGTCAATTCTTGAGATGAAGAGTAATATTGAAAACAAACTTGATTGTGATTGTGGCTTATCATATATAGGTCAAACAAAGAGAAGCATCGGTGTTAGGGTGAAGGAACACATCTCCGATGTCAAGAATGGGCATGTATCAAAGTCAGCTATGTGTGAGCATACATCGAACAAATGCAACCATTAATACTAATACATTGTTGGAAACGTCATTCAATATACGCGATTAATCCGATTAAAAGTATTTCATTGAAAAAGCTATGTTATACATTTACTTTGATTGATATTTTGAAAAGAGCAACTGTTGAGTTTCTTGCCGGCTCTTGTCAACTAGTAGTAGTAGCTTTCTGTGACAAAAAATTTACATGACCATCCTGGAGGGAAAGATCTGATCTATACACTCTTCCAGATATAGAGCATTCCTGGAACTCCCACAATAGCACATTAGCATTATTCTCGCTAATATTTTAGCATAAACTTTACAATCCAAGCTAATTAAACAGATAAACCTATAGATTGGTGCAGCTTATCTAAAAGCCTTCGCCTTTTTACAAAGGCGCGATGACCACCATACCAATCGTCTGGAACCTCCCCCAAAAACCAGTACAAATTGCTCAAAAACCAGAAGTGGTTAAAGACACGGGACCCACCATATTTCATTATCTCAACAGTAACTTACATACGTACGTAACCGTCGTCAAAACTATATTTTTTTTTATCCGTAACTAGAAGCGCACTCAAAGCAGCTTCAGGTTGATCGCGTTGTACTTCTTTTATTGCTCCAACCAAACGAGAGGATAATAACTACATCTTGACTCACCCACTGTTTTGGTATACCAAAACAGTGGGTGAGTCAAGATGTTGTTTGTTGCAGTATACTGCAAAACCCTAAAAACACCCAGTTGCCCGGAAAATCGGCCGTGCGGTCGTGCCATTGCCTTTTTGCTAGGTCCCAATCCCTCAAATAACATCCATATCTTAATCATCTTCAGCTTCACGCTGTATCTCGCACTTGACAGGGTAGGCAGAGGGAAATCTTAATCATCTATCACATCTAATATTATTTTTTCCATCTTTTCTAACACTACAGCCGTGTAGTAACGGCGTGGTGTGAGCGTAAAAATAAAATTCAGGCCACTAGTTCCCGGCAGATCCACTACCTGGCTCTGGTAGCGGTCATGGTAACGATGAGTCAGGAGGGGCTAACAATCCCCAGACGAGAAACGGTAACCACCTTAAACGGATCCTGGTACACACAACATACGCACTTTGAGAACAGACAAGAAGAGTGTAGAGCTGAAAGAAGTATTGAATAAGTCAAACTGGGATATTGATAGTCCAAAGAGAGTGGGAGGACACCGTGACCTTGAGTTCTGGCAACTTCATTCACATTCTTCTACCGGGAGGGTGAACTGTAAACCACAAGTCCCTTATAAAGAACATCGCAACCTTCAAAAGTGTGTCGAGCAGGCATACCTGAAACTTAGAACATCTTAAAAATATTCTCTGAAGATCATTCAGGTATACGAACCGTCTTAATCATACTCAGATGACAACGTTGAGGTTATATATAAAGACGTAAGTAGAGCCATATGTACTTTCAAAACCCACTTCACTTTTTGGGGTCTTTTTGACTTCACTTTTTTAACTTCACTTTTTGGAGGACTCGTAACTAGACAGTTGAAGTGATTCAAAGTTGAAAGTAGAACAATTTAGATATGGACACAGGAACTGTAGAGGTCAGAGACTGGCCAACTTTTCTTTCTGGAAAAAGAGGGACCCTTTATGATGAACTCATTTTTGCAGAAGGCTCATTGGTACGGTCAAAATGAAGATAGACTTAATCTTGACCAACAAGAGACACATCTTCAATTATGTTCACACAACTGATGTCTACGCTCCGAACATTTAATGCCCATATTCAAAACCCCGAGGCTTTCAACAAGAATTGCAGAATCGCTTCAGTGCTCTAGAGAATTGCATTACAGGGGACCATATCAACAAAAGGTTTGTGAACTGTCCATGAAGTAAGGTCAAAGTTTTTTTTTTTTACACAACGTAAAGGGAGACCTAAAAATATTTCGGCCCATACTCTCGAACTTATGGCAATAGTGCCGCAGTCTCCTAATGACGCGAATTCATATAAGCAGTTCTAAAGAGAGATTAAAACGTTCTTGCAACTCGAAATTCGTGCCCTCAATACTAAATGTATTGAAGATACGAACGGCAAAGTCGGTTGACAAAGCTA
The DNA here is from genome assembly GCA_019049475.1 of Eueides isabella. Classification (NCBI taxonomy): domain Eukaryota; kingdom Metazoa; phylum Arthropoda; class Insecta; order Lepidoptera; family Nymphalidae; genus Eueides; species Eueides isabella. Next base: position 11,506,839 of record CM032403.1, on the reverse strand, counting down.
CGTGATAAAATTAGAAATGAGGACAAATTGAAGTGGCATTGTGCGGGGCACATAGCTCGATAAACCGATGGCCCTTGGGGCTGGAAGGTTCTCAAATGGATATCATAAACGGGAAGACTAGGTTCTTAACACTAGGGTACCTGCCTACCCTGCCATGTGCGGAATACTGTGTGAACGTGAACATGATGACAGATTATTAAAATATATAATAATAAATAAGTAAGCACATAAACTTGTATTTTATTTCTTTATCTTATCATTATTTTCTCATTAGTGAAGCACGTAGAATAACTAGATAGATTTCAATTCGGGAGTTGTAGTGATATTGCCAACACAAATGTCACATAAGAAGTTGCACTGTGCAAACAATTTCTAAATAAAAATATTTATTTATTAATTACAACTTCGTCAACTCCTAAACTATAGTGGGGCACGACTTCGTGGCATAAGTAATAATTATATAACGAAAGGAGATTTGCAGCTCAGCAGTGCCTTAAGCTTAAATCGATGTTATTATTACATTTAATATTTACTATGCAAAAACTTCACGCTGTATCCCACATATGGCAGTGTAGGCAGAGGGAACTTCGGAACCTGGGGTTAAGACTATCCGTTCCCGTTAAGAAAATGGTGAACAGAATCGGCCGTTCCCCACTTTTTGCCAATTTTGAGACATTACGTGTTGAGGGGTACTCTCAACGCCGCGCTTGCCTTATTCCAGGAGTAAAGAAAATAAAAATTCAATATTTCATTTCCTCGAGGGGAAACCTAACTATCAACCTGCCGCTTTTGTTGCCCTTGCGCCAGGACAGGCGTTAGATTACTGTTAAAACCAAAAAACCTCGTTGAAATTGCAGAAATCATTTTCCTATTCTAAGCTAAAACAGTCGTGTAAGTAGCAAAATAACAAACGATAAGCGTTGATAAATTATCTTTATAATGAATGTGCTACTGTACACGCAAACAATTGATATTAAAATCATCGACCGCATCGTCATAAGCCATTTTTTTTTATTAGTTTCGAATCGAAAATATTTTAAAACAATGTTTATTAATATAAAGGTTGATCTTAAATATTTTTTTACTCTTTTCAGTCTTCTCAGCTTCACGCTGTATAGCGCAGATGGTAGGGTAAATAGAGGAAACTTGGGAACCTAGTGTTATGATTCTTCGTTGCATTCTCCACTTTTATATTTTTAGTTATAATGAAATTAAAATAATTGTACTTAACTTAAATTTAAAAAGCGTATAAAAATTTTGAACGAGGCAGTATTTGAACCCGCGGTCTTGAAAACCGTTCAAGCGCTCTTACCAACTAAGCCATTCGTTCTCACCAAGCTCTGTTGAATTTCTTATTCGCTTGTTACAACTTATTTATGTTGTAAGTATCCCCGTAAGGAGATTTTTAATAATTTCCGCTACTCAAAAACAAAGATTTCGTAAGATTTATCGTTTGGTTTTAAGAGAGAATACTATTTATTTAATATTTTACTATGTTTAAAGTGTTATTCCATACTTAGGACAGAAAATATTAAACTTAAATTTAAAAAGCCTATAAAATTTGAACAAAGTACGATTAGAACATCCATAAATTGTAACAACCGTATAAGAATTTCAACAGAGCTTGGTGAGAACAGATGGATGGCTTAGTTGGTTGGAGCGCTTGAACGGTTTTCAAGAGGCGCGGGTTCAAACGCTGCTTCGTCGCAGAAACTATAATAACAAAATCTACTTCTACTAAAATCTTTGCAACGAAATCTTACAAACCTTTTGATATTAATGTAGTCTTAAGCATTATTCGCCTGTAAAACATATAGTACGTTCTAAAATGATATCAAAGTATAGGGCGACGGCGGTTGCAAAGATGAATACCACAATGGAGAACACAGGAACGGCCTGTCGTGGTGCAAGAGCAAAAGCATGCGTTTGTAAATGAGACAGGTCGTGAGGATGATTCCTTGCTGAGTAATTTTTAATTAGATAAATAAGTATCAAAATAGAGAATAATACAATGTACATATTACATGAGAAATTGGATTAGGGATGAATACAATTAAATTAAATTGGGTTGAAGGCATCGGGGCCTGTAGTGGCACAGGGGAACAATTGCGCGAACGTGACAATGTCGTGGATATAAAAAAAAAATATTCTCAATTATTTCCTCTGGTGCTCAGGCAAAGCACGGCGTTGAGTTTTGCCACATAAGTCGCAATGCCTCCAGAATTCGGCGGAAAGTGGATAATTGAAGTGTCTTAAAGTCAGTGGGTGTCTTTACACCCAAGTTAAAGTTAAGTTCATACAAGTTTCCCAGTCCCCTCTGGCTATTCAGCTTTGCGCGGTATACAGCGTGAAGCTAGAAAAGAAGAGCTGCTCCAGACTATTACAATTAGATTTTAAAAATATTACAAAACAGACATATCTATCTAATTATGTATTTTATAATCTAAATTTTATCTTATTTATTTATTGATTGATTTTATTACTAGAGACGTAACGCGTTTATTGTTATTTTAATTTAATAGCTCGATTTGATCCGCGTAATATTTTATAATAGTAAAAAATCAACTTAACACGTTACTGTTATTCATTATGAGTTTTCTACTTCTTCTTCCTAGAATCAATCCCGGTGTGCCATCAAAGGGACTGCCTTCCTACTTAACCTACTAAACTTTGCACGATCTTTTACGTCCTCGGTGGTTAGACCATTGGCTTACATAAAACTCCTGAGTGTGCTGAAAAAGTACTAGCCAGCATTCCTGTCGCATTAAAGAACCGGTCGAACGATGCTACTGTATATATCAGCCCCTTGAGTTTGGTTGGTATTCTGCCATGACTTGGTACCATTCTAGAAGTCCACTTTACGCTCTAGCATCAGTTTTCATCAAAAACGGAGGCTGGTCTTGGATGTGAGCCGAGACAGTATCTAACACTACAATGAATAAGAATGGGCCAAGAGGCGAGCCCTGGTGAAGCCCTACTGTAATCTGGAAAACAATGATGTCACCAATAACAGTTCTAACCATTTCTGATAATCTCAATATAGGCCTCTGGAATCCCTTTGGTTCGCAAGGCCCACCAGATACACTGACGAGGCACACAATCAAAGGCCTTCTGCAAATCTAAAAAAGCGCCACATACAGAGCTCTTTTATTTTCACTGTATGACCTTATCAAAGATTTTAGGAAAAAAATGACGTCCATAGTACCTGTCCCAATCCTGGCTGAAATCCATATTGAGATTCAGAAACAGTACACTTTAATTTTGGTACTACGTTGAACAAAACGATCGATCGATCGAGCTTGAAGTGATTATATTGATCAAATCGAAAAGGTCGTTTAGACATGTTTATGCTTTATTGGAATGAATCTTACTTCTTCTAGCTTCAGACGCAGGAAGAGTAGGAAGAGGGAACTTGGGAACCGAGTGTTAAGACATTCTGTTCCGTTTCTCACTTGCTGACGAATTTTAGGAATTGCATGTTTAGTGGCTCAACGCCGCATTTTAGTCTTGTTTTCAGAGAGAACGAATGAAACATAAAGTATTAAATTTGAATATATTTCATAATTTCGAGCGCGGATAGAAACCACAACCTGTCACGTTGAACCCGTCCTGTGCTGGATACTGAAAATGAGTATAGAGTAATTATCCAACTATAAGCCAAAGTATGGCGTCACGAATAATAATTATCACCCTTATTTCATAAAAGGGATGGACCCTAAATGTTGTTTTATTTAATATTATGTCTTACCACTTCATCGTGATTAATGTGTATACTAACGCCAAATTACAAATTTCTAGTATGGACAGACATGAAATGAAGTTATCCCTTATAACTTCGTTTTTTGACTACGAAATCCTGAAAAAACAAACTTTTTATTTAATTTATTTTAACTACATGCATGAACAGAAAAAAATATCGATAAATATGACATTGTGAATATATTGAAAGGATTCTTAATATATACATCACTAATAATTGCGCATATAAAATTTTGATTTAATTTTATCATAATAGTGCTATCAGAGTATTTATATAGAAATCATCGAGTGATGTGTAGATACGTAAAGATGGTGTGGAAGTTGGTGTTGCTCCTGGCCCTGGCGGCACAACAAGTTAGTAAAATATATATGTATATGTATATGTATATGTATATATATATATATATATATATATATATATATATATATATATATATATATATATATATATATATATATATATATATAACAGATTTTTTTTCATATTTTTTTTTATTTTTTTTTCATATTCATTGAAATATTATAAAATCCTGGGCCTGGGCTCCAGACAGAGACGTTCTAAAACCTTTTTGTGTCCGGTTCATTCTACTATTTAACTATTAACAAAAGGCACTAGACAGGTAGAATTGACATCCTACATGGCAGTTATCTCATGACTTGGGTCCAAATGTTTAAGATTTTTTTCTTTTTCTGTCTTCGTGAGATTATCATGATATGGGATATTCGGTCTACTAGATCTATTTTAGGTCTTTTGACTACAATATACTCAGCTTCACGCTGTCTCCTGAATTTGGCAAGGTAGACACAGGAATCTTGGGAATCTAGTGTTAAGACTCTCCGTTCTGTCCACCACTACTTATAATATATGTACTTGTAAAAACAGACAGATCCCAGTAATTATTATTTTTCAAGGGATTGTTGAAGAGGCTGTTTATTCTTATATTTACCCATTTTCTGTTTTATGTTTGAAATTTCTTTTACTGTTTTATTTTTTGAATCTTCTTGATCAGCATTTTTATCTTTAATATTTCTTTGGAGCATAGAGTTATTTTTTTAAGGTACAACATGTCACAGCGACCTACAAAATTCTTTTTGGAAACGTTTAAAATATATTAGAAAAATTGGATTTTTACTTTAGATTAGGATATTTATAATAAAATCAAATAAGTGTACGTCACGATATTAAATTCGTTCCTTTATTTTTTATATAATTAATTTTTCAGGTGCCAGCCAGACAAATTATATCTGCCACTTACGACAGAACTCCTGTTGAATTAGGTAATAAGTATACCTTTATACATAGTATTAACTATTATTAGGGCTAAGGCTGTGCTTATATGCGAAATACTAACTTTCTGCGTATATATATATATATATATATATATATATATATATATATATATATATATATATATATATATATATATATATATATATATATATATATATATATATATATATATATATATATATATATATATATATATATATATATACACATAATTATATCCTTTTTCTTTTTAGATTCCGGAGCGTCTCGTATCGTGTCAGGATGGAACGCTAATCCAGGACAGTTTCCATACCAGGCTCAGCTACGTCTGGTCAGTGCGTTAGGTACCCTAGGTAACTGTGGTGGTAGCATCATACACAAAGAATGGGTTGTATCAGCTGCCCATTGTACAGCCAAGTGAGTATTTTGTGGGTAAATCATAAATTAAAGCAACCAAAATTGAAACTTAGTTAATTTAATCATGTGCATTTAAATTTACATGTATATAACTTTATATGATTTTGGGGAGGACGTTTATGTCCACTCCTTCGTGTTTTAATTTTTAAAGATTTTCTAGCCTGAAAAGCATTTTTTTATTTACTTCAATTTACGTTCAATTCAAATATTCCTTTTTCCTGATGAAATCAGAAACACTTAATGTGTTGCTTCCATAATATTTAAAATATTGAAAAATTAAGTGAAATAATAAGGATGTTAGTCAAATAAAAAAAAGAAACACATCATAGTCCATACAAAAAAAATAATTAACAATTTATTTTAGTCGCGTTCAGATCGTCGTGAGGACTGGTATTACATACTTTTCTGCACCCGATGTGTCGATGGATACACAAGAGTACTACATGTATCCTACATTTAACGCAGCTAACGCCGGAAATGTACAAATCAATGATGTCGCCCTTGTGAAACTGCCACGACCTCTTGAATATAACGGTATGTAACTTTTTATTTTTACTGGCATAACTGACATTAATGAAGTATATTCTATACAAATTATATTTTCCAGAAAACATACGATCCATTCGTATCCAGCCGCCGTCGGATGCGTTCAGGAACTACCAAAATGAACTGACCTATGCCAGTGGATTCGGTCTAACAATGACTGATGGTAAGCTAAAACAAAATATTTACTTTGTTCTATAATTTTATAGTGACAGAAGTAACTTATTATTAGGAACCACCATTTATATATAACCTTTGTGTACAGGTTCAAGACCAGAAATATTACAGTGGGTATATCTCCGTGGTGTCGCCAACTTGGATTGCTCAAGAGTGTATGGTACTGCACTTGTCACCCAAAACACCATATGCGCCCAAAACTTCAATCAGACTTCACAATCTATATGCAACGTATGTGAAATGATTTGTTTATCTATACAAAAACTATAAAGTCTAGTATAGTAGTATATTCTTCAGAGGATCTAAAAATAAATTTTGACCAAATCTGTATCGTGTAAACAGGTTTATTTAATTTTCCTAGATAAGCTCTTTTTATTTACCACTAGGTGTCCGGGTTCCCTCTGCCTATCTATTGCTATGGTGCGGCATACAGTGTGAAGCTAAGAAAGAAACAAAACAGTCAAGTCTTTAATAGTGGTACTATTTTATTGTATTCAAATTTATCCAATCTAATTTTAAATTTTAATAATGATAATTTATTTATTCAATGATTAATCAGGGTGATAGCGGTGGTCCTCTTGTTCATGAGACTCCCGAAGGAGAGCCAATCCTCATTGGTATCAGTTCCTTCGTACCTGGACGACCACACGGTTGTCACTCTGGTTTCCCTGCCGGTAAGTTTATTTTGTTCAAAGAATATTCTTTTAATAATTACTATCTATGCTATGTAGTATTAACATTAAATAACACAATATTACTGAACTGCCTGACTTATTACAGTATATATAAATTGTAAATGAATGACAATAATTTGATAACTTACTAGTTATTTTAATAATATAATATTAATATGTTTTTATATTTTAAATTAGGCTACAATAAATCACTAATCTGCAAAAAATCATTGTCTATATATTTTTATATCATGTTACATGCTTGTATAGAAGTGTTATTTGTATATCATACTGTTTGCAGCTTTTATTCGTCCTGCGCCTTTCTACGACTGGTACGAGCAAATTACTGGTATAGATTTTAGAACTCTGGATGAAAGTAATGAATGGAACACTGAGGCGCCTACCACAGAAGTACCAACTACTCCTGAACCACCTACTCCAGAATCTACTAGGCCACCCACAACAACACCTGAGCCCGAAGAAGAAGATAAAGAAGAAGAAAAGGAAGTAGAAAAAGAGGAGGATAAGGAAGAAGAAAAGGAAGAAGACAAAGATGAAGATGAAAATGAAGATGAAGATGAAGACGAAAAAGAAGATGATAAAGAACTATCTGAACTGTTAAAGAAATTGGAAGTAAAAGTAAAAGTCAACGTTAAACTCAGCAAATATGGGCAGAAGAAGAAGGTAAAAGTTGATAAGAAAGAAAAGTTATTATTATCTTAAATTATTATAAATTAAATAATATTTTCATTGTAATGGATTTTTAATATATATTTATTTTTTAAAATGTTTTTTATTCTACACTAGCTGCTGCCGCAGCTTTGCCTGCGTATAAGTCGATTTATTCTATGAAATTGCAATTATAGTAGTTTTTGAAATAGAGGTTTACTAAGATTAATTATTTTCACAGTAAAATTTTACGCAAATCTATTTATGAATGATCGTATATCAAACCATATCTTCTATAGTGACTTTTCCTTCAGTGGTACTTTTCCTGCTACTACTGTGAAAAGTAATGATGCAAGTTCCAGTTTAAACTAGATAATAAGACAACACTTAGGCCATTTAAGTTTAACATTGTACATCAGAATATACAAGGCCTAGGTGGCAAAGAAATAGAATAATTTAAAAAAATATATAATATACATATAATGTGCATAACTGAACATTGGATCTTGAAATGTAGAAACTTACTTGATATTGAAAATTATAAATTGTCAAGTGCGTTCGTTAGAGAGAAGGTCATCCACGGCGGATCGCTTATACTCGTGCGAAATGATATATGTTGTAAACTACGGCCAGATATAGTGGCTCTCTCCGACGACGATTGTGCGTATCATTTAATTGTCCTGCATTGAATTCAATAGATACATTACAGCATGCGTATATCCACCTCTATCAGCTAGTTTTAAATGGCGGAAGTCCTTAATAATTTGAGTTTTAAAAGTAAATCAATAATTGTATGCGGAGATTTTCATGTAGATATACTTCAAGCATCTCCACAGAGTCTCCGTCTTCTTAATTTATTTAAATCTTATAATTTATCAAATATTTTCTCTGAACCAACTCGCATAACAAATATCCAAACAACTTGCATAGATAATGTTTTCTGTCACTGCGAGATTTTTGAAAAAAAACAAATATCATTAATAACCTAAGCTCAGATCAATGTGGTCAAAAATTTTCATTAACTGGTAAAGAATTAAATAAACGTAAGGCAATAACAATTAGACCGATCCCTAATAATAAAATAAATCGTTAAGCCTATTTATTATGTTAACGAAAAATCTCGAGTATAAATATGACCGAAGCACAACCAAATCTTTTGTAAATGTTTTTAAATTACTGTCAATTGAGTTTAACAATATTTTTAAAACGAAAAAAGTTTATATAAATTCAAATTTAAAATTCAGTAACTGGGCAACCGTTGGTATTGACCGAAGTGGGGACAAGATTTACGAATTGTATAATATGAGGCAATGGAATCATGATCTAGCGTTCCTGTCAAGGGGGATTAAAAAATTCTCATAAATATTTAAACGTGTTTGTATCCAGGCCAAGTCTATATATATAAGAGTTAAAATTTTGAAATCCCATAGTAAAATCAAATCTACATGGGATGCTATTACGATTACAACTGGGAGATCTAGAGCTGTCAATGAACCCATCAAATTAAATATTAATAACGTCATATTAGAACCAGACTCGGAAGTGGCAAATGCTTTTGAGAAGTTTTTCCCATAAGCACCAGTCAAAGTTACTTGTTCACTGCCATCATCTCCTTCTCACGCAGTATCCATATTAAAAAAACATGTAGTTAAATCAAAACATAAATTCGTCTTTAACCATGAATCACCAGATGAGATTGTTAAAGTATTCAAAAGTCTTAATTTAAAGAAAACTGGTGATTTATGGGATATGTCAGTAAAATTGCTTGGTACTATTATAAGTAGTATTGCTCCTTACCTCGCGTATATTTTTAATAGATGTATAGAAACCGGTGCTAGACTAGACTGGACTAGACTAGACTAGACTTGATCCTGGAAACTACCGACCAATATCGATTTTACCATAATTAAGCAAAATATTTGAAAAAATAATTTTTGACCAGATTTCACTATTCATACATAGAAACAAATGTATACAAAGTGAACAATATGGTTTTACCAAAGGCAAGGTCACGACAGATGCGGGTGCTGCACTTCTCAAGCACATATATGACGCATGAGAGAGAGTTGGAGTGTTTTGCGATCTATCCAAAGCCTTCGATTGTGTAGACCATGAAACTTTGCTATTAAAACTTTCTCACTACGGCATACAGGACGCAGCTCTTGATCTTGTTGCCTCATATTTAACTCAAAGAATCCAGAAGGTTAATATAAATAATGTAAAATCGTCTGGATCTCCTCTAAGAATGGGCGTTCCACAAGGTTCTATTCTCGGTCCCCTTTTATTTTTGTTATATATAAACGATTTACCATTAGATGTACAGAATTTATGCGACATTGTACTATTCGCTAATGATACTTCTATAATATTTAAGATTGACAGAAGTAAAATTAACTTTGACGAAGTGAATATTGCATTGTCGCATATTCTTCATTGGTTTGGCGTAAATAACCTTATGTTAAATGCAAAAAAAAATAAATATATTCAATTTACGTTACCTAACGTAAAAAAACATTTTTTCTTCTCTTACTATTTAAGGTGAACCTGGCGAGGTGACGGAATCAACGGTGTTTTTAGGTATAACTATAGATTCCAAGCTTCAGTGGAATTCCCATCTTGCAACACTCGCAGATAAACTCAGCAAAGCCGCGTTCGCAGTTAAAAAAGTAAGGCAAATTACGGACATTAATACTGCCCGACTAGTTTATTTTAGTTATTTTCATAGTATTCTTTCTTATGGGATGCTACTATGGGGCAGCGCTGCCGATATTAATTCAATATTTATACTGCAAAAAAGAGCCGTAAGATCTATTTATAATCTTAAAACTCGAGATCCTTTGCGAGATGTTTCTAAGGATACAGGTATTCTTACGGTTGCTTCTCAATATATTTTTTACAATATTTTGTTTGTCCGGCAACATATTCAGTGCTATAGCAAACACAGTGACAGACACACGATTGGAACGAGAAACAAGGACAAACTTGTGACGCCTAGTTATCGCCTCCAAAAAGTAAATAAGTCATTTATGGGTCTGAGTATACGTATCTACAATAGTATTCCGCAGTGTATTTTGAATTTGTCACTAGAGAAGTTTAAAGTAAATGTTAAAGTAATGTTAATTAAGGTCATTTGAATTTCATGCAGGATAGTCACTATTGCATTAAACAATGAAACTGTAACTATTCAATATTGAAAAGAGCAACTGTTGAGTTTCTTTGCCGAGCAGAACCGCATTCCGAGCCGGTGGTCATTTTATGTCCGTGACGATTCAAAAGTGCTTGCTAAAGCCTATTTGAACAAAGAATATTTTGAATTTGAATTTGAAATTAAATTAGACCTAATATAATAACAATACATGTAAAATTTTGTACAATAAAAATTGTGTTTCGGGCAAGTTCTGTTACAAATATCAGTAACAGATAAGTACAGCATTCATGAAATATTCCCACGATATATAATATATAAATTACGAAATTACAATTAAATTAAAGAATAAGATAAATTAAAAATTAAATTAAACTTTATGATTAAAAATAGTACTTACGATAAAAAATTACAATTAAATTAGAATTAATAATTTCATGCCGAGTGATTCCGGCTTAGAATAGGATCACCCTGGTACTGATGGTGTCGTAAGAGGCGACTAAAGTGCGTGTAATAGAGTCACGTTGCCAGCAATGGCAACACGCATGGGCAGACTCGACCGGATTGTTACCACCCCCGGCATTTAAGACCGGCGTTAAGTAGTGACTTTGGCCACTGCGTTTCGCATTAGGTAATGCCGGGCCCCGGTGCCCTTCCACCTTAAAGGACGGCAACGCTCCTGTAGCTCCTCTGGAGTTACTCGGGGTCGTGGGCGACGGTGATCACTTACCATCAGGTGACCCGTACGCTTGTTTGCCGTCTTTTCCATAAAAAAAAAAAGAATTAATAATTACAATAAAAATTAAAAATAAAATTAAAACAATTAATGATTCACATTGTACAGATGAAATTGAAAAATTACAAATAGTTTTAAAGCAGGAAATACATGAATTTCAATAAACAATAATAACAATTAATCTAAGTCAAAACAATCTAAGTCTGATGGGGCGTAGTACAGCTTTATAAGGAATAAAAAGTCACAACCTATAGGCTATAGCCTATAAAAATCAAAATAATACTATAGTATATAGTGACAATCTGGGGAAAAATATTAGTAATTATATAATAAGCATGTTTTGGAAACCCTAACCTAACACCGATGTTTCTCTTCGTTCTGCCTTACTATGCCTTAGCAAACCACTCAAGTCTAATCTTTCTCATGATGAATCTCGGTCATTTAATAAATTACGGAAAAACAATGATTTAACAGTTCTCAAAGCCGGCGAAGGTAACGCGACGGTAACACTAGACACTGACGAGTATATACAAAAAAAAAATATTATTACTATCCGATCAAAAAACCTATAAAATTGTTGACAAAGACCCTACAACTACTACTTGTAAGTTATTATCAACTTAAGTCCAATTTACGAAGCTTAAGTTAAAAGCACTTAAGATAAGGATCTTTCCATTATAAAACTGTATAACTGAGCTTATATTATCACAGATCGAGCTTAAATCGTCCTTCGATACAGGTGGTGGTGAGTATGCGACACAAATGAAGACAGTCCGCCACTTTTAACCTTCACATTGACCCATAAATTTTCGAGAACACATTCATAATGATTTATTCGACGTGATTTAAACTGTTTAGAAACGGCAAGTCGTACTCCATCTCCACTTTTTCGTGATAATAATGAGGTTAGACGGTCTTTTCTGTATATATTAAAGTAGTTTGAAAACGGTTCACAGTCGTTTGTTAATTCGTCTAGCCGAGTTTCTATCGCTACAATCATAACGTAGTTAGATTGCCATCAGCTAGGTGTTTTTTTCATTCCACGTAAATTTTGATAATAGGTATTAAACATGTTGAATAAAATAAATAATAAATGAATGTTGTGTTGTAGTTTTAATGTGTTTATATTAAAGTTGAATTAATGACTCATAACACTTTATCTGCATTGTCGGAGACTGATCATTTTTTTGTGTAAATATACGGCCGTTCCTTATCCAAACGAAATGAATTTCTTGTTCTTTAGCAACTTATCTAACCCGTGCGTGCAGAGCTTTATAGTATAGAAGAGATGTTCTGAGGCACATATATATATGACTTATTTTCTCTATAACCTAAGTAATTTGAGTTAAGTTGGTTATTCGGGTTGTTCTTGTTGGATTTCGATCTGAATCTCTGACTTAAGTGTTACGTATTTTTACTACTACAGAGCGTGGTCTCCTGTTTAAGTTGTTTATTTTGTGATCTCTCGTGCAAGACAATATGTCTCTTGTGTGGGGTACGAGACTATAGTACCTAGTTGGTTCATGGTATCGTACAAATTCCCTGGTTTGTTCTCGGGAATACCGTTAATTTCAAAACTTTTCTCACATGAATGTTGTTCTAAAAGATGAAGTCTTTATTGTAGATCATGTAAATGTTGAATTACTTCTTTCGAGTGTTTAACATTGGAATGAAGGCGATCATATTCATCGCTAAGAAACTCTTTCTTATTATATTCTCTTTCGATCAAATTCTTTTGAAAAGAAAAAAAATGATGGCTGTCTTTTGTTCTTGACAGCGAGTTGAATTTCACTTTTTATAGTAATTATCAATTAAAACCTTAATATTGAAGTACTTAAAGAAGTTTGCTTAGAATCTTTGGTTTTCTTGCGCTGCGTCACATTGTTACAAAATAGGCTATTATCGCTGTCTGACGACTGGTGTTGTCAACACTGTAAGTTTTTTTTTATTTACATAGTGTACCACCCACATTCTCCTACAAATTGCATGGAGTGCCATCTTGGTCCTACGCTCACTCATATATAATAAAAGTATTCAATGATAAGCGACTATTGGCCACTAATCTGTAATTAATTAAATATCGCACAAGTATATCTTATTAATGTTAATTAGTTTTTACAAATTTCGTTCGGGTCCATAAATTCAATTCTTTGCTATGTTGTAGTAAACTGAGTTCCGCCGCTCAGTCAAATTCGATGGAAAGTGGGGAACGGAATTATATTAATAGAAACGAAGTACCTTAAATATCAAAATACCTCTGCCATGTGCGGGATACAGCACAATAAATACACAAATTCTGGAATAAATAAGAATATATATTAAAACCAGTGTCATTTCGTATGACAAAATATAAAATAAACAATAGTTTAGCAATAAATAACAAAATATATTAAAGTAAACTGTTTTCAGGTGCCGGCCGAGCACGTTCCAGTAGATTATATAGAGATGAGTAGATTATATAACAATGACGCAATTAAATTTTTTTTACATAGATACTGTAAAAAAATCTGTAAAGATGTTTTGTTTGCTAATTGAAAGTATGAACCAAAAAACTGTAACGTTTACAGTATTTTGTGCTTTACATATATTTTTTTATGTTTCATACAAATTTTGTATAAATAATAAAAAAAAATTCTAATGTCTAATGTCTAATTTAAATAGTTCTGGTTGAGTATTGCCTGTGATTCATTTAATAAAAAAAAGTTTTTGTATATACATATACTGATTTATATTTTTTTCATACTAGTTAATTTTTAAAGCCATATTTAGATGACTTTTAATACTAATTTTAAAAAATGTATAATAAGCGATAAGTTCTCAGTTCTGTAAGGAGTATGTATGACAGAATATGTATATAGTTTAGTGGTCAGAACGCTTGGTTGGATTCCAAGAGGATTGAATTTATTCATTTTGTAAAATCAGTATTTTTCTTTCCTAGCATGTTTAACACTTAAAAATAGTAAAAATAGACAGGCAAAACGCGGCAAACGGTGGGACTAAAATGGCGATAATCTAGTACTAGATGTATAATTATCAATAGTACCCATATAGATATTTATAATGTCAGAATAAAAGAATAAAAGATTTATGCTTATTTTATGTATAATATTTTTTTTATTACTTTTGTTATTCAGTAAAGTTGAACGAAGTCCCATAGAGTGAGCAGCCAGGGCCAGACACAATATAACCACTTATTAAACTTAAATTTAAAAAGCGTATAAAAATTTTGAACGAAGCAGGATTTGAAACCGCGCCTCTGGAATACCGTTCCAGCGCTCTGACCAACTAAGCCATTCGTTCAAACGAATGGCTTAGTTGGTCAAAGCGCTGGAACGGTATTCCAGAGGCGCGGGTTCAAATCTTGCTTCGTTCAAAATTTTTATACGCTTTTTAAATTTAAGTTTAATATTTTCTGTCCTAAGTGTGGAATAACACTTTAAAACATAGTAAAAATATAACTACTTGCTGTAACATCCTCCTGTATCCTCCATATTAAAATGTTTTACAAAACTTACTTAAAAGACACCGAATTCAAGAAATCAATGTCATTTTTAATGTACCTATGCGATAAATATGATAAACATTTTTGATTAATTCACTTTATCTTGAGTATTATTGGTATGAAAAATATTTTAATAATATACTAACACTTAGTTCTTATCTGGTCTTTTGTTAAAACTATTGAAAAATATAAGGCCTGTCGTGGTGCAGGGGCACAAGTGACTATGACTGTAAATGCAACAGGTTGTGGGTTCGATCCCCATTTGACAAAATGTAATATTTATTATTTTCAATTTAAATATTTTTTTTTCGCTCTGGTAACAAGACAAAACGTGGCGTTGTTTTCTGCCAATAAACACGCAATGTTTCAATTTGTCGGAAAATGGCGGAAGGAAGAGTCTTAATGGGAATCCAAAAAATGGTTCGTTATTTTAAACTAAAGCTATGTTAGAAGATGGCTCTGGTTTATTTCAAAATACGTCTACATAATAAGTAGCAGAACGAACGAAGAAGTTAGAACGAGAGTAGAGAGCTATTCACGCAACCTATAAATAAGGCCTTAATGATTCTTTTTTTTTTCTTTTTGAATGGGTAGTATGCCGTTTGCCCTGCAGCCTCTACAGCGTCACCGGGTTTTCTGACCTTAGCCTTGTTACCAGATTGAGTGACTCAAAGAGATACTACGAAGTCGCAAGGGCGCCTCCTGCGAGACTCAAACTTCGGCTTGCGAATTTCGTTTGTAGTGGGGGGCTTTGCCTCGCTCGGCCCGACCTAGGCCTACTGGGTAGGGCTGTGGATACCCTTTTGGTGGATGATTTAGCACCCTCCGGCGCCTAGGCGCGCTTGGGTTGCGGTAAAGCTGGGACCTTGTCTCCACCGGCGGAGACGGTATGTGTATCGTGTGCCTGTACATTTGTGTGTAGTCCTACCTACTTATCTGTTTTGATTCGGGACTGTGGGGTCTTTACCAAAAAGAACATTACGTAGTCTACGGTAGAGCTTACGGAATATTCCCTTAATTACGGGGAGCGCAGGCTTTTACCACCAGGGGGTTCGGATGGGCCGAGGCCTTTTCAAAGTAGCTACCGGACAGTTTCCTGCAGTGCTCTTGAACGAAGTCGAGGTTGACGTCTCAATAAAGATCTATATTGCGCATGAACCAGGGAGCTCCCGTGGCAATGCGCAAGAATTTGTTCTGTGTGATTTGGAAACGACGGTGGCTAGTTTGTGCAGACACTGGCATACGTGAAAATTGGCCTGACACAGGTGGTGTACAGGCGGTTTTTATTATTTAGGGACATTTTTGATTTGGCGCAGACCAGCGGGTATATGCGAGAGAGGCCACCCGCCAGGGGCGAGGGGTGAGTGCCTACTGTGTACTAACGGCCCTGCCTTGTGAGGCCGGGGTGAGTACCTAAATTAATAAATGTATTCACTCGGATAGACCTACGTAGACTACGCTACCTAGATTACAACGTAGACAGCCGCTCACGATACGACGTAGAACCTCTGCACTTCACTACACTCCTGACGGCACTTCACTATCACTATCGGGCACTCCACTTCCACTTTCACTTATATGATTGTTCTTAAACTTCCGTACTGGCATCTGTATTTTGTTGTTCGAATGACACTGCAACTAGACGATCAATGAGTGCAGTGGTGACTGTGGTGAAAAAAGGTTAATGATTCTTTAAGAGAAAAATTTAAGTTTAGTAAAATAATGACCGCTGCAACTCAATACATTTTTGAGAATATTATGTATGCTAAGAAACATATTAATGAATTTAGCAAATTTGGGAATGTACATAATACTAATACTAGAAATCAAAACTTGATGCAATCGAGTTTTAGGTTCACTAAGATTAAACTTATTAGAGGGATTCCCCACTCGATGAAATAATTATTAGGGCGATTCCCCACTCGAGAAAATAATTATTAGGGGGATTCCCCACTCGAGGAAATAAAATAATTAATGTTTTCATATGTTGGCTTTTGTGCCTACTTAATATATTATGAGGCGAGCCGTTTCCACGTCTGTTAATATTTTGATTTTTTTAACCGCAAAGGCTGCTGAGCTAAGTCTACTCGCCAATCCATCAATATGAGGTCTCCACTGTAATTTAGTCTTTTATTGATGATACTGAGAAATACCGTAAAATCATCAGGATCCACGACTTCACCATTCATAAGTACATTTGAAAGTGGTTTTTTTATGCACAGCGTTGAGTTCAGCCACTCAACATGCAATGCCTCAAATTTGACTTAAACACTAGGTTCCCAAGTCTTAACACTAGGTTTCCAAGTTCCTTCTGCCTACCCTGCCGTGTGCGGGATACAGCGTGAAGCTAAGAGTGAGAAATGTGGAACTTTTAAAAAATTCTAATTAGATAATACTAAATATATTTCTAATATAACCACAGTCTGAGTCCTATAATTTAAGTATTATTAACTTAATTGTATTCATACCTAATCCAATTTCTCTGTAATATGTACATTATATTGTTTAGTTTCTTGATTACTTATATATTAATATAAGATATATTTAAGAAAAAAATATGTATTTTTTGAAAATATTAAATATTTGATTTCGTCGAGGAAGGAATCGTCTCCACAATCTGTCTCATTTACAATCATTCCCAAGTTCCCTTTAACTATCCTACCACATATACAGCGTGAAGTTGAGAAAATTGAAAAGAGTAAAAAAAAATTGAGACCAACAATTAAATTGACTTGAAGAAGCCGTCGCATCCTCTGCCTATCCTGCTATGTGGATACAGCGTGAAGCTAAAAAAGACAAAAAGGCCGTCTTGACACAAGGGCACTGCTGCAGACTATAATATCATTAGCTTTCTTCTCTCGTCCCCCCGAGGAGGGAGAGGGGAAATGGTACCAGGGCTGAATCCCTTGACCGTGGTTTCTATCTCCGCCCGTAAATATGGGCGCGTCCTTGGGATCGGCCTAGGCTCTAAGAGGTTGTCCTATTTGGGACTGTCAGCCTAGCCAGGTGAGACCCCTAGTAATCCAGAGGAGGCCCGACATAGGCGACCAGCGACCGGAGCTCAGGAGTCGGAAGTGGAAAGGATGTCTTTTGTAGCTTTTTCGAGTCAGGGGGTCGTGAGTGCCACGGCGCTATGTCCAGGACATGTGGAAAATCCAAGACGTCAGCACGGTGGAAGACTATAATAATTAGATTTTTAATATATTAGGAAACAAAAATATCAATGTAATTATATATAATTAATCTAAATTTTATCTTATTTACTTATTGATTGATTTTATTACTAGAGACGTAACACGTTTTATTATTATTTCAATTTAGTAGCTTGATTTGATTGAAATTTTTAATAATAGTAAAAAAAACCGACACTTAACACGTTACTGTTATTCATTATGAGTGTAAACTGTAATGTTTTACTGAATATATAATTTATATTTTTTGGACTATCGAGAAGAAGAATAACTTGGAGGAAAAGTATAAATTGACTCTTGACTCTAATGTTGATACTATTTCGAACAAAACGATCGATCGACCGAGTTTAAAGTGAAGAAATTGATCAAATCGAAAAAGTCATTTAGACATGATTGAACTTTGTTACAATGAATCTTACTTCTTCTAGCTTCACGCTGTATACCGAACCCGGCAGGGTAGGCGAAGGGAACTTCCGTTCCTAACTTCCTTCCTCTACTTGCCGACGAACTTATGTATAGGAAAATTGTTTCGACTTAACAATTCCACAGTTTACTAAATCGAATCCAACTATAATCCATAATATGGTGAACAAGGAAAATAATGATTACCCCTATTTTATATGTTTTATATGTATTTTCAGCTTTGCTTTATTTAATATTACAAATTTATAGTACGGACAAACAGATGACGAATTTGTAAAGCTTGATGACTACGAAACACTGAAAAAAAAGTTGAAACGCTGAAAATTAAAATTTATTTAATTTATTTTTAACTACATGCATTAACAAACAGGAAACCGAAACATTTATCGATAAAATTGTGAATGTGTTGAAAGGGTTCTTAGAAGATACATCACTAATAATTGCGCATATTAAATTTTGATTTAATTTTATCATAGCAGTGTTATCAGAGTTTTTATATAAAAATCATCGAGTACTGTGAAGATACGCAAAGATGATGTGGAAGCTGGTATTCCTCCTGGTCCTGGCGGCACAAAAAGTTAGTTAAATATATATACTTTTATTACCCAACAGGCTTTTTTCACGTATTCATTTCATATATATAAAATTAAAATTAATTTTTTTTATTAAAAATACTAAAAATGTACCTGGGCCTGAGCTCCAGACTGAGGAACGTCCTCACGGTCGAAAATTATACTGTCTTCTGTATCCGGTTCTTTCTGCTATTGAACTATTTACAGAAGTCACTATCGGTACAATGGCAGTCGAATTGACATTGATGTGGGAACATGGCCATCTCATCGGGTGGATAATTTTTCCTTTTCTGCCTTCGTAATGTGGAATACTCGCTCTAAAATCACAAATATGCTTTACGCTGTCTTCTGCACATGGCACAGTTAACAGAGGCATCTTGGGAATCATAGTTATAATAGACCGACCCAAGTACATTCATTATTTTATTTCAAGAAATTGTTTAAGCAGCCGTTTTGTTTTTGTATTTACAAGTTTTTCACAAATTTTGCAATGATTATAGAGTTATTGTAGTGACTGACGGTCAATTAGTATTCTCTACCTATTCCGCCGATTTAAAGACAATTACGAAACTTATCGTTACATGTTACAGAATAAAATCCAATGCAATTTTTTTATGTTAATTATGGACCCACTAAAATTGTAACTGTTGTTTAATCCTTCTTTAACTCCAACAATTGACCTTATTGTACTTAATTTACCTTACCTACCTACTGTTTTACTTTTTACTGTTTTTCTTCATCAGTTTTTGACGATTTAAAAATTAACAAAATGCCACAATCAAACAAATATTATTTGCAAAAGTTTAAAATACATCAGAAAGAATCGGATTTCAATTTCAGATTAGAATATTTGTATTAAAACCAAATAAGTGTACGTCACAGTACGAAATTCGTTTTCATTTTTATTTAATTAATTTTTCAGGTGCCAGCCAGACAAATTATATCTGCCACTTACGACAGAACTCCAGTTAGACTAGGTAAATATACCTTTATATTTCTATTAACCAATATTGATCTCAAATATCTATTTATCTAATAAAATATATTAATCTAATTTTTTGTCTGCAAAATGTCGAAATTAATAAATAAAATTGTTTATGACGTTGCGGTCGATGATTTTAGAATCAATGATTATGATAATTATGATAATTTTTGCGTGTACATTATTTATAAAGATAATTTATCAACGTTTATCGTTTGTTATTTTGCTACTTACACGACTGTATTTTAGCTTAGAATAAGAAAATGATGTCTGCAATTTCAACAAAGTTTTTTTATTTTATCATTGTTATGGCGTAAGGGCGCAGAAGTGGCAGGTTGTGGGTTAGATTTCCCCTCATGGAAGAAATAATTAATTTTTAATTTCTTCACTCTGCCGAAATGTCAGCAGAAAATGAAGAACGATTAATTCCGTTCACCATTTTCTTAACGAGAACGGATTGTGGGCCTGAGTGAGGGCTGCAATGTCACAATCACGCGCGCTTTTCTTTACACGACAAACAGTTTCGAAGAAAAAACGTCTCCCTGTCCTACCCCGCGCTGTATAGAATAACCTTTGTACGCTCTTCTTGTTCTCGGAATGACATAGTGGCGTTTTTGTACAAACATTTCAAATCTACGATATACAGATAGTCAATATAGTACCGTTGGAGAGACTGAAGAGCAGCCCAAAAATAAATAAAACTAATAAATGTGGTTATTTATTAATAAATGTGGTGGAACTTGTAAACCTTGTGTTAAGGCGCTCACGAAGCATTTTGCGTCATTACTAAATCGAAGAAATAACTTTCTAAGCATTTTCATTAGCATTAGCTTTAGTTTTCGTCTTCAATAAGTTAATATTTTTTATGGGGCACACGAAAACACGAATGTAATATAAAATTCCACAAAATATTTTAGACTAACCACTTCACACTTTAAAAATTTAAGGTTATTAAAATATATAAAAATAAATAAGTAACTACACAAACTTGTACTTCATTTGTTTATTTTTTTATAATATTTGTATTAGTGAAGCACGTAGAATCATTAGATGGATTTCCACTTGGCGAGCTGCGTGATATTGCCAACACATGTGTCACATGAGTACTTATTAGGAAGTCACAGTGCAAACAATTTGTGTGTAACAATTTCTAAAAAAAAAAAAAATATTTATTTATTAATTATAACTACTTCGTCAACTCCTAAACTATAATGGACCACAACTTCGCAGATGGCATTAGTCAATAAGTATATGACACAAGGAGATATAAAATTGAAGCTAAGCAGCCTTAAGCTTAGGTAAAGTTTAAATTAAGACAATCCGTTCCCGTTAAGAAAATGGTGAACGAAATTGGCCGTTCGCCACTTTCTGTCAAATTTGAGACATTGGGGCAACTTCAACGCCGCGCTTTGCCTGGCTACCAGAGCAAGAAATTGACAGTATTAAATTTGTGTTTGTGTATGTTTTATGTTCTTGAGTGGGGTTCAAGACCACCACTTGTCGCATTCACACAATTGTTCTCCTGGGCCACGACAGGCCTAGACGCCCTCTTCATCTCAAATTAACTTAATATGTAGTGTCCCACCCATCCCTAATCCAATTTCTCTATATTATGTAAAAAGTAAAATTATTTTGTTTTTAATTACTTTTATATCTATTAAATAAAAATATTAAATATTTAATATCAGTGGGTGTATTTATACCCAAGTTAAAGTTAAATCAATACGTAAATTTTCCCAGTCCCCTCTGCCTATCCTGCTATGTGCCTGCTATATACCGTACAGCTCACGCTGTATGGTACATCCGTTTTGACACAACAGCACTCCTTCAGACTATAATAATAAAAAGATTAAGAAATTTTACGAAACAAACTTATCAATGAGATAATAAATATTATTAAACTTATTTTTATTTCATTTATTTATTGGATGATTTTATTACTAGAGACGTAACGCGATTTATTATTATTTCAATTTAGTAGCTCGATTTGATTCTTGTAATATTTAATACACCTCAACACGCAATGCCTCAAATTCGGAGGAAAGTGGGGAACGGAAGTGGAACGAAGTGTCTTAACACTAGGTTCCCGGGTTCCCTCTGCCTACCCTGCCTCGTGCGGAATACAGCGTGAAGCTGATAATATTTAATAATAAATGATGATTAAAAATCGACTTAACACGTTACTGTTATACATCATAACTGTAATATTTTACTGTATCTATAATTTATATTTTTTAGCCATCAAGAAAAACAAGAACTTGTAGGAAAAATATAAATTGACTCTAATTTTGATACTATATCCGAACAAAACGGTCGAACGGCTTAAAGTGATTAAATTAATCAAATCGAAAAGGTCATGAGGAGGAGAGACGGTTGAGCTTTGCTAGAATGAATTTAACTTCTTCTGGCTTTACGCTGTATCCCACACACGACAGTGTATGCAGAGGAAACTAACGGAAACCTAGTGCTAAGACATTCCGTTCCGTTTCTCACTTGCCGACGAATTTTAGGAATTGCCTGTTTATTGACGCAACTCAACGCCGCGTTTTAGCCTTGTTATCAGGGAGAACGAATGTAACATTAAGTATTTCAAATGAATATATGTAATATTTCATTATTTCGAGTGCGGATAGAAACCACAACCTGTCACATTTACAGTCACACGCTTGTGTGTACGCGCCACGACTTGCCTCTTGCCATGTCGTTATTTGGATTTGAAATAGTTTGTAAAGGAAAATTGGAACTTTAACCTTAATAACTCGCGAACAGTTTACTGAATTCAAAAACTTTCTAGCCACTTGCATAAATTTTAGACAGACTTATTCAACAATACCCCATACTATAGTATGGGGAACACGAAAAATAATTGTCACTTGTCAATTGTTTACATGTAAGGGAGGGATGCTGTTGTTTTATTTAATATTATATTTTACCACTCTACCGTGATTAATGTGTATACTAATGCCAAATTTACAATTATATAGCACGAACAGACATGACGAAGATAATAAAACTAAAATTTATATAACTTAGTTAACTACATAAAAAGGAGACTGTAACATTTATCGATAAATATTGTTAATGTATCGAAAGGGTTCTTAATAGATACATCACTAATAATTTCCCATATTAAATTTTGATTTAATTTTATCAAAACAGTGTTATCAGAGTATTTATAAAGAAGCCATCGAGTGCTGTGAAGATACGTAAACATGGTGTGGAAGCTCGTGTTCCTCCTGGCCCTGGCGGCACAACAAGTTAGTCAAATATATATGTTATTTTATAATAATACTAGGATTTTTCCATATTTATTTCATAAAGATAAAATTTATAACAAATAAATATGAATAAAAATATTAAAAATACCTCACGGCTTAAAATTATACTGTCTTCTGTATCCGGTTCTTTATACTATTAAACTTTTAACAAAAGCCACTATCAGTACCATGGCTTTCAGATTGATATCCCACATGGCCATCATCTCATCGCCATAACCCACCCAATATTAAGATATTTTTTTATTTTTCTGCCTTCACGAGATTATCATCCTGTGGGATACTCGGTCTAAAAGCACTGTATCAGGTCTATTGAGTAGGTACATATTGTAATATACTCAGTTTCAAGCCGTTTTCTACACATGGCAGAGTAGACAGAGGGATCTTGGGAATCATAGTAATAATACACCGATCCCAGTACATAAATTGTTGCATTTCAAGAAATTGTTTAAATTGTTCTGTTTAAGAAACTTTGCTAGAATCATAGAGATAATTTAGTGACTGACGGTAAATTTAATATTATTATATATAATTATGTGGTGTCTTTCTGGTGTACAGTAAAGAGTCTTTTATTTTTTGTCTGTAAATTAGTATCTTCTACCTGTTCCGCCGATTAAAAGATAGTTACGAGAGTTATCGTTATATGATTCAAAATGAAATCCAATGCTATTTGTTTAAGTAAATTATGGGCCCACTGAAATTATATCTGTTGTATAATCCTTAGCTGTAATAATTGCGTTATTGTACTAAATGTACTGTTTTACTGTTTACTATTTTAATTTGAATCTTTTTGATCATCATTTCTGTGTCTTTGATCATTTTTTTAAACTACAACATGTCACAACAAACAAATTATTTTTACAAAAGTTTAAAATACTTGGAAAGAATCGAATTTCAATTTCACATTAGAATATTTATCATAAAACCAAATAAGTGTACGTCACAATAAGAAATTCCTTTTTTTTTAATTTAAGTAATTTTTCAGGTGCCAGCCAGACAAATTATATCTGCCACTTACGACAGAACTCCTGTTGAACTAGGTAAATACTCAAACTGTTGTATATTAGAAGTAAATTTAGTATTATCCATAGAAAAATTATAATCTTAAATAAACTCGGGAAAATTCTAAGAAATTGCACTTTTCTTTCTCTCCGCTTCACACAGTATCACGCACACGGCAGGGTAGGCACTTGAAAATCTACTGTTAAGACACGCCGTTCCACTTCTGTTCCCCACTTTCCACCGAATTTGGAGTAATGGGTGTTGAGTGGCGGAACTCAACGTCGTACGTATAAAGCTCCACTTTTTCTAATATGAATGTTTTACTTAAACTGAAAGTTACATCGAATTTGTAATGATTTGATAGTTAAAAAAATGAATTGAATCTTTAAAAAAATGTATTAAGAATATGCAATTAAATTATATATTTTTCAGGTTCCGACGCGTCTCGTATCGTGTCAGGATGGAACGCCAATCCAGGACAGTTTCCGTACCAGGCTCAGCTACGTCTGATCAGTGCGTTGGGTAGCCTAGGTAACTGTGGCGGTAGTATCATACACAAAGAGTGGGTTATATCAGCTGCCCATTGCACAGCCAAGTGAGTATTTTTGTTTGTATATCATAAATTTTGGTTGTGGTGGTTTGGGCACGTCGAGCGAATGAGTGAAGAAAGAATGGTAAAAAAGATTTATGAAGGAAAAGTGAGTGGTAAGAGAGGGAGGGGGAGACCTCGGTTGACTTTCGAAAACACAGTATCGACGATACTGGACGAAGGTCACGTAAAAAGCATGAGGACCCCCCAGAGCGCATGTATGAAGAGATTGATGACAGTGGACGAGGCGAAAGAGGTATGCCGGGACCGTAGCGTTTGGCGCTCCATTCTCTCTGCCTACTCCGCTAGGGATATATCGTGAAGCTAAGTAAGTAAGTAAGTAAGTATATCATAAATTATAGCAACTAAAATTGAAACTTAGTTAATTTTATTTAGTGCAGTTAAAATTAAACGAAGTACGTAACGAGGTAATACATGATTTAGGGGAAGACGTTCATTTATACTACACTGTGATTTAATTGTTAAACTTGTCTAGCCTAAATAGTTTTTTTTTTATCTTTTTCAATTTACGTTTAATTGAGTATCCTTTTCCTGTTGAAATCAGAAACATATTTGCTTAAATAATATTATAAATATAGAAAAATGAACATCAATATAAGTCTCTGCTAGTTTTACTCTGCTAGTAATATGAGTTAGTCAAATAAAAAAAAAAGAAACAAAAACAAAAAAAAATATTTTTACTATTTATTTTAGTCGCGTTCAGATCGTCGTAAGGGCTGGTATTACATACTTTTCTGCACCCGACGTGTCGATCGATACACAGGAGTATTACATGTATCCTACATTTGACCCAGCTAACGAAAGAGTTGTGCAAATTAACGACGTGGCCCTCGTAAAACTGCCACGACCTCTTGAATATAACGGTAAGTAACATTTAATTTTTACTGACATAGCTGAAATTATTTACTATGTTTTAAAGTGTTATTCCACACTTAGGACAGAAAATACTAAACTTAAATTTTTAAAATTTTAAAAAGCGTATAAAAATTAAAAAAATTTAAAAATTTTAGTTTAGTATTTTCTGTCCTAAGTGTGGAATAACACTTTAAAACATAGTAAAAATATTAAAATAAATAGTATTCTCTCTTGCCAAACGATAATTCTTACGAGTTGTCTTTGGGTAGCGGAAATTTGTAAAAATCTCCCTAGAGAGATGCTAACAACATAAATAAGTTGTAACAAGCGTATAAGAATTTCGACGGAGCTCGGTGAAAACGAATGGCTTAGTTGGTCAAAGCGCTGGAACGGTATTCCAGAGGCGCGGGTTCAAATCTTGCTTCGTTCAAAATTTTTATACGCTTTTTAAAATTTTAAAAATTTAAGTTTAGTATTTTCTGTCCTAAGTGTGGAATAACACTTTAAAACATAGTAAAAATATTAAAATAAATAGTATTCTCTCTTGCCAAACGATAATTCTTACGAGTTGTCTTTGGGTAGCGGAAATTTGTAAAAATCTCCCTACAGAGATGCTAACAACATAAATAAGTTGTAACAAGCGTATAAGAATTTCGACGGAGCTCGGTGAGAACGTATGGCTTAGTTGGTCAGAGCGCTGGAACGGTATTCCAGAGGCGCGGGTTCAAATCCTGCTTCGTTCAAAATTTTTATACGCTTTTTAAAATTTTAAAAATTTTAAGTTTAGTATTTTCTGTCCTAAGTGTGGAATAACACTTTAAAACATAGTAAAAATATTAAAATAAATAGTATTCTCTCTTGCCAAACGATAATTCTTACGCGTTGTCTTTGGGTAGCGGAAATTTGTAAAAATCTCCCTACAGAGATGCTAACAACATAAATAAGTTGTAACAAGCGTATAAAAATTTCGACGGAGCTCGGTGAGAACGAATGGCTTAGTTGGTCAGAGCGCTGGAACGGTATTCCAGAGGCGCGGGTTCAAATCCTGCTTCGTTCAAAATTTTTATACGCTTTTTAAAAATTTTAAAAATTTTAGTTTAGTATAGCTGAAATTATTGTAGTGTATTCTATACAGCTTATCATTTCCAGAACACATACGATCTATTCGTATGCAGCCGCCGTCGGATGCGTTCAGGAACTACCAATTTGAACTGACTTATGCCAGTGGATTCGGCCTAACAATGACCAATGGTAAGCTAAAACATTTTTTTTATTCTATTATTTGGGTTGACAGAGAGAATTTATTATTAGGGACCACCATTTATATTTTACCTATGTATACAGGCTCAAGACCAGAAATATTGCAGTGGGTATATCTCCGTGGTGTCGCCAACTTGGATTGCTCAAGAGTGTATGGTACAGCACTTGTCACCCAAAACACCATATGCGCCCAAAACTTCAATCAGACTTCACAATCTATATGCAACGTATGTGAAATGATTTGTTTATCTATACAAAAACTATAAAGTCTAGCAAGCATGCTTGGTTGAAACTACTGATTTGATATAAAAAAAGCGTCATGTAAGATAGTTAACTACTCCGATATTTCCCAGAGGGTCTAGAAATAAACTTTGTATAAACGTTTAATAAACTTTGTAATAAACGTTTTTTTTTAAAACCAAATCTGTATCGTGTTAACAGATTTGTTTCATTTTCCTAGGTAAGCTCTTTTTATTTTCCTCGATCTGGTACCTAGGCAAAAAATGCGGCGTTGAGTTCTGCTAGTCAACACGCAATACTTTCAGAATTCGGCTAAAAGTTGGGGGCGGAAATGTTTTATCACAAGGTGTCCAGGTTCCCTCTACGTATCCTGTTTGCATGATGATACAGGTAACAGCATGAAACTAAAAAAAAAAAACAAAACAATCGAGACTTAAATCCATCAACCATTTTATTGTATTCAAATTTATCCAGTCCCAATTTAAAATATATTAATAATAATTTATTTATTCAATGATTAATCAGGGTGATAGCGGTGGTCCCCTTGTTCATGAGACTCCCGAAGGAGAGCCAATCCTCATTGGTATCAGTTCCTTCGTACCTGGAAACCCACACGGTTGCCACTCTGGTTTCCCTGCCGGTAAGTTTATTTTGTTCAATAAATATTCTCTTAATAATTACTATCTACGCTAGTATGTTTTTAATATTAAATAACATAATAATATATGTGCCTGACTTATTACAGTATATATAAATTGTATGACAATAATTTGATATTAATATATTTTTAATTCTAAATTAAGGAAAAATAAATCACAATACTGCAAAAAAAATTTGTTTATATATTTTTATATCTGTTACTGCTTGTTTTATAGAAGTCTTATTTATATATCATACTGTTTGCAGCTTTTATTCGTCCTGCGCCTTTCTACGACTGGTACGAGCAAATTACTGGGATCGATTTTAGAACTCTGGATGAAAGTAATGAATGGAACACTGAGGCGCCTACCACAGAAGTACCAACTACTACTGAACCACCTACTCCAGAACCTACTAGGCCACCCACAACAACACCTGAGCCTGAAGAAGAAGAAGAAGAAGAAGAAGAAGAAGTAGAAAAAGAGGAGGATAAGGAAGAAGAAAAGGAAGAAGACGAAGACGAAGATGAAGATGAAGATGTAGATGAAAATGAAGATGAAGATGAAGACGAAAAAGATGATGATAAAGAACTATCTGAACTGTTAAAGAAATTGGAAGTCAAAGTTAAAGTCAACGTTAAACTCAGCAAATATGGGCAGAAGAAGAAGGTAAAAGTTGATAAGAAAGAAAAGTTATTATTATCTTAAATTATTATAAATTAAATAATATTTTTATTGTAATGAATTTTTAATACATATTTATTTTTTAAAATGTTTTTTATTCTACATTACTAACTTTGTGTAGCGTTATGATTTTATATAAAAATACTATGTTCTGGTTTTTTATCCAACGGCTACAGACGATAGTTTGATTGTAGTTTGATAGTGAAGATATCTATCTATAATAATAATCCGCCATCAATTATAATAAGAATCAAAGCAACAAATTTCAATAAGTAGGATTATTTTTATTATATATCTATAAATGATAAGCTTATCAAAATTATTATGTAGACGATGTTATTTTATTTATCATATCAATTAATGATGAATAGGCTAACTATAGATATGAGGTGCGTGTAGAATGTAGTTTCATAGAGAATCTAGTGTTAAGACTATCTATTACAAGTCACCATGGCGTCTACCAATTTATTGCCAAGCAATTTCGAATGCGACATGATTTTTTCACAACATGTATGATACGATAGGATATAATACCTATCGTACGTAATTAAACAATAAAGGTTGAGTTTCGCCTCTCAAAACAAGGGGAACAGAGCGGAGTGTCTAACACTAGGTCCCAAAGCTCCCTATGCCTACCCTGCCATGTACGGGATAAAGAGTGAAGCTGGAAAAAAAAATTGTGTGTGTACCATTTTTGATCAAACTATTTATTAAACATTTGAAGCATGATTATTCACTATGCCATGGACAAGGCCTAACTTTTGTAGTCAAAATAACATATGACCACTATTAATTATTTATTATTTATATTAGGAACTATTCCAAATTGTTTTAAAAAGTATGTTTCATGGCAATATCTATATATATATTGAAAATAAAATAGAAAAATATTTTCATAAGATAACAATTATATGGCGGTTCCATAATTTATGGAATGATTAATTATAAAACCGGCAAAGTTAAGGATTGCAATGATTAATTTAAATTTAAAATTACTATTACTATTATTATACTAGCACTGGTCAAAAAAGTAACTGTGTTTTTTTTAAATCTTAGTTTAGCTTAGCTTCCACAATTGTCGAAACTGCAATATCAGCTACATATTTATTTTTTAAAATCAACCAAATTTGGTTGCGCATTTATATCTTTCACAACTGTCTTTAGGTCATTATTATCTAAAGAGAGTAAGAGTTTTCACAAATGTAATGTTAATTTTAAATTTAAATCAAATAACTCACGAGACATTATTAACATACATAAGTCCCTAGAGAGAGAAACCGTCAGGTATATGAGGATATTAGGGTAAAGTAGATTTTTCATATAATATATTCTGTTGCTCCTCACTTTGCAAACATGTTAATAATGGCATAGAGTATGATGAGTTTACTGGCCTAATGAAATGTAGTAAAGTTACACCTATATTTAAATCGAGTCCTACATATGATCCGAACTCTGCGAGAGAGAGAGAGAGAGAGAAGCTTTAGACCTGTACTACCCTCATTTTTTTAAATGAAAGTCGACACAAGATTTATGAAGATGTAAACAATGCTCTCAAACAATGCATTGATTTAATGTTTATGTTATTCAATAGTTTAAATAATTAAATATATAATTTTGAGAACATCCAAAAACGAAAATGATTAAGCCGATGTACTATCGAGTAGTAGCACTAACAGCTAGCTATTAACAAAACAGATTATTAACTGACGTGGAAACGTCTCGCCTTGTTTAATCTAGCTACTTTCGTAGTATCTTGTCCCACGGCATTTTACTTTATGGGAGCCGATATTAAATTATTCTTTGTCTTGTAGCAGCGATCTATTCGTGTATTTACTTAATATAACTATAACTTAGGCCCTAAAGATTTTTTCAAGTACAAAAATAAAGTATATAATATGTTGATCTCAATATAGATTTCAAAATGTTGTGTTTGTTAAGAAGAATATTGATGAATTTATCAAAATCGGTTATATACATGATGTTATTACTAGGAATAGGCTTAAACTTAGTGCGCCTGAAATTCAATCGAGCCCGTTATTTTTCTATGGAATATTGGGTTCTATATTAAAATTAACAAAAAAGATGTTAAAAGACGTTTTTGCGATAAAGTGTATTACAAAATAAATGATTTCAGAAATGATGGAATGAAACGATTGTTCCAGTCTATTTCAAACCGAATTAAAATAAAAATATTTGAATATTTTTTTTACGCTTACACGCTTGCCCATCTTTACCTACTACATCACGTCCTTATCCGTCACAAAGATCTATTTTCTTCTATCGCTTGTAAGCCATTTATACGTTTGCGATTTATTATGTTTCTGACAAGCAAATATGACAGACGTGGACGTTTTGTTCTTGGTGTCTCTTGCTTGTAATTTAAACTTAAATTTTATACTTAAGCTATATAATAGTCATAAAAAGCTTAAATTTCGGTCTTAATTTAATTAATATCCGCTTAACACTAATATAAAAGTGATATTTATGTTTTAATTACTAATAGAAAAAAACATCTTTATAAATTTATTTATTAAAAATTTGGCTATATTATTAAACGTCAAATTTGACTTTTCTTTTCTTATATCTGTGAAAATTAGTCATTTTACATTCATGTCAATGAAATCATGAACATTGAACACAACATTCCTTTGATTTGTATTTTTATTTGATAAAAAGTGTATTTTGCAATGAAATGGAGGGAACGAACCCTAAAGGTAACTTAATATTATCTTATATATTTATGCTTATTAAATTTTGCTCAGAGTTGTTATTGTTTTAGTCATTAACAATAACGAGTGGGCGAAACACATATAATAAAATAAGTATCTTTTGTTTGCAACTTACGTTAAGTTTTATGAATATGTTAATCTAAATCTTATATTTTTCCAAGCTATTTCAAAATGTGTACCTTCTTGCGTCAGATATTTGATCGCATAATGAAAATCCCCTTTAATTTTGTTATTTTAAACTGTACGAAATATAAATCGACTTCCGCGTTATTTTAATTGCACTTAATTCCTATTATAATGTTTTACATAATAAAGATATTAAATATGAACCAATCCGTTTAATTCAACGAGGTCAGTTTTAATTATATCATTTATTTATGCCTATTTGGTCACTATACATACTTATAACAAAAATAATTTAAATTAAAAGAAGTAACTAAAATAATTGTAGTATTTGTACCATATTAGTGTTAACATGTTGAAATACTTTTAATTATAAATAAAAATAAAACTTTATTTGTTATAAATTGTATTTTATTTTTATTTAATATGTGCTTAATCACTCAGATTAATATAATTTATAAAAAATAAATCAATTTAATTAGAAAGATTACCCCAATGAATGACAACCAATGAATCATAACATGTCTGCCTTCTGGATAGTCATTTAACTTTAATTTTACACATAGAATTAACTTATTTCACATTCTTCTTTTGTTGCATTGAAAATATTGATCAATTGTGGCCAGTTGGACATTTTCTGACTTTAAAAATGATTATTGGTTCAAATCCTTCACATCTCAATCACAGAGTTAAGTTCCGCCACCTAAACACAGGCAGAATGTGAAAATCAGTGTATGTGTTAATAAGTTCTCTCCTGACCTTTAAAATTGCTTAAAATATTTAAGGTTTTTCAAAATATTTAATTTTGTAATAATAAAATATATATTTATGTTTATTTTGCAATAATAAACTATATGCATACAATTTTAATCATGACCTAAATTTCCGCTTTTATATTTAAAAATTGTACTATACAATGTATACATATTTAATAAAGTCCTTCCAATATCCAGTTATAAATATCCAATTTAATATCAGTTATATCCTGTATTAATATAAATATTATAATCAACAATGTCTTCAGATATTTCTTACTTTTTAAAATTATTATTAGAACATTTTAATTGTAGCATTTAACTTTTAAACAGTTGTGTGTAAGTGCCCAATCAGGGGAGTGAATTATCCATTTTTAAAGTGTTAATCCACATTTAGGAAAGAATATGATTTATTAGTGAAAATTATATTGATAAATAATTTACTGAGGCCTGTTGTGGCGCAGCGGTACAAGCATGTGACTGTAAACAATAGGTTGTGGGTTCAATACCCACTTGAGGAAATGAAATATTTAATATTTTCAAATTAAATATTTAATATAATATTATGCAAGGCAATTAAGAAATCGGTGGTGGTAGTTTGATATAATAATTATATCAAATGACAGACGAATGCCACCTCAGTCTACCCGTGGCCACGGACTGTTGCAAAGTATTCGAAACATTAGGTTTTTCAAAGAAAAAAAAAATTGAATTTCAATTAAAATAGCGTCAAACTTGTAATAAAAGTTCTACATTTCTCATAAACTACACATAATAACATATTTGCAATACATCTGACTCATTCTGCATATTTTTCCTGTATCATCAGATAAATAATAAAGTTAGTTCAAATATTGCAACATTCTATAACCGTAGAGTATGGACATATTATGCAACTTGTTAAATGCATTATCAAGACTTGTTTAGCTATTATTAATGTGGTGTAAATGGTAATTTTATATTGGTTAATACTCGGATTGGCGCCATCGTGGCGCAGTTACGACATCCCTGGTTTGTGATAGTTACTGGTTAAAATCCTTAATGGGGGTATATATGTTCCAATTAGCTATATGGAGTTTTGTTCTTTTTGACCTATTGTTATGTTATAACCAAATTATAGAAAATATTTTTATTAAATATGGTCTATGAGTCATTCTGATGTATAATAAGCTATAATAATGTAAAATTTCATTTAAATAAGTTCAGTAGTTTTTGTGTGAAAATGGAAGATAGACGATACATGTTTATTAAGATGGCCTCATAATTCATTCATTCATAGCTTCACGCTGTATCCCGCACATGGCAGGGTAGGCAGAGGGACTTGGGAACCCAGTGTTAAGATACTCCGTTCCACTTCCGTCCCCCACTTTCCACTTTCCACTTTTGTGTGTTGAGTGGCGGAACTCAACGCCGCGTTTTGCCTTGTACCAGAGCGAAGAAATGAAAACATTAAATATATTACGGCCTCATAAACTTTCACATTTATTAGATTAGTAGGATAATATAGGTCAGCGTCTGACTAAACGCAATTGTAGTTGGTCATCAATCGGGAGAATTCATTATTTTTATTTTTCTTATTCTGTCGAGACAAAGCCTGTAGTTGAATTCGGCCAGTAAAATACTAGGTCAATTTCTGCCTACATCATTATTTTAGTATATCTTACGTTAAGTTTGGGAACGTGAGCCCTATTGTGGCGTTGGGGCACAAGCGTGAGATTGTAAGCATTATAGGGTTAAAGCCCCACTCGATGATATGATTTTTTTTTATTTTCTTTCTGGTAACAAGGGAAAAGCCCGGTGTTGAGTTCCGTCAGTCAACACGTAATCCGGAAATTAATGCTAACACTAAATTCCCAAGTTACCTCGGGTTACCCTGCCACGTGCGGGATACAACGTGAAGTTGAAAAAAAAAAAAAGACAATGGCATGCGCGATTTTTGTACATTCTACGATTACTTAACAAAGTGTTTTAAGTTTTCAAAGTGTGTTATGTACATATTACTCACATCGTATGCTAACAACTTTTCCTGAGTACTTGTACTTTTTGTTTACAAAAGTAGAAATAATCTGTCGATAAGTCACCTTCTATGACAACATTTTAAACATTTTTTCTCAATTCAGCACTTCAGTACAGTATTGTAAAATGAACACACTAAGGCTTAAAAAGTGTATAAAACTATATACGTTTGACTATGTTGTAAATTTGTTCTTACATATTATAGTTTTTTTTTTTTGTGGAAATTAGTTGAAAGTCAGATTGGACATATTAAATTAAATTCAAAATATTTTGACACAAATGCGTGCGGCGTTAAGTTCCGCCAATCACACACAACGTTTTAAGTATTAGACGTTGCGTGGGGAACCTACGTGTCTTAACTATAGGTGCCCGTTTCACAGCCCGCTCTATATGAAGGATATAGCTTGAATCTCAAGAAACTTGACATATAATCCTAATTATATAGATTATCCCATTATGACTGTTCTCTACAGTTTCCACTGGGATAAATTATTGCAGTTAAAGATATTTTAATGTAGAAAACATTGTATTTAACAAAAAGCATGACGTACAATAATTTGTTTTAACGAGTTGCAATCGTACTGTCGTAGCATTAAAATCATTTTGCCTACCTTGTTATGTATGAAAAAAATGGTAAACCTAAGAAATAAGTATTTTTCTCAGCTTCACGTTGTGTCCTCAGAGGGAACTTGGGAACTAAATGTTCTCTCAGCTTCACGCTGTATCCCGCACGAGGCAGGGTAGGCAGAGGGAACCCGGGAACCTAGTGTTAAGACACTCCATTCCGCTTCTGTTTCCCACTTTCCGCCGAATTTGAGGCATTGCGTGTTGAGTGTCGGGGCTCAACGCCGAGCTTTGCCTTTGAACCAAATGTTAAGTAAGATACTCTATTATGTTCCCCACATTCCGCCCAATTCCACACAATGCGTGTTGAGTAGCGGAACTCGCCTTTGTCTCGTTACCAGATCGAAGAAATGAAAACATTAAATATTCAGCTTGATAATATGAAATATTTCATTTCCTCGAGTGGGGATCGAACCCACAACCTGTCGAACTTATAATGGCACGCTTGTACCCCTACGCCACGACGGTCTTTAGTATTTATTATAATTTCTCATTATTTCCAGAGATACTTAGTTGTGCCTGTTGCTTAAACGACATTGGAGATGAAGATTACGTGTCGGCCCTCGGCCAGGAGTGGCACAAAGATTGTTTTAGGTGAGTCAACGTCCGCTGACAACTAGACGGTAGTGTCTAGACTTTTAGAGTCTACCCTCATTTTTATACGTCTGCCTTGCTTGCCTATGCAATGTGTTGCCAAATTTTACTTGTAATAGTTCATTCAATGCCTTTACTATGGTAAAATGGGTATTGTAGGCAGTTGAACTGGCATCATTATTTATTATTTGTCGTAATTTTGTAGAGAAATAAGTTTCTGAGTGCTGGGTATTTATTGGTAGAGTTTTTTTGTTAACGTTATGTTTATAATTGAAGAGTTGGGTTTATAATTTATATTTTATGTTAGTGACCCGCCTTCGGCTTCGCCTGCATGAGTTCTTTTTTAACTTTTAAGATAATATCTATATATATTGAAAACTAAAATCTAAATGAAAAAGAAGTAGTGATTTTGAGGTATTTTTTTTATTCACCATTCTATTTAAAAATACTAAATGTTGATAGAACGTTGCTTAAATATAATAGTGAAAACTGCATTTAAAACTGATTAGCCGTTTCTGAGACTAGCGCATACAAACGTTTAGACAATGAGAAAAAAAATAATAAATATTTCATGTACAGACATAATTATTACAAGTATAGATGATATATCTACCATGTACAGACATATTTATTATGAGTTACAGATTCATTATAAGTACAAGTGATAGTCAAGGTCTGTCGTGGCGCAGCGGCACAAGCGTGTGACTATAACCAACAGGTTGTGGGTTCGATCTCCACTCGAGGAAATGAAATATTTTCAATTTAAATATTTAATGTTTTTGCTCTGGTACAAGGGAAAACGCGGCGTTGAGTTCCGCCACTCAACACGCAATGCCTCAAATTCGGCGGAAAGTGGGGAACGAAGGTGGAAGGGAGTGTCTTAATAAAAGGTTCCCAAGTTCCTTCTGCCTACCTTGCCATGTGCGGGATACAGCGTGAAACTGATACTGATGGTACAATATAGATGATAGTATGGCGCAGTGACACAGCGTCTGCTTGCAAACACACCGTTTGTAAATTCGATTCCCATTGAAGCAAAGGGTTTCTTTTTTTTTTTTTTTCTGGTAACAAAAAACGCGATGGTGAGCTCACCAAGACAAGAGTAGTATATTAAAATCTATCTGCTTATTTTAACTTTGGTGGATTAAATGTTGAATGAAAAATCGTTTTGATGTTTTTTCCCTAAGATTGTTACACTACAAAAACTTCTATAAAATAATTGAACCTACTATGGTCCAATAGGGAAAATCAACCTACCGTTCATGTGATATCACAGCCGCGTGACGTCATCGTCGGCCTCTCAAACTTATGTGCCAGTACTATCAGGATCGATTTGTAGCGTGTTAGTTATTTGGTCAGTGTGATCAAGTGCAAGGCATAGGGAACTTGGGAACCTTGTGGGAAGACGCTCCGTTTCTTAACACTAGGTTCACAGACTCCCAGTGATATTTTCGACGTATTATGTGTTTCGAATCGCGTTTTGCTTGTTACCAGAGCGAAGAAATAAAAATATTAAATGATTAATCTTATGAAGAGGCCTGTCGTGGCGCAGTGGCTCAAGCGTGTGAATGTAAACGATAGGTTATGAGTTCGATCGCCACTGGAGGAAATGAA
Organism: Eueides isabella; assembly: GCA_019049475.1. NCBI lineage: Eukaryota > Metazoa > Arthropoda > Insecta > Lepidoptera > Nymphalidae > Eueides > Eueides isabella. Next base: position 11,469,760 of record CM032403.1, on the reverse strand, counting down.
ATATTGAATATTTTCTAATTAAGTATTTAATGTTTTCATTTTTACTGGTTATAAAGCAAAAGCGCGGCGTTGAGTTCTGCCACTCAACACGCAATGCCTTAAAATCGGCGGAAATTAGGGAATGGAAGTGGTGTGGCGGTGTGTCATAACACTAGGTTCCCATGTTCCCTTTGCCTACCCTGCCATGTGCGGGATACAGCGTGAAGCTTAAAAAAAAAAAGATTAATTTTCTCGAGTGGCGCTCGAAACCACAACGGTTGTATTAACAGAAGCGAGTTTGTGCCACTGAACTATGATATACCTAAATTTTGACTGCTTTTTATTTATTTATGATGAGATGTTATGAGCCTTAGAGTTTAAAGTGCGTTTCTTGGTTTTGTGATTTTTATTTTAATTTAAGTTTGATTTTGTGAAATGAATATTAATCGAATATCAGGTAAAATTACTAAAAAGTCATACGTTTAGAAGGGCTAGACGTCTCCATATGAGTGCAAATTAGAAGTAGTAAGGACAAGAAGCGTCCTTCCAAAGGTCCTTCCAAGTCCGTTCTGATATAATGTGTTCTGAACTTTCCGCATTGTGCGCATCTACAAGAAAATAATAAAAAATAAAAAAAAAAATCCTAAAAAGAAAATCTAAGGAGCCAACTAAATCAACTCCAATACGTCCTTCGTCAATATATAATACTCGTAGTATAAGACAAAGTAGTTTTCCGCTGACCCTGTGTGTGCTTAGTTCTTTAAAAGTAGGAACGAATTTGATGCGGTTTTTCTAAGTAATGGATGAAGTATGACAGTATTTATTAAAGGTGTGGGAAAAAACTGAAATTGAGAGCTATTTCGGTTTGCGATGCCTAAACTGTTACAGATATATGAAAACGCAATGTATATGCCGTGTGATTCCGGCTTAGAATAGGATCACCCTGGTACTGATGGTGTCATCAGAGGCGAATAAAGTGCGTGTGGTAGAGTCACGTTTCCAGTAATGGCAACACGCATGGGCAGACTCGACCGGATTATTACCACCCCCGGCATTTAAGACCGGCGTTAAGTAGTGGCTTTGGCCACTGCGTTTCGCATTAGGTAATGCCGGGCCCCGGTGCCCTTCCACCTTAAAGGACGGCAACGCTCCTGTAGCTCCTCTGGAGTTACTTGGGGTCGTGGGCGACGGTGATCACTTACTATCAGGTGACCCGTACGCTCGTTTGCCGTCTTTTCCATAAAATAATAATAGGGCAAAATAGAGATTTTTATAATTTTTGTGTGTTTGTTACGCGCTAATCTCATAAACGACTAACCAGATTTAAATTCAATTTTTTGTTTGGTATTGAGTTCGACAAAATTGCTACAATATATAATTTTTTCATTTATCTAAAATTTTAATTTTCAATGTACGTTAGTGTAGTTTTAAAAGTCATCATATCATCGAAATAAGAAAGGAATTCTAGCTGGCGAAGCCGCGGGCAGGTCGCTTGTAGGTACTTTATATTAGTAATTCGAATACAATGTACGCTACGTATACATATAATCATTTGTTTTATTTTCCTTTAAATATATTAAGTCTTTATTCTATTAAATTATACGTGTATTGTTGTAACATATTATTTAATAATATGTAATGTTCATGTATTTATTACTCTGTATACCGCATGTAACAGGGCACCCCGAGGGAACCTTGCAACCTAATATTAAGGGACTGTTCCCATTAGTACACTTCTATTTCCTATTTTCCGCCGAATTTTTGAGGCATTGCGAAGTAAAAGGTAGGACTCAACGCCGCGTTTTGCCTCGTTTTCGCCAGAACGAAAGAATGAAAATATAAAATATATTCGTTAATAAAACCCAACATTGAGTTTCGAAACTTAACACACAACGCCTCAAATTCGGCGGAAAGTGGGAAACAGAGGTGTCCACACGGGAACGGAGTGTCTTAACACTATCCCATGTTACCTCATCTAACCTGCCAAAAGCTAAAAAAAAGTTAATTTAGTAATATAATCACCCCAACATGAACAATTAAAAAAATGTGTGAAAAATATTGCATATATGCTCTTGCAGGTGCTCAGAGTGTGACATTCAGTTGACGACATGGTACTTCGAGAAGTGTGGCATGCTGTTCTGCCAAGCGGATTACTGGAGGCGGTACGGAGATAACTGCCAGCAATGTGGACAGGTGAATATTAAATAACGTAAACATTAGGCCTGTCGTGAACAGGTAGAGGGTTCTATTCCCAGTCGAGGAAATTAAATATTTAATTCTCGTTTCAGTAATGCTTTGCTACACTAAATACGCAATGTTTCCGGGTAGATAGTGGGGAACGCATTCTCTTACAGTAGGATTTGAGGTGCTTCTGTTAACTCTGCCATGTGTGGTATACAGCGTGTAGCTAAAAAAATATGTTACAAGTTTAAAACTCAATTATGGGCCGAATTTCCAGCTCTTTATTCTACAAAAAAAAATGTAAAAATGGTTGAAGAACGGACTAATTTAGATTCGACAACGCGCAATTCTGTATTTTTTATGATTTCATTGCATTTTTTTATTATATAGATATAGATAATATATTGTTTTATTTAAAAAACGATGTAAATGAATCAAACATTAAATATGGACATTTTATTTAAGTCGGTTAAGCCAGTGTTTCCCAAAGTGGGGCGTACGTACAATTAATGATTTAACCAAAGAAAAATTACCCCCTCGCATAGGCATTTTAAGCCAACGCTTGGCTTAGGGGTCCCCCCTGGTGGTTTTAGAAATTCGAAACTGGGGCGTGGACTAAAAAAGTTTGGGAAACACTGGGTTAAGCCGTGTCTAAGATTAACCAGAACAAACATACAATAATTTCAAATATCATTCTTAAAGGCTTTTTTTCATTAATAAATGTAAATAAATTCCATTTACGGAATAGCCAGACGGCGATTAGTTACAATATTATAATATTTTTCCGGCTTGTTTGGATCTCCATATACAGCAGCAAATCTATCGAAAACAATAAATGTCTGAACATGAAATTGCCACTACTAAACAATTTACATTTTACTCACTCTACTCAGCTTCTCGCTGTATCCCGCACATGGCAGGGTAGGCAGGGTTCCATGGAGGGAAGTTGGGAACCTAGTGTTAAGACACTCCGTTCCACTTTCGTTCCCCACTTTCCGCAGAATTTGAGGCATTGCGTGTTGAGTGGCGGAACTCAAAGCCGCGTTTTACCTTGTACCAGAGCGAAGAAATGATAACATTAAATATTTAAATTGAAAATATCAAATATTTCATTTCCTCGAGTGGGGATCGAGCCCACAACCTGTCGGTTACAGTCACACGCGTGTGCCGCTGCGTACATCACATATTGTATAATTTCTTACCAATTTTTACCACAGGTGCGGTAAAAATACGTAATAATTATATAAATATTCTTTTTTTTTCTAGGTAATTACGGGCCCAGTAATGGCGGCCGGCGAGCACCATTTCCATCCGGAATGTTTCGCGTGCGCGTCCTGTGGCGCTCATTTAGAGGACACGGAGCCCTACGCGTTGCTCGACCGATCTGAGCTATATTGGTAAGAAAAAATTACTTATATATTATTGATTTTTGTACATTCAATTATATTAATTATAAAAATGCTACATTTTTTTTTGTATGGTAAATTTGTTTTCTGTCCTCATAATTCAGATAATAATAACAAAATGGCGGCTCCTAAGTTCTTTATCAACTGATGATGTAAAAGTGATACGTAATATTATTGTGGAACGGAGTGTCTTAACACTAGGTTCCCGGGTTCCCTCTGCCTACCCTGCCTCGTGCGGGATACAGCGTAATATTATTTCAAACTATATATGCTGAAGTAATTTTCATATTTTATCCTTTTACGTCACAAACGGATTTTATACTAGGAATTTATTGGATTATACGATGTATGAAGCATGCTTCAGTGTGTGTCAGGGTTATTACCAAATTATTGGTTTTATAAATAACAAGCGACCCGCCCGCGGCTTCGCCCGTGACAATCACTGTCGTGTTCGAATAAAGTTATCACTTTTAAGGCAATATCTAAAAAAAATAAAAACAAAAAATCAGCTAAATTTGTTGAATTAAATATTTTAAATTGACGTAATTTTTCTATTTATCAACCGATTGAAATAAAACAAACACTAATTGGCCGTTTCTCCGTTTTCCGCTTCGTACAAACGCGCAGACAAAAAAATTAAATGTCTCAATTTTGGCCCTATTCCATTAATAACGTATAAGATTTGCATATATCTTCCACGTACAGACAGTAATCGGTTATAAATATTATTTAATATATATATAGATGATGTCTTTGGAATGAAATCTGCAAATGTATCATTGTCACTAATAAATAGGTAATTTGGATATGTAAATATTTGATTTAAAAAAGACATGTCCCGCTTTCTTTCTTGCGCCGATTTATCTCAGGTTTGAGGCAGTAATTTTAGTAAACCTGTGGTTAATTGTTTGACGTAGCATGTGACTGTAACCGATGAGTTGTGGGTTCGATCCCCACTCGAGGAAATGAAATATTTAATAATTTCAGTTTAAATATTTAATGTTTTCATTTCTTTTCGCTCTGGTACAAAGCCAAACGCGGCGTTGAATTCTGCCATACAACAAGCAACGCCTCAATTTCGGCGGAGAGCGGGGAACGGAAGTGGAACGGAGTGTCTTAACACTAGGTGTCCAAGTTCCCTCAGCCTACCCTGCCACGTGCGGGATAGAGCGTGAAGCTGAGAGAGAGAACTTCTTATTTTGATTATTTTCAATTCGATTTATCATTTCATTTTGACAGGGATTCAAAGATTTACTATGACTTCAATGATATATGAGTTCGGTCGACAACTGAGGCTATTATATAAAAATCTTTAATAATTTATATACTTCTATAGTAATGTTGTATGTTTGTTTTAACGCCCTTATCATAGGAACTATTGTTTATTATTTGTAATTGAAACATTGTGTTTGTATTTTATACATAACTTTGGATGTAATCCAATATACCAAAGTTGTATATATAAGTCCTGAGGCCTGTCGTGGCGCAGCGACACAAGAGTGTGACTGTAACCGACAGGTTCTGATCCCCAGTCGAGGAAATGAAATATTTAATATTTTCAATTTAAATATTTAATCTTTTAATTCTTCACTTTGGTAATAAGGCAAAGCGCGGCGTTGAGTTACGTCACTCAACACGCAATGCCTCAAATTCGGCGGAAAGTAGGGAACGGAAGTGGAACGGAGTGTCTTAACACTAGGTTCCCGGATTCCCTCTGTCTGCCCTGCCTTGTGCGGGATACAGCGTGAAGCTATGGATGTATGTATATACAAGTAGGCATCGAACTTACAACCTTGCGTTACAGTCGCACGTGTTTCCTGTCACCACGACTAGACTCGGAAAGCTTACAATGTTTTTTTTTTGTAATTTTTATCGTTACAGTGGGGCGTGCTATGCGGAGTGGTCGCGACGCAGCCGCCACGACGCGCACTCGATACGGGTTGTGCGCGCCCCGCCGCGCGCCGTGCGCCTCGCGCCCACCGCCTGCGGGGACTTTATAGTGGCCCAGTGAGTCCTCATATAACATTATATACTACTAAATATATATATATATATATATATATATATATATATATATATATATATATATATATATATATATATATATATATATATATATATATATATATATATATATATATATATATATATATATATATATATATATATATATATATATATATATATATATATATATATATATATATATATATATATATATATATATATATATATATATATATATATATATATATATAGAAATGTGAAAGTTTGTTACGATGGATGCTTGTTCCACTTAAACGCTACTGAACTGATTTAGATGAAATTATGCTTAGTTTATTATTCAAAATAAAATAGAGGCTATCATTTATGTAAAAACAATATTAATATTTTGGCTATAATATAAAAATAAGTAGTGTTTTTTTGGATGTTTTTTAATTGATATTTCTCGTTAATAGAGTTTATATAGAATTATTATGTAAAATAAATGCTGTTAACAACAGAAAATTAACCGATTGTATTGCTTTGCTATTAACATTAAATGTATTAACCATTTTCGTTATAATATCTTTTATATCTCACACATGGCAGGGTAGACAGAGGCATCTTGGGAACCTAGTGTTACAACACTCCGTTCCGTTCCGCACTTCCTCTTAAATTTCAGACATTGATATCAATATAATTAGAAATGATAATATTAAATATTTAATTTGAAAATATTACACAGTGGCACAATCGCGGAGTGGCAGAAGCGTGTGACTGTAACTGACAGGTTGTGGGTTCGATCCCCACTCGAGGAAATGAAATATTTAATATATTCAATTTAAATATTTAATGTTTTCATTTCTTCGCTCTGGTACAAAGCAAAACGCGGCGTTGAGCTTCGCAAACTCAACACGCAATGCCTCAATTTCGGCGGAAAGTCAGGAACGGAAGTACAACGGAGTGTCTTAACACAAGGTTCCCGTGTTCCCTCTGCCTACCCTGCCATGTGCGTGAAGCTGGGTAGAGTAAAATATTAAATATTCCACTTCTTCGAGTTAGGATCGAATCCACAACTACCTGTTTGTGTCTCTAAATATTAACATACATTTATGTAAATTAACAATTTAACTAAAATTTCAATACTATTAAATACTAAAACATATGTTTCATGAGTATTCAATATTGAAAAGAGCAACTGTTGAGTTTGTTGCCGGCTCTTCTCAGCAGACTCGCCTTCCGAGCCGGTGGTAATTTTATGTTGTGACGATTCAAAAGTGCTTGCTAAAGCCTATTTGAATAAATAATATTTAGAATTTGAATTAACGTACTAATATTAACCATGAACGCCAGCGAGCGGTGTTTGGACAAAGTGCGCGTGGCGGTGCAGGCGTTGCTGCGCGCCGCACTGAGCGCGTGTCTGCACCTCACTTGCCATAGGTATATCGAACCTGTTACCACTGATGTGTACACGCCTTTTTTTAGATTTCCTTCTTATTTAGCACTTTCTCCATTTCCTTTTCCAATTTTTTTTTATATGAACATGGAGGCGTATTATATGTTTCATATATATATATATATATATATATATATATATATATATATATATATATATATATATATATATATATATATATATATGTATATGTATATGTATATGTATATGTATATGTATATGTATATGTATATGTATATGTATATGTATATGTATATGTATATGTATATGTATATGTATATGTATATGTATATGTATATGTATATGTATATGTATATGTATATGTATATGTATATGTATATGTATATGTATATGTATATGTATATGTATATGTATATGTATATGTATATGTATATGTATATGTATATGTATATGTATATGTATATGTATATGTATATGTATATGTATATGTATATATATATATATATATATATATATATATATATATATATATATATATTGGCATGATTTTAGAAAATGTCAGGCCGTTTGAATATTATTTTATTCTCGTTTACTCTTTTTCTCCTAATTATACGTAATGTTAAACTAAATCGTTCTTGTAAGTCATTCACTCACTCATCCCGCACATGGCTGGGTAGGCAGAGGGAACTTGGGAACCTAGTGTTAAGACACTCTGTTCCACTTCCGTTCTCCACTTTTCGTAATTATTACTTTATATTTTGAATAGGTGTTTTCATTTTACGTAGATTTACGCTTTATTAATTATGTATGTATTGTATATATTATGTTATACTTTTCTTGGGCATGTGGGCTGTAATGCTTGTAATGTACATATTTATAGATCTTGTACCGTCGGCTTAGAGTGTAAATCTCGTGATAAACGAAAAACGATAAAAATCTATAAATACTGTAATGAAATCGGGTAACGGAACGGAGTGCCCTAACCAGGTTCCCAAGTTCCCTCTGCCTACCCTGCCATGTACGCGCAGCTGAGTATACGTATATAATTAAAAGTTTTTTACATGATCAGAAATTATGTATAAGTATATAACGACAATACACGGATTTAGCAGATTTACACTCTAAGCCGACGATAGTTAGTAATATTTTTCAGAAATATTGCACAATTTTTTTCATATTGTTTATTAATGTCTTAGTGTCCGATGGAGAAGTTGATTTAGCTTTAAAGATTTCAGCCATATTTTATTTTAGTATTAATATACTCCGTTCGTCTTTCCGTTAAAACGCAAGGCGGAACTCAACGCCGCGTTTTGCCTCGACACTAGAGCGAGGAACTAATAATGGTCCTCACGAGAGGCTTCACATTTAAAGTAATAATTGATTGTAAACCAGGATCGACCCGAGCTGCAACGTGCTGACGCTGCAGCTCGGGGACACGGTGCTGGAGGTGGACGGCGCGCCCGTGCGCGGCCGCGCGCCCGCAGACCTCGAGCGGGTGCTGGCGCGGGCGGACGTGCTGCAGGTTGTTATTTGTATATCTTATATTTCTATGTGCTTATCGTTTTCACGCTGTATCCCGCAAACTGGTAGGTTGAGAGAAAAAAATGTATAAAGCTATTTAGTTTTTCATATACCGCACAGTTTTACATACGCGCTTTATGCTGTTATCGGAGTGAAGAAATGGAAATAATTCTTTACCTCTAGTGGTAATTGAACCCCTAACCATGGAATTCACTTCTAACAGACACTTACTGTGCTGTCGCGGTAAGAACTGACTTTCGATGCTAATCGTAGTAGTAGAGTAGAAGCTTACGGCTGTAAATGGGACGGGTTGTAAGTTCAATTCTCAGTCAAGAAAATAACATTGTATATATATATATATATATATATATATATATATATATATATATATATATATATAAAGAGTGAACAATTAAACAATATTATTTATAAAATTAAGTTATTTATTTATATGTTTGTTTTTTGAGGCCGGTTGTGACGCAACGGCTCTAACGTGTGACTGTAAACTATAGGTTGTGGGTTCGATCCCCACTCGAGGAAATGAATCATTTAATATTTTTCAAATTAAATATTTAATGTTTTCATATCTTCGCTTTAGTTACAAGGCAAAGCGCGGCGTTGAGTTTCGCCGTTCAATAGGCAATGCCTCAAATTCGGCAAAAAGTGGGAAACGGAAATGGAACGGAGTATAACATTAGGTTCCCAAGTTCCCTCTGCCTACCCTGCCATGTGCGGGATACAGCGTGAAGTTGATTAGAGTAGAGTTTTATTTTATTAATAACAAATTAATTACTTTCAGTTAACCATAGAACATAATCCAGACACAATAAACGCTAAGCGAGGAACATCAGACCAAAACGAACATACGGACAAAACAATATCCCCAGACTCGATATCACCCGTAGAAAGAAAACTATTTAAAGAATACATTCCAACAAAACATTCCAATGAAAGAGAAGATCTTAGAGTGAGAAAAGAGAGGCTTTTTAAAAGGAAAGGGGAGGATGGGGGTCGCGTTCGTGTAATGAAGAAGAAGGTGCCGTCGTCCCCGCTGCTTGGGGAGAAGGAGAGGAGCAGCAGCATGTCGAAGTTGTTAGACGTGTGAGTTGTATGACTAGTGGCCCGTTCGCGGCTTCGCCCGCTTGAATTATACGTATTTATTGTTTTAATAACATTACCACTTTTAAGACAATGTATATAGTAATTGATAAGTTAAATTTTAGCTAAATTAATTATGATGTAGCAATTTTATTTATTGACTGATTTAAATAAAACAAACACTGAATGTCGTGGAAATGTTGTCTAAATGTAGAAGTGAAAACTGCATTTAAATAAGGTTAGCCGTTTCTGAGATTGGCACGTACAAACGCACAGACAAACAGACAAAAAATAAAAATCACTGTTTTGGGCCCTATTATGTACAGTAATAAACGAATATTATTATGGGAACTGTGTGCAAACGAGACAGCTTGTGGTGGGTGGTGGTTCGATTTCTACTTGAGGCAATGGAATATTTAATATTAAAATTTCGCTCTGGCAACGCGATGTTGAGTTTCTCGACTCAATGCCTTAATAATTTGATGGAAAGTCAGAAATAAAAGTGTTTTAACGAGAACGCAGTGGTTCATCACTAGGTTCCCAAGTTCCCTCTGCCCATCCTGATATATGCGGGATACAGCGTGAAGATGATCTATAATATTTTTTTTTTTTTTTTTTTTTTCAGTGTAGAAGGCGATGAAAACGAACATGATGGTGTCTTAGGTGATCTGAGCCGAGCTCGCTCCTTCAGGACTGAACCATCTACCACAACGGGACAGAAAGTGTTCCGCGCCTCTGATTTAATACAGGTAATAAAATATGGAAAGAGAAATATGATATAGTTGTGTTTGATATTTTCTTGATTGGCGTAACTCAACGCCGTGTTTTGTTGACAGAGTGCAGAAATTGAATTGGTAATTTATTTGGTAATAAGCGTGTTTACCTGTCATTTGTTTTTGGAATATTTCTTACTAATTTAAACGTGTGGCTGAAAACGTCAGGTCGTGGGTTCGATCCCCATACGAGGAAATGAAATATTTAATATTTTCAAATTGAATATTTAATGTTTTAATTTCTTCGCTCTGGTTACATGGACAAAGCGCGGCGTTGAGTCACGCCACTCAACACGCTATGCCTCAACTTCAGTGGAAAATGGGGAACGGAGTGTCTTAACACTAGGTTCCCTCTGCCCACCCTGCCATTAGTGTCAATGGTAGTGAGTAAGAATAGATTTAAATATAATTTGATTTAAATTTTTGGTGTAATTTTATTTCATTAAATCAAAAAAATAACATGAGACACATTTTAGCCGTGTGATTCCGGCTTAGAATAGGATCACCCTGGTACTGATGGTGTCGTAAGAGGCGACTAAAGTGCGTGTGGTAGAGTCACGTTGCCAGTAATGGCAACACGCATGGGCAGACTCGACCGGATTATTACCACCCCCGGCATTTAAGACCGGCGTTAAGTAGTGGCTTTGGCCACTGCGTTTCGCATTAGGTAATGCCGGGCCCCGGTGCCCTTCCATGGTAAAAGACGGGCAACGCTCCTGTAGCTCCTCTGGAGTTCCTGGGGGCTGTGGGCGACGGTGATCACTTACCATCAGGTGACCCGTACGCTCGTTTGCCGTCTTTACCATAAAAAAAAGAGACCGCGGCATTAATGCACCATTCAACAAGCAATGCCCTAAAATTCAGCGGAAAGTAGGGAACGGAATGGAGTGCCTTAACACTAGTTTCTCTAAGTTCCCTCTGCCTTCCTTCCCATAAGCCGAATACAGCGACAAGCTAAAAATATGTAATATTTATTTATTTATTTATTTATTTTTTAACTTCGCGCGCTGTATCCCGCACGAGACAGGGTAGGCAGAGGGAACCCGGGAACCTAGTGTTAAGACACTCCGTTCCACTTCCGTTCCCCACTTTCCGCCGAATTTGAGGCATTGCGTGTTGAGTGGCGGAACTCAACGCCGCGCTTTGCCTTATTACTAGAGCGAAGAAATGAATCATTAAATATTTAAATTGAAAATATTAAATATTTCAATGAAATATTTCGTACCATTGAATGGGGATCGAAGCCAAAACCATTGCCATATAGTAATGACTCAATATTTTTGCCTTATTATTTTATTTCTTCGCTCCCTTGCAACATAGTAAGGCTAAGGAAAGTACGTATTTTTACAGTCAGGTTTATCTATTCATTTTAAGTTTTTTTTTGTTTGTTAGTCGCAAATATATTTAATATATACACCCTTTTTTTCTCGTGTTGGTTAATTAAGATAATAATATTTAAAATGGAACAATTTTCCTTCTGACTCTACCCACGGACTACTGCAAAGTGATCGAAATTACGGATTTCCAAAAATGTATAAAAGCTAATATATATTTAAAACTGGTTCATTTAAAATGTGTAATAATCGCGAAAATAAAATATACTCGTATATCGTCGCGATGTGTTTTTTTTTTTTTAATTTGGATTAACAGTTTATGTGATAAATGCGTTTTACGAAGGTGAAGTTGTCATTTTTTATGGTCAAATATTTTTTTGTTGAATTTTACTTTTTATATGCTTGTTAGTTGCAGTTAATATTCAATGTAACTTAACTTAGCTTAGCTTCACGCTATATCAACACAACCAACCGAGGTCAACCGAGGTCTCCCCCTCCCTCTCTTACCAGTCACTTTTCGTTCATAAATATTTCTTACCATTCTTTCTTCACTCATTCGCTCGACGTGCCCAAACCACCTGAGCACGTTTTTCTTCATTCTCACTGTGACCTCCACGCTAGTACCTACCATTCTGTGTATTTCTTAATTGGATATGCGATTAGCTTAACTGACTCCGCATATCCGACGAAGAGATCGCATCTCTACAGTTATCATCTTTCTTACATTCTTCAATATTCAATGTACACATACTTTTTTCCCAGGGTGAACTCCTGGGCACCGGGTTCTTTGGCCAAGTGTACAGAGTGACGCAGCGCGCGACGGGCGAAGTCATGGTCCTCAAACAGCTGTACAGAGTCGACGAAGCCGCACAAAATAACTTTTTGAAAGAAGTTAGTATTTTTTTTTTATTTATTATTTAGATATCTCCGGATATATCTTAGGATTGTTTGGTCGTGATGTTTTTTTTTACTTTAAATTTGTACTTTTTTTCTTGTGTCTGTCGTCTAGCAGGGGTATGAGCGTGCAAGTGTACACATCGGTTGTGGGTTCGATTCTTGAAGATTTTTTTTTAATATATTCATTTTCCTTCCAATTGTACTGAGGTAAAACACTCATTACGCAATATTGCATTCGTTAATGACACGGGTGTTATCTCTATTGATTATTGTCCCTCACTAGGACGTACTACATATAATTCAGTACTACAATGATCCACACCTAAACAATGGCTGTATCCACATTGAAATCTCATTGATTTAAAATTTTCATGGGCGCGTGATTGTTAATAAAATCACCATTGACTGATAATTAAAATAAATTGAACAAATATGGCCAATGTCTTCAAGCAGCCTCTCTGTGGCGACGTGAACCAGTGAGGGTCTCCAGTTTGAGTTCCTTAAACTAACATACACAGCTGTTATTGAATCAATAACGTTGTACGCTGCCAGAGTATTGGTATCAGCAACCAAAGACTTAGACGAATCAAACATTTTAGAGAATTTTAAAAAAATGTCAAAGCTGAATAATCTTCATTAATGCTGCCTTAGTGTTTCCAAGCCTCGTCCGGGTACAAAAAGGCCTTCATCTCTTACTTCCATCTTGAAACAAGAAGAAGGGTAGAATAGAAATTCGAGCTTACTGCATTTATTTGGCAGACTGAGAGCGAGTGGACAGATTAGTTCAATAAGAAACACAATGTGAATAGTTACAGATGGGAGTTAGCTTGAAGAGGGGGGAACAAGGCCTTAGCCTGGCCTGATGTAAGACCAGGGCTACCAATTTTGGCTAGAAATAATATTTTTTTTTGAGTGTCATAAGTAAAATATATTTAGTGAAAAATAAATAAAAAATATATTTAATGTATGGATTTAATATTAGTTATGATAGAGTGTCTGTGTCTCACTGAGTTTTAGCAAAGATTCAGTGTGCGATGTTGACATATTTAAAAAATATTGAATCTATTATGGAGTTTATACAATTTTTATAATTATTTAAAATTGTTGTTGAATTTTATGATAAAATAAATGTCATATGCTATCTATGTCCTAAGTAGCAATAGAATAAAAATAAAATAATAAAAAACAAAATATTAATAATAATAATTATGTAACATGTAAAAATTATAATCGATAAATATTATTTTTTGTATATTATTAAATTCTCAGCTTCCCGCTGTATCCCGCACATGGCAGGGTAGGTAAAGGGAACTTAGGAACCTACTGTTTACACACACCGTTCCCCACTTTCTGCCGAATTTGAGACTAGAGCGATCAAAATTTCATTTTCTCGAGTGGGGATCGAACAAACAACCGGTCGGTTACAGTCACACGCTTGTGCCGCTGCGCCATGACAGGCCTCTATTAAAAAAATAAATTTTAATGATGTACAACAATGTTTAAGAATAAAATAAAACATGGCACGTATGGTACGCCTGGTCCTTGCTTTCGACGCGAATATAAAAAAACAACAATATCTACAGAATGTAGCGGAGAGCAGAGCACAATAAATATCTTTGGCTCCACATTTCCTCGCTGTAATATGCAGGGTGTAACGTGAGAGAGTTGAACAAATAAAAGAAAATTTCTAATGAAGGTTATATGACATGATATAGTAGTATAGTCATATAGTGGGATTGTGTTTTATTGTAACAACGTCGATGATTGATTTAATGACATATACGTGCGCGTGCGCGTGCGCGTGCGCGAGCAGGTGGCGGTGCTGCGCTCGCTGCGGCACCGCAACGTGCTGCGCTTCGCGGGCGTGCTGTACCGCGACCGCCGCCTGCACCTGCTCACCGAGTACGTCGCCGGCGGCACGCTGCACGCGCTGCTGCAGGTAACCACGCACACACACACACACACACACACACACACACACACACACACACACACACACAGACAGACTTACACACATGCACTCACACGCACATACACATGTACACACGCACTCACACGTTAACACACACACACGCACATACACACAGCCAAAAGATACGCCAGCACGTGTAATCACGCGTGTGGACGCGCTCACACACCTATATACGTAGATGCGTTTATATGTAGATGTACGTATCCACACAGTTTCAGTAGCTGCTGAATATATATAGAAATACTTACGTACATACTGAGCCACAGATATATAATTAATGCTTCTAATGTACTAACTTGTGGTACACAAGTTTAAATTTCAATACACTCTTCAGTTCATTTCAGTTCTTTCGTTATGGCGTTCCGAGCGTGCCAGTTGAGCACAGAACAATACACTCTTACTGTTTTTATTATCTTCATAAATATTTAATATTTACAAAAAGTGACAGTTACTATATTTTTTAAAAAGTTAATGTTCCTAGCTTAGCTAGGGGTCAGGGTCAGGGACCACTCACTGTGTGAATGTGGTCTAGACGATGCCCCAAATTAATCCATCCCATATATGATGTCCTTCCTCACAAAGTTCCCCGTCCCATTAATGTTTAATGTTTGTTAATGTTTCTGTTTAGTCCATTATGTAACTTTTTATGTAAATATATTAGATATAACAATATTAAATTGTAGACTAACACCTTTGTATTATATATTTCTTATTACTGACCTTGTGTGTACATTATATATATATATATATATATATATATATATATATATATATATATATATATATATATATATATATATATATATATATATATATATATATATATATATATATATATAACTATTTTTTTTTGTTCGGTGAAGGCAATTTTTATCTAGATCTTCTTTTTAATATGAATACTTCTATTGTGTTATATAATTTTTTCTTACCGTACAACCTCCTTCGTGTCTTCTCCATTCAACGTGACATTGGCAAAGTGATATGTGCTCAACTGGCACGCTCGGAATGCCATAATCAAAGAACCATACCAAGTTAATGTTCAGACAGGCAAAATAAAACAATATTAGAAACTTCCATTTTAAACTATCGCTCTGAAACCTCTGAAATTTTTAAATTGATAATTCAATATTCTTAAAGTATACGAAAACACAATAACAACAATATATTTTGACATATATATATGTATATAATAATTTCCCAGGATACGAGCCGGCCACTGAGCTGGCGCACGCGCAGCCGGCTGGCGCGGGACGTGGCGGCCGGGGTGGGCTACCTGCACCGCCGCAACGTCATACACCGCGACCTGAACTCGCACAACTGCCTCATACGCCCGGGGGAGGTGCGTACATATTGCACCCCGCAAAGGGAACATGGGAACTTACTGGCAAAACACTTCCGTTTACCATTTTCCATTGAATTCTTGAGGTATTGGATGTTGAATGGAGTCTCAACAAGTAACGCCTACAGAATTCATTAAGGTGGAAACGGAGTGGGTGGTACCCAAAAGTTCATTCTGCCTAAGTCAGCGTTAAAAAATGAGTACATTTATATATATGTAAAGTTTTTACAAATTTGAAAATAATTTCCGTTACTACATAATATATTATTATTATTACATTTTCAAATGATATAGTCTAAACTGGTGATATGGTGATGTTTTCAGGAACTGACTGTAGTCGTAGCGGACTTCGGGCTGGCTCGCATAGTGCAGCGCACCGCCAGCAGCTCTTTGCCTAACTCCTCCCTGCGAAGAAAACGATATACGGTATGCACGCTGTATCCCGCACGAGGCAGGGTAGGCAGAGGGAACCCGGGAACCTAGTGTTAACACACTCCGTTCCACTTCCGTTCCCCACTTTCCGCCGAATTTTGAGCCATTGCGTGTTGCGTGGCGGAACTCAACGCCGCGCTTTGCCTTATTACCAGAACGAAGAAATGAAACATTTAAATATTTTAAATTGAATATATTAAATATTTCTTTTCCTCGAGTGGGGATCGAACCCAGAACCTGTCGGTTACAGTCACACGCTTGTACCGCTGCGCAACGATTTTAATTCAAATATTTCTATTCAAAATAAGAAGTTACAAGCTTCGTTTTTTGAACGTCAAACAATTTACCACCAGTTCACTAAAGTTACTGCCTCAGACCTGAGAAGAACCCAAGCACGAAATGAACCGGGACATGTCTTTTTGTTTGTGAATTCGTTCACAACTTGAGAAAATGAAATGTTTAATCATTTCTTTTCTCCGCTATTGTGTAGTACCTATTAGTTTTTTTATTCCACGCTGTACCCAGTAAATGGTGAAGTAGACAAAGAAACACTTAGATTGCCGTCCATTTTTCACGATCTTGAGTGGCAGTAATTATTTATTTCCTCAAATGGGAATCAAACCCCAAATCATGTGGACAACAGTGAGAAGCTCTCTGTTGTGTAATATATATACAAACACCTGAAATAACATTGACACACACATACACATTTATAGCTACACACACACACACACAAAGAAACACATTATGAAATTGAGTGTTATTTGATAATTAGACTCACACTTGACCTTTTTCACTTTCAATATTAAAAAATCATTAATTTTTCTATATTAATTAACTATTTTTGTTTATTTCTTTCAAGGTGGTCGGCAATCCGTACTGGATGGCGCCGGAGATGATGAACGGCAAGGTATATGATGAGAAGGTGGACGTGTTCTCCTTCGGCATCGTACTCTGCGAGGTGATACATTTGTATTATTGTTATACTCTGTCGTGGCGCAGCGGCACAAGCGTGTGACTGTAAACGACAGGTTGTGGGTTCGATCCCCACTCGAGGGACAAATTAAATATTTATTGTTTTCAATTTAAATATTAAATGTTTTCATTTCTTCGCTCTGGTTACAAGGCAAAACGCGGCGTTGAGTTCCGCCACTTAACACACAATGCCTCAAATTCAGCGGAAAGTGGGAAGTGGAAAGGAGTGTCTTAACACTAGGTTCCCAAGTTCCCAAGTAAGTTAAAAAAAATATTTTTTTTTCAGATAATAGGTCGTGTGTCAGCAGATCCAGATTATCTACCAAGGAGATCTGACTTCGGTCTGAATGAACGGCAATTTCTAGAAAAATTCTGTTCGGCCTGCCCTGAACCTTTCTACAGGCTGGCTTTTCTCGCCTGCGACCTGGATCCAGATGCTAGGTGAGATTTGAAATTGTTTGAAGAAATAGCTGATTTAATAACTTATTTAATAAATGTATGAAGATTTGAACGTAGCCGGATGTGATCCACTCGCGTCTCTTGGAAAGGGTTATTTTTATCTAAATATATATAGTTTTCGTTCCTAACTGTTCCTATTTTTTTTTTATAATTTAATAATACTATTATACATTAAAAACTAAAATGTCAACCAAATAATAAATATTTTGTAGCAATTTTGTTGAAAATATTTTAAAATCGACGTTACTTTTATGTTTTTTAACGGATTTAAAAAGATTTTTTTTTTCAGCTTCACGCTGTATCCCGCACTAGGCAGGGTAGGCAGAGGGAACGAAAGTGAAACCTAGTGTTATGACACTCCGTTCCCCACTTTCCGCCGAATTTGAGGCATTGCGTGTTGAGTGGCGGAACTCAACGCCGCGATTTGCCTTATTACCAGAGCGAAGAAATGAAAAATTAAATATTTAAATTGAAAATATTAAATATTTCATTTCCTCGACTGGGGATCGAACCCAGAACCTGTCGGTTACAGTCACACTCTTGTGCCGCTGCGCCACGACAGACCACAATTTTAAAAAACAGTGAATATTGGGGGAAAGATCAACTTAATCGGACTCGAGGTCTACTTTCTGACTAAAAGCCAAAATTTGGCTTTTTGTTTAACTATACTGGCGAGAAGCAAAACTTGTAATACAACATTTTATAGTTAAAAGTGACTTGAATATCTCAGAGTCACTAACTATATTTCAGAAAATCAATCACTGATTCGTAAAGAATTATCAACTTTCTAAATCTGAAAGCAATTTTAATTTGATTCTGAAATATTCTATTCGGTATTGAATGCTAAAATTTTGGCTAGGTTCTGTAAGTCTGACCTGTAAAGTTGGAAATGAAAAGAATGTTAAAGAGTCCAACGTTTGGTCATCGATCAAGCTGGAACACTGTTTTTTTTTTTCAATTCCAAACGCTGATTCACATAAATAGATTTTACCAAAACAGGTTCTTGTTCACAATATTTTTTTAAATTTCAACATTTTATTATTGCAACCATTTTGGCATTCTTTTGAATTTTCAATAAAATAGTTGGTCCATATGGGATATATTTGCAAATTGTTTGGATGTTTTAAACATCATAAATAGTATCATTGAATGGATAATTGATTCGGTCAACTTTTCAATTTTATTGAAACCTTTAAAACTTGATTTGTATGTCTCACACCACTGACGAATTTGTGCTGTATACTTCTCTGGCTTGGAAACATAGGCAGGGTATTTTTCCATATGATCTTTAATGTTCGTAAGTTTTAGAAATCATTTCTTTTTTTTATCAACTATCATAAATACTGCTTGAAGTTTGAATGATGCAATGAAACTGATCATTTCTGATAATGTTTTAAGTAAATGTAATCTGGTTTTGTGATACCGAGACGTTGCTTAAGCGCCGTCAACGCAGAGATTTGCTTCTTGTTTTTCGTAATTAACAATTTTAAACACAATATCCATCACGTCTTTGTGTTAAGCCTTTTACTGATCAGGACTTATCTGACTGACTGATAAGGATGATAAATAAGGCAATGGTAATCAATGAAATCGGGGAAATCTTAATCTTTGGTGACATAGTGATAAAAATCTATAATTTACCAATCACTGCCGGTGCCTCATCTGTAGTTAGTTATTGAATGAAGCTTAAGTAAAGGCAGATTAATCTTACCGACAAAATCATTGAATTCCGTGAATCAAGGCTACGTGTTCTGCCTTTTCGGGTGGGTACACTGTAGCAACTCTTCTTTCTCTTGTTGTAAAATCATCAAAAACCAACCGAATGAAAATAAATAACTGTGCAGTATCCATGATATTCGTCGATTCAAACTGTAACGAGAAAACAAAGCAAAAAAATAATGAATCTTTATCAAATTTTTTGTGTAATCAAAATTAATGATGCATTCCGAATATTGACTGTGGCGTAGGGAAAGCTACGTTGGACCGAAGCAACGTTTATCAGTTGTACAAAATATGCTCAGAATGCCGAGAAGATGTCAATGACGAAACGCATGCCGCACGCCCGACCACTGCAAGAACTGACGACATATTTGATAAAGTGACAAAATAGTATTGGCCAATCGCCAAATTACCTTTATAGAAGTTGTTGAAACTGAAACTGTTGAGGCCCATGAAAGGATGACGCTACGCTTCGATTGACGAGATAAAGTCGTCGTATTAAAAACTATTGCGTGTGGTAGAGTCACGTTGCCAGCAATGGCAACACGCATGGGCAGACCCGACCGGATTGCTACCACCCCCGGCATTTAAGACCGGCGTTAAGTAGTGGCTTTGGCCACTGTGTTTCGCATTAGGTAATGCCGGGCCCCGGTGCCCATCCACCGTAAAAGACGGCAACGCTCCTGTAGCTCCTCTGGAGTTCACGGGGCCGTGGGCGACGGTGATTACTTACCACCAGGTGACCCGTACGCTCGTTTGCCGTCTCTTCCATAAAAAAAATATATTGTTTCTAGCAGAATAGTACGGTGGGAAAGTGATTGTGCTAATATTTGGATTGTTATTGAATTGCCAAACCTAAAATCGATTTGACGTTTTCTTTCATGTGCAGTATATCTTCACCACCCATAACTGAAATTGTTTTGGAACTCTTTATAAGTAACTGTAACAGGGTTTTCGATCAATGTGATATGTACAGATTAATTGTTGACGATTTTTATTTTTTTATTAGAAAGCGGATTCCGACAACATAATAAGGAGAATTCTTGATCTTGTTTTGGTAGATTTGCAAGTTTGTTCTGTCGTTAAGTCACAGGCGCCGTTATCTGAAGGAGACACCTTTCACCCGCCACTTGATATTTCTGTTTCAAGTTTTAAGCCTTGCCGATTAAAAAACAACACTTTAAATACAAGACTTAATTTTCATAAGCTAGCATTAATGCATTTTTGAAAGCCTTAGATTTGTATAACATATTGTTGATTGATGATGATCTGGATAACATAGTTAAAAAAATATATTATATTTTAGTATCAATAATTTTGTTCCACGGTTAAAACATAAATATCTGCTTTGGATTAACAAAAATATTAAAAAAGATTTAGGGAGAAACATAAGCTTTTGTACAAAAACTCAATGAATGAAATGTCTTTGAAATTCGCATATAATAATTATTATAAATTTATGGAAAAACATATCCAAGACAATCCAAAGCTTTCTGGGCTTTTTAATAGAAAGAAAATAAATAAAAGCTCCTTTCCAGCAACAATGACAAGCGGGACTGAAACAACGTTAAATGGTACTGAAATCTGTAATATGTTTTCTGAATACTTTGCTTCCGTATATGCTAATTGTGTTCATATTGATAATTTTAATCTTTCACAGTATGCTATGAACTTAAAATCTACATTTAAGAACACTGACAGTTTTTCTCATTGCAATTTGGTTAGAAAGGAATAATTCGAATGCTTCGGAATTTGAATATATCCAAAAGTTTTGGTCCTGAGAACATCTCACCTATTTTTTTAAAAAAAACTGTGCATCGTGCCTAGTACCCTTGCTAATAATATATAATACCCTTGCTTATAATATATAATACCCTTGCTTATAATATATAATAAACTTCGATATGGGAAGGGTTATTTTCCCTCTGTTTGGAAACAGGCTAAAGTTGCGCCAATATATTAAAATGATTACGAAAATCACATTCAAAATTACAGACCGATATCGATAATCAGTGTTTTCGCAAAAGTCTTTGATGCGTTTGCGATTCTTGTGGCTCCACAATTCAGAGGCACGACCTTTACCACTTCGAAGAGTGTAGGTATCCTTGGTATCGACAAATCCAGTAACGACCAGTTCTGAAGTTACCTAGAAAGCAAGGCCAAGCTAACGTCTAAAAAACTGGATGTGCTAAACAGAGCGAAATGGTACTTCACCCAGGAGGAAAGACTCGTGTTGTATAAAACGCAAATCCTCCCATATGGAGTACCGTTCCCATCTCTGGACGGAAGCGCCAGCATACCAGCTTGAGCCTTTTGACTTCAAAAAAGAGCTATGAGACTTATCGGCAATCCTATTCTTACAAGCGGTATCGAGCCTCTAAGCCTGAGAAGAGATTTTGCTTCCTTGTGCGTGCTCTACCGCTTGTATAATGGGTAGTGTTCCGAGGAATTGTTCGACATGGTGCCCACGGCCACTTTTTATCATCGCACCGCGCGCCATCGACAGGGAGTTCACGCTCACACGTTGGAGCTACAATGGTGCCGCAGAGTTCAGATTTAGATGTATTTTCTCCCACGGACCATCCGATTGTGGAATGAA
Organism: Eueides isabella; assembly: GCA_019049475.1. Taxonomy (NCBI): domain Eukaryota; kingdom Metazoa; phylum Arthropoda; class Insecta; order Lepidoptera; family Nymphalidae; genus Eueides; species Eueides isabella. Next base: position 11,447,676 of record CM032403.1, on the reverse strand, counting down.
CTTTTTGTCGAGGTTTTCCCTGTGAGCTACAATATGGGGCCCTTAAAGAGGGTAATAAATAGGTTCTAAAAATGCTCGGCGAGGCGCATGTGATGCTTCTGGTGTTGTTGTTGTGGTATAAAAAAATCTAATGTTTCTATTTAAACTGCTCTAGAATTAAGTAGACGGCCCAAGTTTACTTGCAAAAATAAATCATAAGATACCCTAAAGACAACCTACAAAGCGTATCTCTCTATTAGTGCTCCCAATTTAAAAAAAACTGTTTTTGGAGCTACTACAGTTATTCCTCGTTTAAGTAAGTCGTATAATAAAATTTGCGATTCTGTTGATATTAATGCGGATACAGTTTCAGTGATAAATTTGATCATCAATCAACAATAGTGTGTGCCAATTTAATTTTTTATTGTTAAATATAGACTCGTATCATAAGGAATTTATTAAATGCCGGGGATAGGAATGATCCGGTCGAGTCGGTCCATGAGTGTTGCCTGTGCAGACAACTTGACTCCCACGCGTACTTTAGTCGCCTCTTACGACACCATCATTACCAGGGTGATCCCATTCTCCAGAGTCACACGGAAAACTACTGTACCTTCATTTGCCACCAAGGTTTTATACCTTGGAACCAAAAATTTAAGTATGGCAGAGTCGCTAGAAGATGACCCCAGGTCAGGGCGTTGCCGAAAATTGCAGTTACCGAAGAAAAAAGTTAAAAAATTGGTCTGAAAGATCGGCGAATCGAGTTGTGGCAAATAGCGGAAACCATAGCAAGTAACGAATTGGCAATATTTCGAACAATCATTTGCACATGAGAAAGGTGTGTGTACGATGGGTGCTTACTCAACTGGACAAGCGCGTCACAACTTCACGGATCATCTGTGGTGATAATCCTGGAGATATTTTTACTCCAATTATCACTGTTGATAAATCATGGATCCGGCTGTAAGACCCGGAGTCAAAATAAGAGTCAATGCAGTAGATAGAATAGCCGCCACGGAAACGAAAACTGGAAAAATCGGTATCCTAGGTCATGGCCACAGTTTTTTGGGATATCGAAGCGACTCTTTTCATCGATTATGTTACATTTACAGACAGTGATCGGTTACAGATTGATTATAAGTAAAAATTTCATTAGTGGACATTTTTTTCGAATCCCAGACCGTCATTCGAATTGATGGAGATATGGCTGTCGTCGCTGGTGATGCACCTGTGCGGGCCGCACGCGCCGCCCGCCACGCTGCTGGCCGACATCCTGCAGTACGCGCAGGCGCGCGGCGCGCCCCCGCGCGGGCCCGCCTCGCCGCACGCCTGCCCGCACGCGCGCGCCGGCATCTTCGTGCTGAGCCAGCCGGCGTCCTGCCGCTGCAGCGGGGACTGCGGCGCCCAGGTGAGGAGGACGTGTGGCAGCTTCACGTTGTATCCCGCGTGGCGGGGTTAGGCGCGGGGAACTTGAGAACCTATTGTTAAAACATTGCATGTTAAGCAGCGGAGCTCATCGCCGCGCTTTAAACATTGTTACCAGAGCGTAAAAATGAAATTATTAAATATTTGATTGAAAAATACTAATTTGATTTCTTCGAGTGAGCATTGAATCCACAACCTGTCACGTTTACAATGCGCCTTGTGCCACTTGTGCCCCTGCGCCACGATAGGTGTAAATATATGACAGATTTTCCAACTTATCTTATAATAATTAAATTGTTTTGGCGTAGTACCTAACCATAAAGCCACTTTTGTGAATCACATTCCCACGTAGGGAATTAATAATTTCCAGGCCTAAGATAAGAAATACAAAAAGCGTGAGATAATAATAATTACCATATTTGCAGCCACAAACCAACTCGCAAGAATCACAGAATAAAATCATGAATAACATGAAACATAATGATGAACAAATAGCGCTAAGCGAAGAGCTTGTTGCCAACGGGGACGTGAGGCGCGGATGTGCCCTCGGGAAGTGCGTGTCGGCGTCGCACCTGCCGCGGGGGCCTGCGGGACCCCCGGCCGGGACCCCGCCCCGCCTGTGCCGCAGCACCGCGTACATACTGAGCACTGACTGTGGGAGCATTAATATTACTAAGGTTAGTTTTTTCTTCAGCTTCACGTTGTATTCCCTCTGAAGCAAGCAATATGTTGGTACTATTTTACATCGATGTACATGTGTGTGTGTGTGTGTGTGTGTTCGTGTGCGTATGCGTGGAATATCGGAACGTTAGTTTATCTACATGAAAGATTGATACTGAAATAAATGATTCATCAGCAACATGTGATCATAAAGACTATATTAATTAATATTTCAGGTGGACGACATCTCAGAATGGCTGGGCCCTCCACCGCCGCTCAAAAGAAGCAGCCCTGACGCCCATCTTAATAATTTACTAGACAACAAAACACGAAAAATACATGAGGAAGTCCCCTCCTTCCTTCGAAACCAGTCTGTCGAGGGTCTAGAGACCAGCTCCAAGGACAATGTAGACAGCTTCCCCTTCAGCAGACACTACAGCATACCCGATGGCCAAGACTCCTCGTCATCAGAAGATGAGTTCACCGAATCTCCTAAAAATAGTTTTTCTAATATAAAAAATATAATTCTACCAAAGAAAGCGAGCTACGAAGTGACGGATGTGGCCTTGAGACACAAAAATGAGAGAAACGTCGACTCCGATGATTGTAAACGGTTCAATATTGATTATTTAAAGAAATCCACCGTTTTGTCCAAGGTTATTGATAATATACCAAATAATATTGACGTTGTGAAACAGGAAAAGCCCAAGTTTTTCACTAAAACACTTCTGTCGCCGAAATTGAGCAGGTTATTTAAACCTAATACGGTGGAAGTCATTCGTAAACCGGATGTCAGTGATGAAGAGAAATCTAGAAGCAAATTCTTCGTACAACGACCGACGTCACCCATTACGAGATCTAACCATAGAGTAAGGCCCGAAAACAAAACCAATTTGAGCCAAGACGTTCTAAAAAGTGACCTGAAACTCGCCAGTATGGGGAAACCGATGACGCCGATATTTAGAAGGCATCTGCCGTCTGAAAACTCTGATTGTACAGTCAGATACAGTTGTAGAGAACGGAGATTTGAACCCAAAACAGATAAATATGAGAGTCGTAACAGAATAAAAAATCCAATGGGGGCGGTGGAGAAAAAATTAACACAGCTAAATCGATCGCAAAATACAGTATCTGTGCCTCTAGCGCCGGTAATAGAGAAGAAAATTGATAAGGATGTACCGAAGCGTAGGGACATAGGTATTTCTAGAAGTAATTATGTGAAATTGGCAAATTTGCGTATAAGTAAAGAGTTGCAGGCGACTGATAAGAAAAATGATAAGGAAATTTCACCTGTTGAAAGAGTTATTTAGTTATATACAGTGTAAACTCTGTATAACGTCGCTGACCAGACTGCTATAGAGGGTAAATAGAGACAAATATTGCCTGAATTTCATATTAAAATCATACAATATAATATATACTTATATATGTAAATTCATTTAAATATGGCAACCAAAGGTCTATTGCCTATTAATCTCTATACATATGTGTCGATATTTAAATCGACACATATTGACGTTATGTAAAGTTATTACTATAATAATAATTGCAATAATTGATATGCCAAATTGTGATATATGAATATTCATTATTTGACAGTTTATTTTTTTTTATTTCTGAGACTAAAGTGTAACATTATTCAGGTTTATATATATATATATATATATATATATATATATATATATATATATATATATATATATATATATATATATATATATATATATATATATATATATATATATATATATATATATATAGATATAGAATGTCTTATATTGTTTATGCAAATAAGAGCTTATTTAGATATATTGGTGTTTAAAAAGATGTTGGTTATTATGTAAGACGGTTATTCTAAATTGCTTTATTTTTTCTTGTTTTAACGTAATAATATATATCTTAACATAATTGGATACATATAAAATATATAGCGGTTTTTTTTTATATTTTTCAATCAAAACAAAAAAGAAATGATTAAAAATATATGTATTTTTTTTTTTCGAAAACGCTGCTTTAATCTGTAAAGTAAAAATTATTTACGTCATAAGAAAACATTGATGATAAAATTGCATATTTTTATTCAGTTCAATTAGTGAAAGTATATTTTTATGATTTGAATATTAATTTCAATTCCTAAATAAATACATAATTTTAATGAGTGAAAATTAAATTTTATTTGCATTCGACAATTCAAATATTTTTTCCTTCAATTTTATTACTGCACATTTATTTCACTTTTACGGTTATTGAGGCGGAACGTGACAATTTTTCGTGCGTGCAGTCGATCATCAATTTATATGTTCACGTTATCACGTCAAAATTATTTTTTATTATTTTATATCTTGTAGAATGTATGTAAATAATTATTATATAACGGCTCTTTAGATGCTCACAAATATTTGTCTGTCCATCTTTATATTTTTCATTATTATTATAAAATACAGATTATATTTATTTAACGTTTAAGTTAATCATAGATAAAAAACATTCTTTGTACGTTTGTCTTTTGAATTAAGTGAAAGTTATTGAAATAAATCAGTACGAATAATAATTATTGTAAAAATGCTTATTAAAAAATTTATTTGATATTTTTTTTCATGATATAATTTATATTGATTTATTTCGATTTTTATATGTATATAAGTTTAATTAAATAATCTTTGTCTTGCCAGTTAAAACATTAGCGTAACATATACAAATGTTGAATTATAGTACTTATGTTATACAGGGTGATGTTATTCACGCTATTTCCCGCACATGGCACCATAGTCAGGGGGAACTTGAAAACTTAGTGTTAAGACACTCCGTTCCGTTACCGACTTTCCGCCGAAATAAAGGTATTGCGTGTTGAGTGGCGGAACTCAACGTTACGCCGTAGCTTGTTATTAGAGTGAAGAATTAATGTAAACATTAAATATTTAATTTGAAAATATTAAGTATTTCAATTTCTTTAGTAAACGAAACGAAATATTTAGTATTTTTATTTCTGCTCTAGCTTCTAGTAACAAGGCAAAGCACGGAGTTAAGTGTCGTAATATATATATATATATATATATATATATATATATATATATATATATATATATATATATATATATATATATATATATATATATATATATATATATATATATATATATATATATATATATATATATATATATATATATATATATATATATATATATATATATATATATATATGTGTAGTGTGAACTGACCGTGAAGAATAACTTAATTTAAACACCCTATATTAACTCATGTAGTAGAATAAATAAATTCGAGCCACAAATATAATTATATTAAAATTTATCGCTTTTTCAATATTATAGCTCGCTAGAAAATACTTCCATAGAATCATTTTACATTTAATATATTTAATATGTTACGTGATGAATGATTTACGTGACCATTGTTATTTTATTGGAAATCTTCCGGACAGTTTTATCTAGCAAAGAAAAATCTACCCTAAATGGGTATTCCATACTTAGAAAAAATAAGGTAAAATAACTTTCAAAAGTGTTAAAAACAATAATTGGTGTTTATATAAATATAAAATTAAAAAAATAATAATAATATTTTTTAATAATCTTTCTTAAAGGGAAGCCAATAACTGCTTACAAGTTTACTGTTACTTTTACAAAATGAATAGAACTTTGTACTATAAATTTTGGAACGTGACGTGTGCTCGTGCATTTGGGACCTGACGTGGTCCAGAGGCACAAGCTTGCGACTGTAGAGGCTATTCGGTTAAATGAAATATTTAATATTTCGTTTAACCGAATCTTCGTTACGAAATTCCTTTACGTTACTTTCCGCAGTTCAATAATTCAATAGAAATATATACGATAAATAATAATATGGTCACGTGAATCGTTTTATCTTTGTACAAAAGTACCGATGCCAAAATAGATATATACGTCGTACACGTTTTTTATAGCGTTAGTATTTTAGTAATAGTGGAAATATTATAAGATATCGTCGTATACTCAGGTATTGGTAAAGCCAACGTATTTTGTATTTGTTCACTGTTTTTATATGTTGCAAATTATTCATAGGAAATTCAAGTTTTTAAAAGTGTTTTTCATATTGAAATGTTATCGCCAAGTGCAGTGCTCCGGAAAAATAAGTTTTTATTGTATTCATATTAATTTTATATAAACAAAATAAAATATGAATATATATTTTAGCTAAGTCTTGTTTCGGAGTACTGCCGATATAGTAATGTGACGCGTTTAGTAATAAATATATGTAAACTTTTTAATTATATTTAAAAAAAAACGTTCTTTGTCTATTGCTATTATAGAACTTGAACTAAAATTTAACTTTTTGCCACAACCGTACCTAAAGGCAAAAGTAAGCGTTAAAATGACATTATATCAGTAATTTGTATTGGATTAATGTCAATTAAACACTAATTGATGTGTCTGAGTGCCTGTTATTTGTGTAGTGTGCTTCGTAGCACGTGATGTAGGCGGTGCCTTCTCACAAGACTGCGTAGTGCTCGGCTTTGTCAATTTATATAGACCGAGAGGCGATTGTTAAATATATATTTTAAATTTAGTATGTTAAATTATAACTGGTATGATTCAATAACATTGATTTTAAAATATTCCTTAATAATGAAATATATCCTTGGCTATTTCTTTATAAACTTTTATAATAAGTATAAATAAAGATAAAAGTGATGTTTTTACAATCGCCTCTTAGACTATACTCGACTCGTAGATTGTTCTATATTCAACTTATAATAGTATAAATTTATTAGTTTTCGATGAATTAAAACAAAACTTGAAAAATATGCGAAAAATATATTTTTTAAAACACCATGTAGTTGTCGAGAAAAACTTACACCATACACTTGTCAAGAAAAACTTTTGGTTTATTTATGGTGGGAAGTTTATATCTAGCTTTTTTAATAGGAATCTCAATTTTTGTCTGTAAACAAAGCTTAGTCAAAGACTCGGGTTAAAATATTTGCTTACAATTATCTGCGAAATTTTCAATTTTTTTTTTCAGCTTCACGCTGTATCCCGCACTAGGCAGGGTAGGCAGAGGGAACGAAAGTGAAACCTAGTGTTATGACACTCCGTTCCACTTCCGTTCCCCACTTTCCGCCGAATTTGAGGCATTGCGTGTTGAGTGGCGGAACTCAACGCCGCGCTTTGCCTTATTACCAGAGCGAAGAAATGAAACATTAAATATTTAAATTGAAAATATTAAATATTTCATTTCCTCCACTGGGGATCGAACCCAGAACCTGTCGGTTACAGTCACACTCTTGTGCCGCTGCGCCACGACAGGCCTCACTGTTCATTTTCAATAATTTACAAATATATAGGCGTTATTGTAATCGATTTTTTTGGTTATTTTTCAAATAAACCTCATATTATTTCAATAAAATTTAATATAAGAAACACAATATGGAAAACAATAACCAAATTGTCTTACAAAAAAATACATTGAACTTTAAATAAAAGACTAACGTAGCATTTTATACCAATTTACAACCATTTTGTAGTTTATACAAATGTTGCGTTTGTATAAGATATGGAATCAGATTGTTATACAGGCTGTTCAATAACTGTGAATCTCAACAGCAAGGCGTAAAAAATCAATTTTAAAATACAATAACAATACGAATAAATAAATTATTTGATATTGAAATATATATTTTTTTTCTTTGAAAACAAAATTAATCTTTTAAAAAGGATCACGTCTCTTGTTCTATATCTTAAAGATGTTTTATTGGTGACAATATTATGAAGATGTCTTCATTGTTGTAAGAAATAGTGTTTTGATATGCGATGTACCTACGTGTTAGTAGTTTTTGTATGTGAAGTATTTTTAATTTTTGAACGGCATTTTCTTGAAGGATACAAAAATTATTGATCTGATGGTATTTATGCAGACTCGTTAAGTCTTGTTTTTTTGGATTTTATTATTTAGTTTTTTTTTTTTGAAAAAATATATATATATATATATATATATATATATATATATATATATATATATATATATATATATATATATATATATATATATATATATATATATATATATATATATATATATATATATATATATATATATATATGTGGACAAATTCGACCCATTTTTTGCTATAAAATTATGTTATATATATTTTTTTGATAAATTCTCGAATAATATAATAATGATTAATTTATTAACCTTACTAGAGTTAAGTTAATGTTTTATATTTTTATGTTTAAGGCTGATTTTGTGACGCAGGGTGCCATTTTTTTATGCTTTAAGTTTCTCGCCTGAACATTTAATGTAATGGCGCATTCACATTCACGGATCTGCAGTTTTTGTGATATTTCATTGAATTAATAAAATGTGAATTGAATGTTAAAAAAGTTGTAGTTTGTATGAAGACTCACTTAAAAGAGACACTTTTTCATTTACTTTGTTGCTTACTTAGTTTTTTAAGGAATTTGTTAAGAAAAACATATATAAAAAAAATATACGAACAACAGAATTAAAAATCTTAATAGACCCCTGACCCAAAAAATCACTCGCCTCTTCTTGAAAAACTGAACTAAGCATAGCTAAGAACCGCAACTATGATCAAGGCATCAGAATACTTAAAATCACTTAGCACGGTTCTTTCATTCAGGAGCTACGGTGGCACAGTCAGACAGACGGGTCAAATTTATATCACCAAAGGTGTGATGTTTTTGCGTCGGAGGTTTGAAATTTTATAAAATATAATATGCTTTAAAATATGTTCGATGTGATTTTCACAAATTGCAACTTAACATGAGAATATTCGTATCAATACTAATATTCTCATAAAAAATCCAATTCTGAGCCAGTATGTGCTCATTTTTCTTTGTCTGTGATACATTTTGTTTGTAAAACGTTGCAATAACAAGTATTATAAGAGGTTAGTTTAACTGTTAGTTAACTTTAACCGATCGATTTAACCCACTAACCGCTTAACGAGATTTCCGTCTCCGCATTCCAGACGCCGATAGTGTATAAGTACAAAGAATAAAACAGTATATTCAATAATATTTGCTTTTATTTAGCCATCCTATAATTCTACGTACATCCAACATCTCCTGCATATATACACGTCACGTCCTACATAACATGGCAGGGCAAGCAAAGGGAACTTGGCAAGCCAGAGTTAAGACCACTGTTTACCATACAACATACATTTACATACAACAGTTCTCTTCTTTCCACCGAATTCTTAAAGCATTACGTATTGCGCGGCGAAACTCAACGCCGCTCTTTCTCTCATTACTAGAGCGAGGAAATTAAAATATATCACACACTGCCGCGTTCAGATTCACACGCTTGTGCTCCACCACGACATGCCACATAAATAAGTCTCATTCGGCCTCAAAGGGAACTTCAGAACTTAGACACTCCGTTCCACATCCCGACGTTCCCAGTTACCGTCGAATTTGAGGCATTGCGTGTTGAGTGTTGTTACCTAAGCGAGGAAAAGAAAACATTAAATATTAATTGAAAATATTAAATATTTCATTTCCTCGAGTGGCGATCGAACCCACAACCTGTCGTTTGCAGTCACCAGCTTATGCCGCTGCGCCACGACGGGCCTCACATAAATACTAAAAACAAAATAAAACACATTGAACCGTAAAATATCATTTATTAGAAAAAAAAAATGTAAATAAAGGTTGCGCCGCACGACGCGTACAAAGTCGGAGTCCACACAACAGTAAAGTAACTACTTATAAATAGGAATAGTGCATATTGTCAATTTTGGACTTTAGGAGATGACAATGATGGGGCGCTTTTAATGATATAAGTCAGCTAATAAAAAACGATTCATGATTTATAAACAATAATTATACCAAAAAATAATAGAATTATGTATTTATGTAGTATTTTTTATATTTCAAATAATAATATTGAATAAGAATTTTTAATATAATAAAACAATGGTAGATACTACCTTTAATTTACCAAAAAAGAAATATTACTTACTATTTACAATTTCTTCACTTTAAATTGATCATTTTAGCGTTCAAATTTGCCGTTTCATTAAATCAATTATAATTGAATCATATCATAATTTAATCATGCTAAACAAACATACACAAAGTATGTATATATATATATATATATATATATATATATATATATATATGTATATATATATATATATATATATATATATATATATATATATACATACAATATATACAATTTATTTAAAATTTATTGCTAAAACAACACAGGTGCTGTTAAAGTAACGTGATCAATACATTTTAAAAGAGGCCTGTCGTAGCGCAGCGGCACAAGAGTGTGACTGTAACCGACAGATTCTGGGTTCGATCCCCAGTCGAGGAAATGGAAATATTTAATATTTTCAATTTAAATATTTAATGTTTCATTTCTTCGCTCTGGTAATAAGGCAAAGCGCGGCGTTGAGTTCCGCCACTCAACACGCGATGCCTCAAATTCGGTGTGAGAGAATTATTTTTTCCGGCTTCACGCCGTATCCCGCATAAGGCAGGGTAGGCAGAGGTAACTTAACTAGTGTTAAGACACTCCGTTCCGCTCTCCACGTTCGTGTGGCGGAACTTAACGCTGCGCTTCGCTACCAGAGTGAAGAAAATGACAATATTAAATATTACCTTTCCTCAATCGAACCGACAACCTTTCGCATTCACAGGCGCTCGCTTGTGCTATTGAGCAACAGCAGACCTTCAGGCATGGAACAATTGCAATATTTCCTAAAAACAATTTTAATATTAGCAAAAGAAAATTTAAAAGAATTTCAACAACAGTAAACAAGAAGTATAGAACAAATTTAAAAATATATTTCAACAAGAATTATTATTATAATTCTGCCTATTAGTGCCTTACGTCATCAGGGGTTACTCAGTTATATCGGTCGCTCCGAGGTAAAGAGCGAAGCTAAACTTAGCAAATTAACGTACTAGATAGATGCATGCGTCATAGAAAGGGGTCTAAAATTATCAATTTAATTTTATAATGACCGCTCTGTACAGTTGGCATACGTTTTGTTTAAATAGTTAATTTAAAAAAAAAAAACGACAAATTACACATTTTAGATTCATTTTTTTTTATTTTAGAGGAAACTTGGGAATATAGTGTTAAAACACTATATTCCGTTCTCCACTTTCTGCCGAATTTGAGGCATTACGTGTTCAATGGTGGAACTCTACGCCGCGTCTTACGTTGTTACCAGAGCTAAGAAAAGAAAATAATATTATTATCTTTCCCGAGTGAGGATCGAATCAACAACCTGTTACATTTACAGTCGCACTCTTATACCACTGAACACGTCAGGCCTCATTTTGATATTGTTTCTAAATATCATATAAGAAACCTGTTAACTTCCAACTAGCCTGCGACTGTACAGAGCGGCCATTAATATGTGCGTGCAGTTACAATATTTAATACGATTACAAAAATAAAGAATATTCATTGCATTGGTGTAACTGAATCACAACACGTAACTATTTAATTTTAAGAGACGTAGTTCTTTAAATGAATATATCATAATTAGACCTTATGGGATAATTTATAAACATTCTTCATGCTGTATACTGCAGAGGCCAAGTAGGCAAAGGGAACTTGGGAACCTAATATTTCGTTCTGTTCCCCAACATACAGCAACATATGAAATTCTACATAAAGCCAGTAACTACCTCGCGAGCCACATTAAACTGTACGTTTACAGTCCTCGTGCAAACAGGGCAAGCCCTTAGGTACTAGGTCGAGGATACACTGTGAATTATATATGTACCCGCGTATATTGGAGACATAGAACGTACTGCCTAGAAATGGTTAAGCCTGCTGATATCAAGTTTATTTTACTTATTCATAATTGTAAGAGAGTAAGTTTTACTTTTGTTTTTGTATAATCTATTAATAAGTTGAATAGTTGTAATAATCTATTAATAATTAGAAAAATATATTTGAACCCGTGTCCCTTGAAAATCGTCCTAGGACAGTTTCCAAGGGGCGCTGGTTCAAATCCCGCTAGGTAAAAAATATTCGTTTTTCGATATAAGTGTCTTTCTTTCCTAAATGGTTATTGGCACATTAAAAACAATAAAAAAAAATAAAAAATAGATATCAGCAATACACAACATTTTGATATTATATGATTAAGCCGATGTTACTCAACTTCACGCTTCCCGCACAGGCAAGGTGGACAGAAGGAACTTGGGAACCTAGTATAACCATTAATTACAAAAATGTTCTCGATTTCTTACATTACGTACATTTAAAAGAAAAAATAAAATAAACTAATGCAATGAATACCTCCAAGATACAATAAGAGCTACGAGTTAATAAAAAATGGACGCATTTAAGTCACAACTTTACGTGAATGATTATCGAGCGAGTGCTTATTATAAAAGTGCAGAAGCCATAGAGGCGATGCGTGGAAGTATTTATATATATATATACATATATATATATATATATATATATATATATATATATATATATATATATATATATATATATATATATATATATATATATATAATATATATATATATATATATATATATATATATATATATATATATATATATATATTATATATATATATATATATATATATATATATATATATATATATATATATATATATATATATATATGTATATATATATATATATATGTATATATATATATATATATATGTATATATATATATATATATATGTATATATATATATATATATATATGTATATATATATATGTATATATATATATATATATATATATATATATATGTATATATATATTATATATATATATATATATATATATATATATATATATATATATATATATATATATATATATATATATATATTTATATATATATATACATACCGGTAGTCTCAGGGCAATACTTACAATATAAAATATATATTTGGCAAATGGAAAATACTTGAACAAAAACTGGTTTCGTCATAAAGAGTGAATGATTCTAACGTAATCGGTAAATAGAAGTAAGTATGTTCTTTTTAATTATTCTGGATGATATAAGGGCTAGCGATAATTATTCAGTCGCAATATCAGAGTCAACTGCCAGTTTGTAGGTAATTTCAAGGTGTTAGAAATGTTAATTACTACTTAATTAAATACACAATAATCAAAATAAATTAATTTTGAAAATGTATTTTTGGACTGAACAACTTTTGCTTTTACACTTCACATGTGGAATATGCATAAAAAATATAAGAAAAAGCGTACTTTTAGGAAATTATCATTTTTTTATGTTAAAAAAGGTAATAAAATAAGTAAGAAGAATTTACTATTCTATAAAAATCACCACAACTAAAGTCAAATAGCCTTTAAAATTATAAAGAGATAAAACGGAACTTGAACGAGCTCAATATGAAAATAAGGTATTGTCACAACCAAACACTTGTTTATTTGAAAGCTTTAAGCTCAGGAACTACTGGTGCGAATTGAATTGAAATTCATATATACATATATCTAATGTAGAACATTACATTACTCGTTCAAGAATCGATAAGATCTCGCTAATCAGTGCCATTCATTCACACAAGCACATCCTTATTGACTTTTTCCATTATATATATATATATATATATATATATATATATATATATATATATATATATATATATATATATATATATATATATATATATATATATATATATATATATATATATATATATATATATATATATATATATATATATATATATGTGTGTAATTAAAAAAAAAGTCAAATAGTTATGAATCATTGTAAAATCACATCAAAAATCATTGAGAACACTAATCTAGTAATAAATCAGGTATACTTGGTAATTTAGACGACTTAGACATAGTTCAGACATGTATTTTCCTTAACACTACAGTGAGTAAATTAGAGAGTGAGCTACGTGGATGTCATAAGACTTAATTATCTGTTAATAATAAAAAAAACATCTATTTTATCTATGGTTAGTTATTACTTCGATTGTAATTATAAGATGATATTATAATATCGTTGGCGTAATTGTAGAACCTTCTAGACACAAAAACACTGTTTTTATATAGAATAAAAACCGCGTTAAAAGCAACATTTTTTTCCAGCTTCACGGTATACTCACATACACATGGCAGGGTAGGCTGAGGGAACTTGGGAACCTAGTGTTAATACATTTCGTTTCATATTTTTCGCCAAATTTGAGGCATCGCGTGTTGAGTGGTGGAAATCAGGAGTGTTTTACCACTAGGTTCCCAAATGCCAACGTGCCATATGCGGGATGCAGCGTGAAACTGAGAGAAAACTATCCTGCACTGACGCCGACAATATTACATTCCCACTTTGGTTGAAGCAGCTCACTCCATATATCTAATACAAACGCATGCAACACGATATGTGCGTAACGATAATTTTATACGTGACCGATGAAATAAATGCAATATAATACTACTACTAATATATTTCGCTACTTATAAAATATTACTAGAAAACTTCGCCTAACTCCCCAATACACTTACTACAGGAGGAGAGGAGCCTCATGCACAAAAATCCATTCACAATCGTAAGTGCTGAACATCGAAACCTTAATACGATTAATTTAGAATCGAGAAGATTGAAATATCGATTAAGTTAATCTAAGGATAGAATTATTCTAAATAAACTAAGCATTCCATTTATACTTTTCTTAAGCACATTTATAAATTCGATCTAGTTTGCCAAACTTTTCACCATTATGTGAACGAATTGACGATTTTTGTAGGTATTTTTCGTTTTTTTTTTTTTTTCTTTCTTTTGATATCATAATTTCGTTAGGTAACGTTAGATAGACACATATACATCATGTACTCAGCTTTATATTTGCTTACAGCTTTTGAATAAGTTTTCTTTAAACAATTAATAAATAAATTACCGATTAATTATTTAATTTATTATCTTCTACACCACAATACCAAATCGAAAAATCATGAAAATTGTCTTTTTCAAGAATACGACATATCAGTCAGGTTATTTGATAACATTTAAAGATTTACATATATGTATTTTGGTATATTTCATCTTATTTTTGCAACATCCATACACCGGCGACGCGTAGCACCATCTTACTTTATACTAAATACAAATTATTCAAAATACATCAACCATCACTTCCAACAGACTAGTGAAGTAACTCCTAAGGGATTTTACACGATTATTACTAAAACGGGGTTAGTCTCATCTAAAACGAGTGAATATATAATATTATATATGTCACAACTAACTAAGAGATCATTTATATCAACGTGAGGGACAAATGGTGTGCGTTAATTAAACCTAGGTTGGCACGTGTTCGATTATTTGAATCTATAGTAATTTATTACTACATGATGTTATTACAAGAACGATCATAGTAATACTACAGCGATAATAAAAACTAACGTATAGCAAAATAGACTTAGAAAAATATAAACAATATTACATTTTATACATACAAAAATATATGAAGTTGAATTATATTTTTTTTTTTGATAGATTACTAAATATTTATATAAATAAACGATTAATACATAAAAAAATAACTAGACAATAAAAAAAATATACCAAATCAAAAAAAAAAAAACTTTTTTTTTTAAATTGCACAAAAGATATATACAAAAAATATATATATTTTTTTTTCATTTTAATGAGGTGGCGTAGCTGCCGCTATACGTTGACGTAACCTGGCAAACTTCCCGTGTACGAGACGCAACTGAGTGCGGAGACGAGTGGAGAGTTCCCTCTGCAACGCTTGCACCTCCACCAGCTCGGCTCGCAGTTGTTGATAATCGGAACGCACCTGTTTAATTTAGGACGTTTGTGTATGTCCACAGATTATATAGCAATAGATTATATTCTAAAGTAGATAACATATATTTTTATCTCAAAAATTATTTTAATTTAAAGATCATTAAAAAGGTTCCACATTTAAAATATTATCTCCTTTAGAATAAGTATGTAGATACAAAACAAAAAACGTTGAAGCAACACTTCCAGCGCTCTATCTATTTCGCACGTAAGCGTAGAAAGAGAGAGGCTCAGAAAATATACTCCATGTTGCATATGTACCATAGGAAAGTAAGTAACATATATAGTATAATATATAATGGAATGAACACAGAGGTCCATTGGAAGTATTTTGCGAGTGAAACTGTGATTTTCATGAAAACAAACAACCTATGATGTAAGCTTAAAAAAATCTATATATCATGCTGGCTGTAGTCACTGGTCATTGGCAGATATTTAAAAAAAAAAAATAGAATAGTAACTATACATTGTATTAACTTTTAATGTTTTAATGTTAAAATTATACATAAATAATATAATAATAATATATAAATATATATATATCTTGTTTAAATACAACATTTTCTTAATAATATTGATGGGGAATGGAGTGTCTTTTTATTACTTTTTCTTTCAGCGAGCATGACAGTTTCCAAATAACAAAAAGGATAGTATCAACACTTTTGTAAACATCTATTTAATAATCAAAATTCAACATTAATTCAGGTTTGGCAACAGATTATTGAAGCCCTGTACTAAGCTGGCCCGGTTCATAAGGCTTTGTTGGCTTAAATTTGTACCACATTTAAGCCTCGTCAGCTAACAAGCATGATAACTACAGTCTGCTATTTCTATGATAAAGTATAATATTATTGTATCAATTATTAACAATAAATCAAAAAATATATTTTTAATAATAGATAACATATGTTTTTTGTTATTTTTTTTTTTTTCATTTAAAGTTACATTTATTTTGTAAGACAAAAGTTTAGTCTTTAAATTTAATTAAAAATAAATAATCAAATTTAAAATATTTAAAAGAAATAGCAAGCTGCCAGCAACATGACAACATTAGATACACTAATTATTCTCTGACCTTGTCAACACTAATATGCAAGGGGCTGAAAAATAAATATTGCATTCCATTTAATTTGTCATAGAAATATTCATAATTGTATATATTTGCTGTTTGTTTATTCTGTTTAACGTTGTGCTTATCTAATAGGTGAGTAACGCAGTCGTCATACACAATACAGTGCTAATGTGATTCATTGATTAATCTGTTTATATCAGGAATATACTTTAAATTAAATATATTTTAGCTTCCATTTATTAAATATTGAAGATATTAACCATAAACAATTAAAGCCTATCATATTAGTTTATTACTATAGTGTATCCAAGTTTATTTTATAATACATACCTCAGAGACAGATTTGAGAAGATTCACAATACACACATCTTGATTGTTCGTTGGTTGAACCATTTGCTTTTCCATATTATCCATCTTCCATTCCATTAGGTCCAGCTGTTCATCTGTAAGCTTCACCTGTGTTGCAATTTGTAATTTGTAAGAATATATGCTACCATATAAAGTTACAAAAAATAATAATTGAGGTAAAACAATAATATTATATAATTAGAAAGAAAACAACGTTAAATACATTATTAAGTAAAAACTCAGGCGCGCCTTCAAAATAAACAAAATAGTTTATGAATATGAATTTTCTCTTACTTGTATATTAAAAGAACACATTCAAAGCGAGCTACTAGTGTACTTAATTAATGGTAAGACTCTCGTAATGTAGTAATAATTAAATGCAGAATAGCGGCCGCTTGACCCAAATACGGTCCCGTTAAAATAAACTTCAATTGATGTATAAATTAACCACACAACTCACGGTTTCTTCCAATTGCTCCATCGTTATTTCTTTTTCAGTCATATTGAGACACTGCACTAGCAATTTTTCAGTTACAATTTAGTAGAAAATAAATATATAATCGGCCGCATGAATACGACCATTTTCACAAAACCAAGTTGACATTCAAACTGACATTTATATGACATTATTGAAATAGGAGATATGAAGACGTTTCGTTTTCACATTCTTCATTATGTTGTTACAGGCCGACTTTCTTTTAAGACTTACTGAATAATTTAATTGCGGTACGTGAATGATTTTTCAAATGTATATTTTTTTAACATAATAAGGGCTGTTTTAATACAACCTACGAAAATAAAACCAAAATTATATCACGACATTTCCATGTAACGTAACATTAAAATGTTTTTTTTCGGTTTTTTTTTTCTAGAAAAAGTCGAGCGAGTGTGCAAAAGCTCTGACGTTGGTTATTTTAATATTTTCATCTCTTCGCTCTGGAAACAAGACGAAGCGCGGCGTTGAGTTGCAGCACTTTCAGCACTCAACAAGTGCAGTAGCCTATTTTTGATTAAGAATACTTACATATAAAGAAAATATATTTTGAATCTGAGATAATACCTCGAGAATTCAGCGGAAAGTGGGGTTGGCTAATCCTTTAGGGTATGTTGATAAATAAGATTTGAACATTTTTTTAATTTACTAATAATATTTTTTTATACAACAGAATATTCTCATATTTATTATTTGCCACATTTTTGTGAGACTTTTTTAAAAAGGCAAATTTCAAAATTACTGCGGCGTTGAGCTACGCCACTCAACACACAATGGCTCAAATTCGGCAGAAAGTGAGAAGAGTCAGGAATGGAGTTCCAGAGTTTGCGATCCAGTTCCCAACTCCCCCGTGTCTACCCAGTCATGTGTGGGATACAGTGTACAGCTGAATAAAAACAAAAGATGATCTAGGGACATGTATAGGAACATACTACCCCTTTTCCATCAATTTCAGAATAAAACAAAGTCATCATTATTATATACATTTATTAGTTTCTTTGCCTAAAGACAGACTTCAATTTGACATGTGATTCGACAACAGAAATAACTTGTATCACTATGAATGTACACAAACGATCTAAATCTGAGAAATTATCTTAAAATACTTTAAAACTAACATTTGTCTTCATATTTCATATTAAAAGTTCCATACACTGACATTGAAATCACATAAGTGTTTGAGTAAAAAGAAGTAGAGCTTCGTAGACTTTTTTATTATGAAAAAAAAAAAAAGATGATATTGCGATTTATATTTTTAATTTGTATCTTATAAATAAGAGTATATAATTAAAAAAAAAACCAGCACTAATAAAAGGCTACGAAACTCTACTTCATACACACTGATAGATACAATTTTGACTAAAAAGACTAGGTACGAATATTTATAATATTTTACCATCAATTATGTACCGTATTACAGATAATTAATGTGTGTCCTATAAAACTATAGATATATTTGAAATATTCGCATCAATGAAACATTAAAACAAAAACACAAAATTTGACATTTATTTTACGTTACACGTTTACAAATCTCCTTTAAGACTTATTGCACTTAGTACAGATAATTTTTATAATAAAAATCCAGTCGAATGAACAGTTTGAGAGCTTTCAATTTACAGTCAAATGAAAAATAAAATAAAAAACATTTTTTTTTTAATTCAAAATCTACGTAGATATTAAACAATTGATTTGTCAATATGAGCCAGTTAATTGTGACAGTACATTAAAAATATTACTTTACAACTCATCAATAACACTTATAATACAAGAGTCTTATCAATAATATTTGATAAAAAAAAAACCTAAACACAAAGTGAGAGTGAATTAAATAGGACGCGCTACATTTGTACAAAATGAACAATCGTATACAATATATTGTATAGTTTCTTTTATTTATTCTACTGTATAATAGACACAAAACGTAGGAGCTTACATCGGAACCATACCAACCATGTCATGTCAAAACTTCTTAAAATTCCAAAAAAAAAAAAAAATAAACATTCCACATTCGTCTCTCAATCACATTACATACTTGTAATATAAATAATAAAAAATATAAAAACTAAAGTATACACATGTGTATAGAAATAGACAGAAGGAACCATATTCGCATTAGAACTATCACAAATCTTAAAACATTCCGCTACATACTAAGCTTCGAAATTAAGTAACCCGCGCAAATCAAGAAAGCGACATTCCATTCCCCGTCCCTCTCACACGTGATAGGTGCGAGCGAGACGGAGGATGTTTGAAAAATGAAACGAAAATACCCTGTAGAGCAAACTTTCTTAAGATGCACATTACGTAAGCGAAAAACTTATTAGAAATCAGTCGTACCGCGTCGCGTCGTCCCTAATTGACTCGTCGGAACTTATCGGGAGTAGTCGGGAACTCATCGACAAGCATCGGGAGTCTCCGGGACCGGTCGGGATTTACCGTAACTATTCAGGAGTCCTCGGAACTCTTCGGGGCCGGAACGCGACGCACATCCACAAACACTATACGTTATCGGTGTGTAGTTTCTACATATATTTGGCAAGTCTCCACTCTCCGCTCTCCGTCTTATGGTCCCGAGGTGCAAAACAAAGGTACTGAGGTACTGGACACTGAGTGGTGGCTCATTTGAGGTCGGGCTCGTCGAAGGTCTGTTCGGTGACGGACACAGCGTCCGAGGAGAGTGTCTCTTTGAGAGTCTCCACACAATTCTTTGGGATCAGCGTGCCTGGTGGTTGCAAAAAATGCTTTAAAGTACATTTAAAAAGATGTGTGCATATTATATAATATGCACAAATCTTTTAAAGGGTATATATATACCCTTTCTTAAATGAGGGACTAACAGCTAAAGTAAGGATTAAGGTACTTGACTTAGAAAATAAAAAAATGGTATTTAGATTAGGGAGTATAGGTTGCTGTCATGAACAAAGGATTTCTCGAAATTCATTCGGAATCGAAAGAAAATTAGATTTCACATTTGCGTTAATATACACTTGCGTAAAAAATGAATTTTACATTTGCGCAAACAAGTTTTAATTAATAGAAATTGAATTCAGTGCAGTGAGTTCAAGTAAGTGTGGAGGAGGATATTTTCTAAGCATACAAACTGCCATGTTCTGTGAAATACAAAAAATATAAAAAAAAAAACTAATTCCTAATAAGTAAAAAACTTATATAATTCACATATTAAATTAAAGATGAGTTTAAAGGTACGTGTAAGTCCTTCAAATAAAAATCAAATGACAAATACGCCACTGACCAACCAGCTTGAGGCCGTCGTCCGTCTTGATGCGCACGACCTGCATCTTGCCGGCGGAGCGCGCGGCCAGCGCGGCCTCCACGCGCGCCCACACGGCCAGCACGGAGCCGGCCAGCACGTGGTAGGTGCGCACGCGCAGGCCCACCTCGCAGGCGCCGGCGGCGGCGGCGCGGCACGCGGCGCGCCAGTACGCGTGCGCGCACGTGCGCAGCGAGGCCGCGTGCTGCGCGCGCCACGCCGCGCCCGCCTCCTCCGCGGTGGCCGCGCGGTACTTCTTCTCGATCTCCGCCAGAGACTCCAGCCGGATTTGGAGGCCCGTGTTGGGGCTGCAATTATACAACTACTTTGTTCAATTTTAGAGTGTCTATCCACAATTATTTAACAAAAGCATTTATTTAGTGCATGTAAACATATAAAATTACTCTAAACAACTATTTTTGGGCAGCGGAAATTTGTAAAAGTCTCCGTACAGAGAAGCTGACAACATAAGTAAGTGGCACCCACCGGTAGACCTGCAGCATGATGTCCTTCTTGCCCCTGTTGCGCTGGCGCTGCGCCACGCACAGCACGGCCGTGTGCTTGCCGCCGCGCGCCGCCGCCGACACGTAGAAGCCGCCCGCCTCCGCCGCCGCGTAGTCCGCCTCCGCCTCCGCCTCCGCCCGCGACGTGCGCCACTTCTCCAGCGCCACCGACCACTCCATGCCGCGCTAATCATGGAAACAGACAGGTTCTATTTAAATATGTGACATAGTAGTGATCTGGTTGATCAGATTGTAGGTTCGATCGAATATCGAAATAATTAATGTTCATTTCTTCGTACATTGTAACATTGTACAGGAGGCCACGATGCTAAATGGGAATTTACTCGAGCGTCATATAGACCGGTTGTATTGTAAAACCTTAATAATCAAAAGCAAAATGACATATAAAACATACCATTTCATCATTAGGGAGAGCAGATATAGATTTTCAAAAATGTAAAAAGAAGAACAGTCTCATGGACATACTCGAGTGTGTCAGATAATGATAAAATACATGTCCTACGTATTTTTAAACAATGTACGTATTTTTAATCATCTCAGTGATGGAGGTAATCGTACGTAGGGTTGAGAAATTAAAAAAAAAGAAGTTTACCGAGCGGTATGTTTAGTGAACCTAAAAAAATGCTCTTATATAATAATCTGACATACTCATGGTCATTTTGAAATACTCAAGCGCGTCAGATTAAGATACATATGGTTCATCTTGATGCCTTAGGCCGTGGTCCGAATAGTGCTCACATTGCTCACGACGCTTACAATGCTCGCGTGCGGTACGATATTAGTGAGCGCGCCAACGTCTGTTAGCAACTGATAATTCGGACCACTCGTGAGCGTGCTTACGACTTTGACAAGTTAATATGTTTAACTTGTCAAATTCGTAAGCACCTAACAGAGTATTTTTTGATATAAATGAGTGGAGTATGTAATGTAGCCGATGAAGATTATAAATTGCTTATGAAAATGGTTGTATTCAAGCATTTGCCGCATGAGTGAGCACTATTCGGACCACGGCCTAAGTGTGAGTTGTCCCCACAGAACTATATAATTATTGCTTTGTGCTGCATTATTTCCGTTTTGTATACAATATCGTGTGGGGTACAGAACGGAGTGTCTTAACACTGGGTTCCCAAGTTACCTCTGTCTACACCACTTGCACCAAATGGTATTCACTATTTACAAATTAATTGAAATAGAAGATTTATTTAAATTATAAAATTTTATTCACAACATTTTTTTTCTTATATTATGCTTTTATTATCATGATATAAGAAATGATTTAATTTACGTCTGTAGTCATATATTTGTAAACAGCACAAAATTAAAAAGCAATAAAGCAGTAATGACACTTTCACAAGTATCCATCGCGCTACATCACAACCTCGGTGTGCACGGTGTGCAGCTCGACGGGCGCCTGGCCGGTGGCGTGGCGGCGCAGGAAGCGCACGCAGCGCACGCGGCGCACGGACTCGCCCGCGCTGCCCAGGTCCAGGATGCCGAGGTCGAAGCGCCCGCTGCGCTTGGCTGCAACACGTAATGCCTCCAAATAGAACCTCCAATGGAACATGGGATACACTGCCATGCGCGGGATGCAGCGTAAAGTGATCATTATTGACCTTTAAATCGACTTCTGCACGCAAATTATAACAACAATATTAAATAATCATATCACAGTAAAATATAGATATATTATAGAGCCAAAAATAATTTTAAAAAAACTTATTTTAAATATTTAATTTACAAAGAAATTAATAAGAAAACTAATAGCAGTCGTGGGACTGCCGATAGAAGTGAAAACAGAACTATTAAGTTGAGAGAGAGAGAAAATTATATGAAATTTTTTATGTTTTATTTATTAGTTACATATGATGGGTTAAACAAATCATGAACAAAATATAAATACAAAGTGGTTGAAAAAATAATTAATATACAATTATCTTAATTATACATAGTATTTATATTTACACGAATTTCAATGAATTCAAGTTTGAACATTATTTTCATTATGTCATCATTAATTTCGACAATACTTAGATTATCTGTTCGTTCAATAATTTCATTGTATTCTAAAAAAGATACAATAGGTACTGCTACTATAACGTATTGGTGACGTCACTCACAAAATTATACTTATCCAAAAAGCGTCCAACGCGCACATAATACAGTCAGAAATAGTCAATGTATTAGTGTATACGTGTACACAGGCTACTGCGCGTGCGCTAGTCTGGCTCTCCATAGCTATAGATATACTATTATCATTAGCATGTCGGTGACGCGAACCGAGGATTTTACCCTCTACCAAAACGCTCAACGCGCCTAAAGAAGTTTTCACTTCAAAAATGGAATAAAATTAATTCACTTCAGTCTCCAAATATATTTCAATAAATCAACTATTAAAAAAATCTAAACATAACAAGAATAAGAATACGAACGTGCCCGCGCAACACTCACCTTGCTCCATGACAGCGGCGAGGGTGTCCGTGAAGTACTTGAACAACCTGTTCTGCAGATCCACCGGCATACCCAATATCCTATTTAGGAATTTCGACATGTTGTTATAATCCTGAAAAACAAATATTTTATTTAATTAACTGTCGATAATTTGATAGAAACGATGACTATTTAATAATAGACAATTTAATTTTTTTTTTTCAACGTCACACTGTATTCCGTAAATCATATTGTAACAAACAATTCTGGGAACCTAGGTTTAACACACTTCCCTTCTCCACATTTAATTCGTTTAAGGCATTTTTCGTTAAGTGGTTTTACTAGATGCCTTGATATCAGAGCGAAGAAAATTAAAATACTTATTAAATATTTAATTTCTTCAGACAGAAACCAAACCCATGACAACCCTCTAATCTAAATCACACATAATAATGATAATTATGGGGCATAATATTTTTAGTAGGGTTGCACCAACACTGACCAGCACAGAAGCCACAGTTAAAACAGTTTCTTGGTTAGAACAATAGTATTTTTTTTTCAGCTGCTGTATCCCATTCCGCACATGGCAGGGTAAGTAGAGGGAACTTGGGAAACAAGTGTTCCTACACAACGTTCCCTGTAGTAAGTTAATGATTTAGTGTATTACGATTTAACCTCTCACTCGTTAGGATATATTTTTAAGGTGTAAAGCATTTTTTCATATAAAAGCCAATAAAAATAAAAATATTATTTCGCCAAACACCAACATCCACTAACTCGACGTGGACATCTGGGAACCACCAGTATAACAGCCAAGTGAACTCACCTTGTCCAGGGCCAGTATCCCGGGCACGTTGTCGCTGTTGACGATGAGGCCGACGCCCACGAGCGCGGAGGCCACGTCCTGGAAGAAGTCCCCGCTGTAGTCGCGCGGCGGCGCCACCAGCGGCGTCTCGTACTTCATGATCGCCTTCATCACCGCCTCCAGCGCCGTGCGACCTGCGGATTACCACCGCCACTCAACACGTAATCCCACAAATTTGAAGGAAAGTGGGGTACGGAGCGGAGTGTCTTATCACTAGGTTCCCAAGTTCCCTCTGCCTATCCTGCCATCTGCAGGATACAGCGTGAAGCGAAGAAAAAGAAGCACTTAATTAAACTTCCTCCGTTTAAAATTTCCCGATTTTTATTACCAGACAGGAGAATCCAAAATTGTTCTCCCGAGTGTGGTTTAGAGCGCCTACAATCACTTCCACAATCGAACACTAAGAGACTAATTTAACATAGTATTAAAATAAAATACAACTGACAAAATGATCCTAAGATCGTACCCACAAGAAAGAAAATAAGAACACCCGTACCCTAAGTTAATACTAATTAAATCATTACATTACACATATGTACCACAGAGTACTTACCATACTTATTATCAATATTGAACTGGCTCAAGTCCCTAGTTTCCGTCGCTCTTCGGTCACCGTGTGTCAATGCGCCTAAGGACTCTAGTCGCTTGGCAACGGTCGAAGCGAAGCGACGCTCGCCTGCTAAGTCTGATATGAGGAAGATGTATTCTGGTGCGTTCACCTGATTGGAGCGATGGGTTCGACCTGGTGACAAATAACATAAATATTGTAAGTACCACTAGTGAACACTATATAAAAAAAATAAAAATTATAATTTCTATTGTAAAGCCTTTATTTAATTACAAACAGTTCAAAAGGGCCCATCGCAACAGGTTGTGGGTTCGATCACCTTTCGAGGAAATGACATATTTAATATTTTCAAATTAAATATTTTACATTTTCATTTCTTCGCTTTAATTTAATAATTAAATTGTATATAAAAAATATAATAAAAACTGTGTATGAATAAATAAATTTACTTTTTATGTTCTTTAAATGTAAGATATAAAAAAGTTAATCAATTGAATCTGTTACTTAAAAAAATATATAAACTCTAGTCCTCCCCACTTTCCGCCGAATTTGAGGCATTGCGTATTGAGTGGCGGAAATCAACGCCGCAATTTGCCTTATTACCAGAGCGAAAAACGGAAACATTAAATATTTAAATTGAAAATATTAAACATTTCATTTCCTCGACTGGGGATCGAACCCAGAACCTGTCGGTTACAGTCACACGCTTGTGCCGCTGCGCTGCGACACGCCTTTAGTCTTATTTTATCTATTTCAAGTATTTCACTACTGGACCAATATTTTCATTGTAAAAAGGTACTGTAGAAGCTAAAACATTATTTAACAGTAAGATAGCTATAAAACAGCGGGCTAATCTAGATAGTCAACTTGCGACACACAAGCGGCTTCGCTCGCATAGTACACATAAGTTTTTTTTTATATTAAAGCCATAACTATAGATACAAAATCTTTATATAATTTGTAGCCTATGTTGTACTCTGATAAATATATAAGCTATATTATTTTAAAGTTCCATCTAAAACAGTTCAGTAGTTTTTGTGTCATGTCAAAACGCCATCCTTACAAACTTTTAAACGTATATTATTAGTAACATTACATTAGCAAGTAGAAATTTAGAAATGTTGTTGATATTTGTTTCTTGGAAAAAAGTTAACACTTCTGAATTAAAAATATATATATATATATATATATATATATATATATATACATATATATAAAATTCTTCAATATAAAAATGAGAAGTGTAAGAGAATGATAGATACGCTTGATAACTGTGAGAGCTTGCTTCAGCTACACAGAAATCACTATATGCAGGAAATGACAAATTTTTCTAAACAATTACCTATGCTAACAATATAAATAAGTTGTAACAAGCGTCTAATAATTTTGACGTAGCTTGAGAACGTATGGATTAGTTGGTCAGAGCGCTTGGATCATTTTCAAAAGTCGCGGGTTCAGATTCTGCTACGATAAAAATAAAAAGTTATACATTTATTTAAAAAAGAACTTCATTTCCTAAGTATTAATAAATAAATTAGTAAAAACAACTCTAAATCTTGTAGTCTCCATCGAGAAAATATATATATAAACACATATACATACAACTCAAATTCGATAACAGGCAAACGATTAGTTTGTAAACGAAGTTTGTAAGGGATTTTTTTTTAAGAAATTTATTAAAAATCCTTAAAATATACTCACCAAACTGCTGTATAGCTCTGTCGGCCGACCACGGCAACTCCAGCGTTATGTGAACCCGCCGCCTTTGATTTCTTGCTCTGTCAAACAAAATATATATATATATATATATATATATATATATATATATATATATATATATACATATATATATATATATATATATATATATATATATATATATATATATATATATATATATATATATATATATATATATATATATATATATATATATATATATATATATATATATATATATATATATATATATATATATATATATATATATATATATATATATATATATATATATATATATATATATATATATATATATATATATATATATATATATTCATATATATTTAAGACATAACGCATACATCATGTTTTCTGGGGAATGGTGTGGCGGAAGAACTTGCCACTGTTGCGACAGGGTTGTGGGTTCGATACCCACTCGAGGAAATTAAATATATAATACTTTCCATTTCTTGCTCCGTGAACAAGGTAAAGCGCAGCGGTAAGTATATATATATATATATATATATATATATATATATATATATATATATATATATATATATATATATATATATAGTATATATATATATATATATATATAGTATATATATATATATATATATGTATATATATATATATATATATATATATGTATATATATATATATATATATATATATATATATATGTATATATATATATGTATATATGTATATATATATATATATATATATATGTATATATATATATATATATATATATATATATATATATATATATATGTATATATATATATATATATATATATATATATGTATATATATATATATATATATATATATGTATATCTATATATATATATATGTATATATATATATATGTATATATATATATATATAATATATATATATATATATATATATATATATATATATATATATATATATATATATATATATATATATATATATATATATATATATTCATAAATATTTAAGACATAACGCATACATCATGTTTTCTGGGGAATGGTGTGGCGGAAGAACTTGCCACTGTTGCGACAGGGTTGTGGGTTCGATAGCCACTCGAGGAAATTAAATATATAATAGTTACCATTTCTTGCTCCGTGAACAAGGTAAAGCAAAGCGATGAGTTCAGATACCTCAAATTTGGTGTAAGAATGTGAGTGTCTTTATTGGAAAGAGTGTCTTGTGTCTTAACACTAGCTTCTCAAGTTTTTTACGCCTACTTTGCCATCTAGCCTAGGTAGGGGTATATAGTGTGGAGCAAAAAAAATCACATATTTTCGCATTGGTGGTAATTATTAGTTTGTCTATCTTAACAACCAAAGCGGAACACAATCACTTATTATGTAAAATTAAAATTCCTAAAAATTACACAGCATCCAATACAACATATAATAAAAAAAACACCACATAACCAACCTCCGGTCACTCTGCAATGAAATACCACTGGAGGCCGCCTCAGATATGATAGCTACATCTTTCTCCCCGTCCATGAACCTCTGCTTCTCCGTCAGGTTGAGGGTCTCCAGGGGAACGTCAGCCTCGGACCGGCTTTCGTACTGTATTTGACCGTCCTCCGTTTGTACTACACGACCTTTTCTGCCGGTCATCTGTATTTTAAATTAGTTATATTGTTGGGTATTTATTATTGGTAAGTAGAAAAAATAATTGCTTCCCATTGTATCCCGTACATGACAGGTCAGGCATAGGGAACTTGGGAACCTAATGTTACATTTAACACTTTCCACCGAATATGACATTGGCATTGTTGGGTTTTCAGTGGCGGAATGTACGTTTACCATAAATAGGCCATAATAAATGAAACCATATAACATTTGTTTATTTATGAAATGATTTCATTTTTCAATATTCATCCATTTAAATTATTAATTATGTTGAGGCCTACATAGACACCGCTCCGCCTCCATTCTATCTCATTTAATAATCTAATTGCGGTGTAGAAGTAACAATGGAAAAGAATAATTTTATATATTTTTCTTAGAAATTTATGTCAGAAGTATTTATCGTTCCGCGACGGTACCTCGGCCACGTTGTCGGTGCCGCCCAGCTCGTCCACGAGCTGGTCCAGCGTGTTGGGCGGCAGGCGGCGGCCGAGGCGCTCGATGGCGCTCAGCAGCTGCTCCTTCATGCTGCACGCGCGCTCGATGGCGGACCGCGCCGGCGCCGGCGGCCGCGGGGCGCCTGTTCACAGGGGGAGGCACTTCATTAAACATTTTATAAATATCACGCACGCAGTGGGTTGGATCGCCACTCGAAAAAGTTAAATATTAAACATTTTCAAATAAAATATTTTATATTTTCGTTCTGATAACAAGACGGACACGCGGCGTTCCGCTCCGCCACTTAATATACAATGCCTCAAATTCGGCGGAAACTTGAAAGCTAACCGGAGTGTCTCAACACAAGGTTCCCAAATTCCCTCTACCAACCCTCTCATGTGCGGGATACAGCGTGAAGCTCAAAGCTTAGCTTCACGCCGTATCCCGCTTCATTAGAATTTAAAAAAAAAGGTTTCATTATTGTATTACTTAATTAAACCCTACTTAGCATAATATCAGTGTATTAATTAGAGTTAGAAAATAGCGCCATCTCTGTTTAACAAGACGCACTTCTCTCTGATTGGTCAGCTGACGGACCAATAGTTTATCACAAACAAAAATCATATATTATATTTTAAGCCGTGTGGTTCCGGCTTAGAATAGGATCACCCTGGTACTGATGGTGTCGTAAGAGGCGACTAAAGTACGTGTGGGAGAGTCACGTTGTCAGAAATGGCAACACGCATGGGCAGGCTCGACCGGATCATTACTACCTCCGGCATTTAAAACCGGCGGTAATAGCGGCGGTAGTGGCTTCGGCCACTGCGTTTCGCATTGGGTAAAGCCGGGCACCGGTGCCCATCCACCTTAAAAACGGGCAACGCTCCTGTATCTAACTCGTGTCTGGTGCTACACGGGGCTGTGGGCGGCAGTGATCACTTACCATCAGGTGACCCGTACGCTCGTTTGCCCCGTCTTATCACAAACAAAAATCATATATTATATTAGTAGTATTTTATTGGTGAGAAACACAATGCACTTTCATTTCCGCTTCTACTTAATTTCAAACAAGCAAAACGTAAAGTACTGCAATGGTACCTAAATAGAGTCCATTGGTGCCGACGGGCGTGCCCACGAGGCTCTTCCCGCCGCGCGTGACGGTGAGCGCGGGCGCGGCGGGCGCGAGGCACTTGCGCTCGAACATCGTCTCGATCTTGTCCTGCGTGGTGGTCGCCTTCTTCTTTACTGTTGGCTTCTTCTTCTTCGCCACTTTCTTTTTCCTACCCAGCCATGGCTCTGTAACATGTCATTTAGTTATAGTACATGTATGAATATACGAATGTACATATGATAGATCTATATAGAAGTTGTATATATTCATAAAAAAAACTCTGCTCACAAAAAATGTACTTAATTGTAAAAAGAAATAATAGTAATGAATTATGGATACTCATTTAGAAGAAAACGTGTAAGAATTTGTACGTAGTGGGATTTGAACCCACGCCTCTTGGAAACCACCCAGCACTCTGACCACTAAGCCATAGCACATTCTTGTCAAGCTTCGTCCAAATTCTTATATGCTTGTTACAACTTATTTGATGTTGTTAACATCACTGTAGGTGCCTCTAAATCTTTAGAGACTATGTCTCTTTAGTCGTCTATAATGAGAGTTAGAGAGATTCTGTGTTCGATGACCACTCGAAAATTAAATATTCTCATTTCTTCGCTCTGGTAACAAGGCAAAGCGCGGCGTTGAGTTACACCAACGCGGAAATAAATGGGGAACGGAATGGAGTGCCACTAGGTTCCCAACTTCCCTCAGTCTACCCTGCCACGTGCAGGTATATATACACAGGTTCCTATCACCCACCGTCATCACTATCACTGCCCGCGTGGAACGGGTTGAAGTCACTAAGGTCTGAATCGGAGCCGCGCTTGTCCTCATCGGAGTCAGCATTCTCCTCCGCCTCGTCATCGGACTTGATGAACTCGTCTGATGATGAACCGCCTCGCAAACGTTTCGACGCCGCGTTCGCTTGCTGGCGGGCTGTCACTTGGGTAGAAAAAAGATGATTAAAATATGACACATTTTTTTTTTATTTATCTGTATCCTATAAGGTACGTAAGAAGGAAATTCTTCTTAATTATAGACACTACATATGGCTATGATTTTGACAAGTTTTATCTACAATAGCGGAGAGATTAAAATAATGAATTAGTCAGATAGGTTTTATGAAGCGCAGGTTCAAATCCTGGTACTCTTGCTAAATGTAAACAGTATTCTTTTCTGCCAAACAACTGTTCCAACTAATTGTAACGAGCTTATAAGGATTTCGACGTAGCTTGATACGGACGTATGGCTTAGTGTCAGAATGCTTGGACCGAATACAAGAGGCGCGGGTTCCATTCCCACTATTTTTAAATTTTTATACATTTTCTAAATAAGTAATTTAAAAAGCATCATCCTCACGTGTCGATCGAAGATGTAACTATCACTTTCACAAATTACCACAGATTTTAAAAAATAGGTAGGGTAAAATTAATGAAATGGTGTCAACATTTATTTAACAATAATTTCTGCTAAAGTTAATTTCTAAAAGGGACGTTACAACAATTGTATTACTTACTTATGTTAAGATAGATAATCAATTAACTTTTACAACAAAATTTATCTTTTAAAATCTATAAAAGGTAGTGATGGTAAAATATCATAGATATTCACTCACTGAGCTTCACGCTGTATCCCGCACATGGCAGGGTAGGCAGAGGGAACTTGGGAACCACTTCCGCTTCCCACTTTCCGCTAAAATAACTCAACGCCGCGCTTTGCCTTGCTACCAGAGCGAAGAAATGAAACAACAAATATTTAATTTGAAAATATTAAATATTTCATTTCTTCAAGTGTGCATCGAATTCACAGCCTATCGTTTACAGTCACACGCTTGTGCCGCTCCGCCACGACCGACGACGGGGCCTCAAGAAGTCATAAACAAATATTTGTAAACGAACCATAGATAATATTCAACGTGATGAAGTATTAGTACTAAAACCATACATTTCCTCTTGGAGGAGTTGGCGTCGTCGACCCCGTTGTTCCCGTTGAGCGGCGCTGAGGGCGCGGCGGGCGCCGGCGCGTGCTTGCCCTTCGCCTCCAGCCCCAGCAGCCTGCTGATCCTCTCCCGGTCCGGCGCGGGGAAGTGTTTCTCCACTAGGGTTTGGAATACGCCTCTGAAAAAATATTTCATCATATTTAGAGGCATGTACAGGTTGACGGGTTGTGGGTTCAATCCCCATTTAGGGAAATGCAATACTAATCTTTTTTTTAGCTCTGGTAGCAAGTGAGTTAGTTTATCCTAGTGTTAAGACACTCCGCTTCACTTGTTGCAATGTTCTTTAGAGTCTACATTTTACAATTGTTTTTTTTTTTCTCGTTATTATTTTTACTAAATATCATATATTTATGAACATTTTGCATTATCACTTCTCACAAAATAGATAATTAATGTAATAAATACACAGACTTAGAACACACCCAAAAGTGTTTTAACACTAGTATGGCAACATTCAACTGATGGATGGCAGTCGTGACGTACACTGCTCCGATATTTATGTTTTGAGCTGTCCCTAACTTTCAACAAGAGATATTTAATACTAACGCTATTACAAATTTTAATTTGTCTTTCTATTTATGAAGTTATAGCTAAAGAATTAATAAACCAATTTAAATGTGGTTTTCTTTATTGAAAAAATAGAAACATTCTTAATAAGTGCTCCGGTTTTATTGGTCTTAGCGTGATGATATATAGTCTATGAATGGGCTATCTAACACTAAAATAATGTTACAAATCGGACCAGTAGTTCCCGAGATCAGAGCACAAACAAACTCTTCAGTTTCATAGTACAAGTATAGAAACGCGCGTACTTGGCGGTGGACACGAAGTCGGAGAGCTCCCCGTCGTCGCGCTCGAGCTGGTCGAGGGTGCGCGCCTCGCCCGTGCTCTGCAGCCCGATCACCACGCACTTGCCGCACTTCACCGCCTCGCGCGCCGTCACCACCGCCTGGTTCACCTGGGGACCCACCCAACCAACATGTCCAAATGCCAAGCTAGAAGAGCTTCAGGGTCGGGAAATACAACATATTTTTTTGTCTTCCAACTTGGGAACCTAATGGCTAACTAAACATTCCATTCTAATAAAGACAATTTCAAACGAAATCTTGAAGCATTGCTTACTGAGATGCGCTTACTTTCGTTACCAAAACGTTGATGAAATAAAATATTTAATAACTTAATTTTTTTTAGCTTCACGCTGTATCCCGCACGAGGCAGGGTAAGCAGAGGGAACCCGGGAACCTAGTGTTAAGACACTCCGTTCCACTTCTGTTCCCCACTTTCCGCCGAGTTTGAGGCATTGCGTGTTGAGTGCTTATTACCAGAGCGAAGAAATGAAACATAAATATTTAAAATATTAAATATTTCATTATCTCGACTGGAGATCGAACCCAGAACCTGTTGGTTGCAGTCACACTCATGTGCCGCTGCGCCACGACAGGCGTCATAACTTTATTCGAGTGGGAAACCTTTAACCTACAACCCACCGTCAACTGGGGCCGAGTGTTTTGATCAAGCATACTTATATACCTATTGGTTCTATATGTAAGTATGTTCATTTGATTATCTACCGCTTAGCCGTACCTTTTTCGATGCAGTTTTCGAAAAAATGAATCATTGATCAGAAACCAATCACTCCAGCCTCTATACCCGACTTGCAAACAGTAAAAAAAAAAAATCTAAGGCCACACCTTAGCGGCAATACACAGATATTTGAAGAACCTCTGGTGCGCCGACCAGAACTGTCCCCACATGGTCTTCTTCATGCGCGGCTCCGCGTCTATCAGCTCGGCCGCTTCTGTGAAACGTTGCATTGCTTCCACCCACTGGAATTATATAATTTAATATTTAATATTCACCGCAAGTCCCCTTCAATAGCCCAAAATAAAAAGTAACAAAAAGACATCTCGGAGATGGATTCCGACTAATGCGTCACACTAAAATATTTTAATATGATATGAGGGACCTCTATATGTTGTACTTCTGGACGAATTCGAGAATTATAAAAGAATTTTCGTTTCCATTACTACATATGTCCTCGACTTTCCTATGAATTTGAGGCATTGCGTGACAGACTTCAATACGGCGTTAAACTCAGTACCAGAGCGTCATTCCAGTGGCAATGGAACCCGCAACATGTCCTGCCTGTGTCTACAATCACACATTTGTGCCACTCTGCTAAGACAAGCCCCTACATTCAGCATACAACGCATCTATATTCTAAACCATATACGATAAATAAATAAGAGGCCTGTCGTGGCGCAGCGGCATACGCGTGTGACTGTAACCGACAGGTTGTGGGTTCGATCCCCACTCGAGGAAATTAAATATTTAATATTTTCAATTTAAATATTAAACGCTTTCATTTCTTCGCTCTGGTATGAGGCAAAACGCGGCGTTGAGTTCCGCCACTCAACACGCAATGCCTCAAATTCGGCGAAAAGTGGGGAACGGATGTGGAACGGAGTGTCTTAACACACTAGG
Organism: Eueides isabella; assembly: GCA_019049475.1. NCBI lineage: Eukaryota > Metazoa > Arthropoda > Insecta > Lepidoptera > Nymphalidae > Eueides > Eueides isabella. The sequence goes on along the minus strand of CM032403.1, from coordinate 11,412,823 downwards.
TTCCCAAGCTCCCTCTGCCTACCCTGCCACGTGCGGGATACAGCGTGAAGCTGAGTGAATACATAAACAAAGCGTACCAAAGCGACCGCCTTATCGTAGGTGTCCCTGAAGGAGTCCGACAGCGGCACCTCCTCGATCTTGAAGGACACCCCGTGGAAGGAGAGCTGCCGCGCGATGTACATGCCGCGCAGCTTCATGTCCATCGCCACTATCTCCATGGCGCCCACGCCTCTGGACACGGATGTTAATTACGTGACAATATATATACATACTTGGAGCGTGCGTAACGCGATCGGGTTGTGGGTTCGATCCCCACTTGAGCTATAGAAATCTATATATGTAAATGATCACATCAGGTCAGTACATGTAAGATGTATTTAAAAAAATATATAGTAATTTTTAAATGTTTTATCTGTTTATCTGTTGCTCGGAAAGGGCTAATCAGAAATTTATACAGTTTTTACTATCATAGTTTAGCAGTGTTCCTTCAACGTTAAGTAATTGATTTGTGTAAATTTGGTAAAAAAAATAATTTGCTATAAAGCAACTTTATATATATAAACTGTTATTAGAACAAGAAAAGTAATATCAAAGAGGGCTGGTCGCTAGAATATAATATCTTAATTCACTCGCTTTGGTAAAAAGGCAAAGCGTGACGTTGCATTCCGTTACTTAACACGTTATGCCTCAATAACTCTACGAAATCTGAGGAATGTTATTAAACATAAAATGTGTTATTAAACATAAAAGAAAACCATACTAACCTCTTCTCAACAGCATTAATGAAGTCCATAAAGGTGGGGAACGGTGTGCCTTCCCCCCAGATGCCCAGCCTCACCATGTACGCCATGTTCCTGGGCTCCGAGGCCCCGGTGGCCGACGCGTACACCACCCTGGCCTTGGGCAGCTTGTTCTGGAGCTCCAGCGCCGTGAGGCCCGTCTTGGTGGCCTTGCCGGAGCCGACGGGACACAGGTTCTTGGCCTTGTGACATTCGTCGAAGACGATCTGAATGTTGGCTAAGTGATTATTGTAGTGCTTTTATTCGCGTATATATTTTATTACATAAATGCAGATAAACATCATACTTATAGATAATTTTGATATTTATTTAGCCAATTTTTATGTATAATAATTCAAATAGACAAACATTTCCCGTCGTAATGAGTACGTTTAAAAATGTTTTTTGGCTTCACGCTCTATCCCGCAAATGTAAAGATAGGCAGAGGGAAAATTCAATGTTAAGACGCTCCATTCTCATTGAAACACTTCTAATCCAATTTCCGTTGAATTTTGAGGCATTGCGTGTTGAGTAGCTGTGCTAAAAATTTTGCTTTTTGCTTTACAACTACAGCAAAGATATCAAAACACATAACAAATATTACATTTCTACAAGTGGTGATCAAATCTACAATCTATCGTATGTATAATCAGTCACATATTAATTACTAGGTCACAAGTCACATTTCTTTTTTGTGATTTAAATCAAATTAAATGCTCTCTTTCCCCATTTTCCAACCATCGTCTCGAGTAAAGGATACACATCCATCAAAATCCTCCCCGCACCACTGCAGCAGCTGCTTGAGCCGCGTGCGGTACTTGGTGTTGGCCTGCGTCTCCCCTATCAACGCTGAGTACGTACTGAACACTACGCCCTTTTTCACGTTGCCGTTGATCGCCGACGATATCTTTGCATATTTAAACTGAAATGGAAATAACAAAAAAACGTATAAAGAACATTCTCTTTGACTAATCTGGAATAGCAGAAAATGCTAACTTAGCTTCACGCTATATCTCCCGCGGGGTAGGCAGAGAGATACCTATTTGGCCTCGTCCACTGTCATCAACTACACTGACATCGACTGAACTATATAAAGTTGCTTGTAGAACAAGCAGAGGGCAAGCAAATAGGAGGTTTGGGAGCCCTAGGGTTAAGACACTCCACTCACTTTATGACTAACTTTCCGCCAATTCCTTTTTTCAATTGAAGGGTCGGACCCAAATACTATCACATTTAAAATCGCACAAGCGTGCTTCTGCGCCACAACAGAGCTCAAAATCCCAAATAAATAATATTTATATCACTACTTTACCAAAATCCTAATAGTTAAAAAACAAATACAAAAATTGCATCAAAACCCCCGGTACCTTATTCAACTATTTGAGGCCTATCGTGGCTGACTGTAACCGACAGGTTGGGGGTTCGATCCCCACTCGAGGAAATGAAAAGTTTAATATTTTCAATTTAAATATTTAAAGTTTTCACTTCTTCGCTCTGGCACAAGGCAAAAGGCGGCGTTGAGTTCCGCCACACATTCTACAATGCGGAAAGTGGGGAACGGGGTGTCTCAACACGAGGTTCCCTCTGCCTACACTGCCACGTGCGGGACTCAGCGTGAAGCTGAGCAGTACCTTGTTCAAGGAGTGCACTTCGATCTTCCCGGCGCCGATGTCCCGGAGGTCGCGCTCCGCGTCGTACTTGAGGTCGTTGGAGACGGACACCCACACGGCGCGCTTGCGCCCCTTCAGATAGTTCTCGAATATGATGCCCGCTATTGTGCGGCCCTTGCCCACGCCGGCGCCGTCGCCTGCGGAATATTAAAAGAATACTTTAGTAAATTAAGGAAAGTAGTGTCAAGACACTCCATTTCATTCTTCAATTTTTCATCATATTTGAGTCATTTGTGCATTGAGTCGCGGAATTTAACACTGCGCATTGTCTTGATATCAGAGCGAAGTAATAAAAATATTAAATAGTTTATTTGTTCGAATGGAGTTCAATCAATAACGTGTCGCGTTAATACTTGCACGCTTGTGATTTTACTAAACAAACGTTTATATTTGTAAAAAATAGTGAGAAGTAATATGACCGATGAGGAAGCCGGCGCGCGTGCCGTCGGGCAGCGTGTGCGCGTGCGCCTGCGACGCGTACACCACGGCCTCCAGCTGCAGCGCGGACAGCAGGCCGGCGCGCACGGTGTCGTCGGGCAGGCTCACGCGGTACGTCACGTCCACGGGCTCCACCGACGACAGCGACGCCGTCTCCACCACCGGGTCGGGGTGCTTGCGGCCCAGCTTCACTGAACAATTCATATTTATAGAAGCGAACAGGAGATCATTTCATAAAACAATTGTTATCTAAATGACATTTTAATTTTCATGTTCAAAAAAAATAATAAAAATAATTTCTTTATATGAAACTTCCGGTCAATATAATTTTTGATAGTTCAATGCTTAACCTAAACTAAGCTAGTAGTTGATGATACAATTTACAAATATGGATATCAGATCCAACCAAAAAATATACGGTAATCAGTTTTATGAACTGAGTGCTTGTTATATTAAAATACCAACTACCAATTGGATGTATTCATTTAAAGTCGTCTAAAATGAGTACAATTTTCAAACATAAAATGAATATTCAAAAGTTCAAACATAAAACGAAAGTAAATAAAAAATAACAACTGAACATAATTACATAATATATAACTTTTTTCTTTGTACAATAATACAAAAAACCATAAACAAATCATAAATTCTTCTAAAATTCCGTAAACTAAAACAAACACCCATTACAATAATATCAAAAAGTATATGAACAACAAAAACAAGCGAGTGGTTTACTCACATTTTGTAGGCATATAATCCGCATACGTTTCAGCCACGCCCATCTCCTCATCGTCCACCTCTTCTTCCTCACCAGGCATCTTCGGAAAAAAAAAACACCATCTAAGCAATCTTCCATTCAATTAAAACTATAAATACAATCATAGTTATATAGGTTTTGGTCAGCTTCACGGTGTATCCCTTGGGAACCTAGTATTAAAGACACTTCGTTCTAAAGACTTTCCGTCGAATGCGTCGAGGCAATGCCATTTTGAGTGGCGAAACTTAACGCCGCGTTTGTTACTAGAGCGAATAAATGAAGATCGAACCCAGAACCTGTCGTGTTTTCACTCGTACCTACATAGACATACCTTATCCATAGGCCACATGCCCTTCATCTGGCTCCACTGCGGCAGCTGCGCGAGCTGGCCCAGCATGCCGGAGAGGGAGGCGCCCATGCCCGCCGCCCACATTTGCTTCAAATTCTGCTGCATGAACGGATTCATGCCCGTCATGCCCACCATTTCCACTGAACCAAACATATTGTTATATATTAAATACTTAAAATTTATTATTTAGGTTAATAAAATTGTATCGACATTAATAAAGAAGTAAAAATATATCATTTATATGGTAACTTTTCTAAGATTATTAATTAGACATTGCACATTATTTGAATATAAATGTTGTTATTACTTAACTAATTATGAAAAACACAGCGCAATAAAAAATATAATTACACAAATAACTCTATTCACATATGAACCTAATACAAAATATATACACAAAAACTATAGAAAACTAACCAACAAAATTACATTATTAAATAGAAAAAGTTTACCACAAAGAGAAAATGAAATACAAAAAAAAAAAAAAAAAAAAGAAACAACACAATATTAGTTTAATTTGTTTATTAAAATATACCAAAGAGAAAATAGCAGACATAATGTAATAATATGTAATACATTACAAAGATCTTACTAAGATTAATACCAAGCACACGCCTATAAGTCAAACAGCGTTTAACAGAAATTATATACAATGTATATATAATGTATATTATAAACTCTTATCCTTTATAACGATCAACTCTCCCCTATAAAGTAGAAGTGAGCTCAACTTGGTTGGTTTGTTAAAAACCACATAGTGATTGTTCACTCCATATAACGATAACTCTCTATAACGACGAAAAAATACTCAGTCCCTTGAGTTTCGTTATAAAGAGTTTATACTGTACTTAATATTCGTTCATACAAATTATATTTATCAAAATAGTAAAGAATAGATGATTATTTAATAGCAAAGGCTTACTACGTTAGATAACACATCGTTAAATTAATTTTCAATAAGCAATTATACAGCTTCTGCTAGAAGGAAATAAATGGCTGGAGTGTGTAAAATAATGAATACTCAAATTTTATGCTTTACAATGGCATCGTCATATATAAGGGAAGAAAGGGGACCTTGGGATGATAATATTAAAAAATAAATATAAATTGTGCTTTCATTAATAATTCATTAATTTAGGGCTGTTTTTGTATAAGGCATATGGCAGGGTAGAGTAATATACCTTAGCAGTGTGCCAGTTTATAGAAACTTGATTGTGACTGTAAGTTATCATATATAGGTCAAACAAAGAAAAGCAATAGTGTTAGAGTGAAGGGAAGGAACACATCTCCGATGTCAAGAATAGACGTGTATTGAAGTCAGCTGTGTGTGAGCATACAACCAAAAAATCCAAGCATTACATCAGAAATTTTATTAAATTAAAAACATTTTTAGCTCCACGCTGTATCCCGCACGAGGCAGGGTAGGCACAGGGAACTCGGGAACCTAGTGTAAAGACACTCCGTTCCACTTCCGTTCCCCACTTTCCGCCGAATTTGAAGCATTGCGTGTTGAGTGGCGGCACTCAACGCACCGCTTTGCCTTATTACCACTTACACAATTAAAAACATTTTATTAAATATTTTATTGGTTCTAGTGAACATCGAACCCACGAACTGTTGCGTTTACAATCGCATGCTCGAGCTGATGCCTCATTTTAGTAACATTTTTTTATGGAAAAGACAATGCAAACGAGCGTTAGACATCTAATCGTAAGCGATCACCGCCACCTGCGATAAGTGTCTTTAATATTATGAATATATTTTCTTAACATAAAAAATATGCGCGGCGTTGACTTTCGCTATTCACACACAGTACACAGTGCCTTCAGAATTCGATGGAAATTGTGAAACGGAAGTGCATTACCGGAAACGGGGAGTTGTGACACTAAGTTTCCAGGAATCCTGCTATATGGGTAATCCAGCCAAAAAACAAAAAGAAAGCCCAAGTCACAATTCTAAGTTGGTCGTACATTCATTATCAAAGTTATGTTAGATAAGGGATGCATAGAATCAGACGTGCATATTTGTATGTAAAGTGACTGTAAACACAAGTCAATTCTACCATCTAACGACACCAATTGCAAATAAAAAAAAAACCATTAATAAAGAGAAATAAATAAAATAAGAGTGAGTATTTAAAGTAAATTATTATTGTTAACAATGTAGTATACTATACACTTAGAAACACTACAGAAGAAAAAAAAACTTCCATTTCAGTTATCTAATATTATATATAAAAAAAAAAAAAAAAAACAAAATATATAATAAAAAAATATCAAAAACGACAACTACACGTACAAAACAAAACGTAACTACCAACAAAATGGCCATAATTCGTTAAATGATATGCAGTTTACTCACTTTGAGCGAGAAGCGAGGCCGCGTTATACGCTGAGGTGCCGGCGGCGAGCGGCGCGACCGCTCCGGCCGGCGCTAACAGTTACATATACATTTCAAACATTACCGCCACCAATTCTATTTATATTATAGACGAGAAAGTTTGTATGTACGTATGTTCTACATTCACGCAAAACTGCTAAACGGACGGACATGTTTGTAAAGATTTAAAAACAATTATAAGCTGAGGAAACTGTGTTTAATACTAGTTTAAAGTAGAAATGGTTATTTTTTTTAGACTCTTTATTAATATGATTGAAATGTCATTAGCTTGTCGGTAAAATAAAGTGTTTTTTAATAAAATACCTAAGACACAATTTTCGACATCTTTTTTTTACAAGTATTCTTTATCTGTATTCGTCCAAAATATATATTTTTATAAGTATTTTATCTGTAAAAAGTTTAAAAATTAAGAAAAAGTCTTAAAAAAAAAGACTTACCTCCTCTATCTAAGCCTACAGCCATAGGTTTCGTGAGGGTATTGAGTGCTGATATTTTAATTGGTTTCATGTTAGACATTTGGGCCAAAGCAGAACTTGATGGCACTGAAATATAAATACAATACATAGTAATAATGTCTTTGATTCTCGCGATTGTTACACATTTTAAATCTTTTCTTAGCTTCACGCTGTATCCCGCACGAGGCGGGGTAGGCAGAGGGAACCCGGGAAACTAGTGTTAAGACACTCCGTTCCACTTTCGTTCCCCAATTTCCGCCGAATTCGAGGCGTTGCGCGTTGAGTGGCGGAACTCAACGCCGTACTTTGCCTTATTACCAAAGCGAAGACATTAAAACAAAAAAAATAATTTCTCATTTAAGAATCGAACCCACAACCTGGCAAGTTTCAAATAAATTACAGTGTCGTAATTCCAGACTTCTATAATATCGTATTGGTTACATACTATAGAACTTCTCTGGCAATACTCAAACTTTTCAAATAAAAGCTACTTTAATATAAGTTAGCTGATATGAGAAGCAAACTAGAAACAATCTATAGTAAGATATTTACATACAACATCACAATATATATTTTCTCTAGCACATATCAGAAAAGGCAGAAGTAACATGGGAACGTAGTGTTTAAACAATTTGTTCCCATTAAAACACTTCCGTTCCCCACTTTACTCTGAATTTGAGGCATTGTATGTTGTCTGGTGTATCTCAACGCCTCGATATGCCTGCTTACCAGAGCGAAATGAAAATATAATTATATACATATTTTTTTTTTAATTTCTGCGCCTGCTCCACGGCAGACTATCGCGATAAAAGTATCTATTTAAATTAAACTTAATAAAAAAAATGGTATCTCACCTCCTCTACCTAAACCCAAAGTAATAGGTTTTGTAAGGGAACTGCCTAATATTTTGATTGGCTTCATATTGGACGCCTGTCCAAAAGCCAAGCCAGACGGCGCTGAAAAAACAAAAACATTAACGGTAAACATGAAAAATTTATTAATATATATTTTTTAATTTACGTTACATATTTAAAGTGTAATGTTTAGAGAATGGAGCGCCAAATGCCAAGATTTCGACGCCAATATGATAATTTAACGCAAAACGGAAAAAATCTAATAATAAGTACTTTACTTTTGTTTAAATATCAAACTTGAGATTTTCTAGTTTAAGAAAGAAAGAAGAAAAGATATAAAATATTTCACAAAAATATTATTTAAAAAAGAAACAGGAAAACAATGTTTTGCTGCTAATTGCGATAACAATGGCGCCACTAACAAAGCGCTCCATAATTTTTCCTGTACAGAAATTGAACCTGCTCAAGTTTTTTTTAATATATATATATATATATATATATATATATATATATATATATATATATATATATATATATATATATATATATGTATATGTATATATATATATATATATATATATATATATATATATCTAACTAAATACAACATTCAGTAAACTTAACTAGAGACTTAATTTGAAATCGCATACTAATTTCAATGTAATATAACTCACAGCCGCACTACATTTACACCGGAGATTATTGATTTCAATATATTAGCTCATCTCAAGTTAGGCATTGCAGTGTACGTCTAGTCTATACGTGTACGTCTAGTTTATACCAAAAGTACTGCAGTATAGTACGGCCGACGAGTAGTGGTCACCCTAATTAAGGCTGCAAATGGGTTGCACAAGTTTACTTATAACGTGCGTACTCTCTTTTTTAATACGATCTTTTTGAATGTACAATGCGTAAAAGCTCAGAAAGTAAACTTCAATGGCCATATTTTGTCGACCGTACTGTACAAGTTTCGTCTGAAGGGAGGTAGGTAGGAGGAGGTCCCCATCCTCCCCTCGTATCTCGAAACAGTTTCGCCGAAGTTCAACATTCCAAAGGTTTCAGTTACAATGTTTATTGTTACATGTTACTGAGTTATGCTTCTCTATATTTTTGCAATATCGACAACTTCTTGATATATTCAATGGTTGCCCATTTTATGCTTTGAATTTGCTGTCAAACCGTTTTTTTTTATATTTTCAATCGATTATATTAATATAACAAAATATTCCCACATCATAAGTCCCACATAACGGCAGAATAGTCTGAGGAAACTTGGGAACCTAGTGTTAAGTCAGTTCCATTTGCGGGGTACCCCGCCATGTGCGGGGTACAGCGTGAAGTTAACACAATGTTAACAATATTAACATCCTTATAAGTTATAAGTTAAAACTTCTTTTTTTTTATATTATTGTAATTTATATTTATTTTTTATTTTAGTTTTTCTAATCTCCTTCAGCAGAAATGTATCTGCATATACGTATGCAACAATATGAACTTAAAGTCGAGTCACCGTGTTGTCCATTTTAATATTACGTAGTCACCATGATGGTGGAGAAAAGCAACTTATATATTTAATACAATGATAAAAAAAAAAGTGAAGTGTAACGTTTCATACATATTTCTTCTACAATGTCTTCAACACAAATAAATTTTCAACCCCTGACGCATTAAGACGATTATAAGTTTAAACTGTCTGTCGGTCTGTAGCACCGCTGTTACCTCTTTTTTTTCTAAGCGGTAGTATGCTGTTGGCCCTGCGGTCTCCACAGCGTCACCGGGTTTTGTGGGAGGCCGAACTTGAAGAGTTCTGACCTTGGCCTTGTGAGATACCACGAAGTCGCACGGGCGCCTCCTGCGAGACTCGAACCTCGGCTTGCGAACTTCGTTTGTAGTGGGGGGCTTTGCTTCGCCCGGCTACTGGCCTACTGGGTAGGGCTGTGGATACCCTTTTGGAATTTAACTTAGCACCCTCCCGCGCCTAGGCGCGCTTGGGCTGCAGTAAAGCTGGGACCTCGTCTCCACCGGCGGGGACGGTATAACCGCTGTTCCCAAAAACTTATAAACCGATTTCAAATCGCGGCTTTTCTTATAGCCGTAACAGACGACCGAATCGAACCCCGACCTTGGTTCGCCATCGAACAATGTTTTCTAGGCGAACCATGCTCCACACGATAGTATATGGTTTGATGGCGAACCAAATTCTAATTTTAGTTCGGACGTCTGTTACGGCTTTTATCGAAAGCGGTGGTTCCTAGCTGTGATTTAAAACATGAGACGGTAATTTTTTTGCCTATACCCAATAGTCTCATCAATAGTAGGTACTACTGGGAAATTCCTTTGCAGTAGACTTACAAAATCGAAGTCGGTATAGTGAACGGAGCGATACCTATTATAATTATTACAATTTTATACTAATATTCGTAGTCTTTTTTTCGATTTTGTTTAAAATTAGCCGTTTGCAACTTCTCCTGTTCGAATTACACCATTTCATTTACTAATCTCAAATAATATCGTGTTCTAATAACATTATCACTTTTAATACGATATCTGTAGTGAAATTTCAACTAATAAAAAAAATTTTGCAATATTGTCAAACTAAATTTTGATTTTGACTTGACATAATAGCAATATTATTTACAAGCTTACTGAAATAAAACAAACACTAAATATTTAAAAAAGATTGCCAAAATGTAATTCTAAAAATTAGCAACGCGCAGACAAATAAACAGAGATACAGAGAAATTCAATTAAAAATCACTATTTTGGGCTTTATACATAATACAGGTTATAAGTTTTATTTTTATATATCTTCTATACACAAACAGCGATCAGTTACAGACTTATTTTAAGTATAGATATTCGTTATATTTATGAATAAAAAATTTCTCACATTTTAAATTATTATGTAAAACTTAGTTATACATAAAAGTCACATTTACATAATATATTCAAGCTTTATCGAAGTTTCTCAGAATAAAATACAATTATTAATAAAAGACACACACACACACATTGTTTGACTCTAGGTGCGACGGCTACAGGTTCAATTCCCAATAGGGAGATTAACTTATTATCACTTCCCAGCTCTGACCATAACAAAGGTCAGTGTTTTCGAAATTCCACATGCAATTCAGCGAATTTAATAAGATAAGAGTAAAACAGAGTGTTTTATCACTAAATCACTCTGCCTATCTGGTTTTTTTTTTCAGGACAAAGAACAAACAGGTTAAAAAAACTTACCGGCCAATGGATTGGTAGTAGCTTTAACAATTATGGGCATTGTGGTTTGAGTCTTTGTCTTGTCACCCATTCGGGCTGCCGCTGCCAATGTCTTTCCTCCACCTTTACAACATATTTAGCTGTTTTATACTAATACGTTTATATAATTTTGTTGTTTATATACAAATTTAACATCTATAATGGCACAGTAAGAAAATATATGATTGTATTTTGCCATGGTTATGGAAGAATCCTTGGCTGCCAAAGCCCGGTCCTGTGGTGGAGTCGAGAAAGTGCACTAAAGTTTTAGTGGGTAACTTATAAGGCCTACATATACTGGCCCATGACTCCGACATACCTCTCTCATGTCACTCACTCAGGAGACTTCCAGGGTTAATAAAAAAAATATAAACTTAACAAGGTAATAAATATAAATGTCAACAAAATATTTAAACAATTTATCACCATACATCATATCACTAAACTCAATTTGTTAATATTATCTCTACCTAAATTTTAAAGTGAGGCCATTGACCATATATCACAGTGCTACAAAGTCTGACTACAAAAGCCATGTTTGTGGGTTTGATACCCATTTAGGGAAATAATTATAAATAATTATCTACTTTAATTCATTCTGGGAGACAAAATGAGGTATTTAATTCTGCTACTAAACACGCCATTTGAGCTCAAAATTTGAGCCGAATGTGAACAATGGAGTATGTTAACACAACATTTACATAAAATATTCAATGCCTGCCCTGCAATAAATGATAAAATGTGTTCATAAATATATATGACAAGGTCATTGTATCTTCTCAAACCAGGATTTAGTAAAGGCATATCTAAATAAACGATTTCTATAGTTATACACTTTTTATCAGCTTACACTTTAGATCAGTTCTTGAAAAGGAAATCTACAATTTTATTTATTTTATTGCTAAGGCAGTACCTGGAACTTCCAAATTGTCAGGATCTTCATCATCATCAAAATCCGAGTCGTCTTCGGATGCTGCTGGAGAGTCATCTCCATATGCTTTACGTTTTGACTGGAACAATATGACAATTTATTTACAAATAGCGAAAATAAAAAACAAAAACATTTTTCTATTTTGCTACATAAAAATATATATAATTTTTAGCATGAAATAAAATATTTTTCTTTTTTTTTTTTTTTTTTGATGAGGCCTGTCGTGGCGCAGCGGCACAAGAGTGTGACTGTAACCGACAGGTTCTGGGTTCGATCCCCAATCGAGGAAATGAAATATGTAATATTTTCAATTTAAATATTTAATGTTTCATTTCTTCGCTCTGGTAATAAGGCAAGCGCGGCGTTGAGTTCCGCCACTCAACACGCAATGCCTCAAATTAGGCGGAAAGTGGGGAACGGAAGTGGAATGGAGTGTCTTTACACTAGGTTCCCGGGTTCCCTCTGCCTACCCTGCCTCGTGCGGGATACAGCATGAAATAAAATATACTTGATATAAAATACAAAACCTAATCACATAATATTTTAATTATGCAGTTATAGCTTTGATAATATTATCAATGAATATTTCTACATACCATTACCATAAAAAAAAATATTACACAAGTAATACTTGTTTGTATCTTACAAAGCATTATTTATAAGTAAAAACATTAATTTAAGTTTAAGCTTGTTGTGTCGCAGGGGCACATTGGATGACTATAAACGCGACAGGCTGTAGTTTTGATCCCTACTAGAAGAAATAAAATATTTAATGTTTTCAAATAAAACATTTCAAATTTATTTTTTTTGTTCTTTAATAACCTAAAACGCGGCATTGAGTTCCACTACTCAACATGAACCGTGCTACCTTCAAGGTGCAGGTATGAAGTTCAGTATTAATGTAAGTTTAATTATTACAACAACAAACACAATTTAGCTAGTATTGCTACTAACCATTGATGTTCTTGTAACTTTAATGAGTAAATATTTCTCAAATAAGAAATACTTCAGAAATACTGGATATACAGTAGAAAAACATATATGCATTAGAAGTGTTTGCGAGTTTCAGATTGAGTATAAATAATTATCCTCTTTGGTGCCTCTGTGTATCAAGACAATGTTACTTTTTTAGACTAAAGTAATAATTGTTGAGTCCTAACAGTTGGATTCCTCTACCTATATTGCTATATATGGCACATAAAGCATAATTCAAAAAAGAGCTCTATAGTGATAGCTCCCGTATGGAGCTTTGAATCGAGAAACTAAACAACTAAGATTTTTTTATAAATAACTATAGAAAAAAAATATTTCATTTTTATTTATGTCATTATTGGTATGTGACGGTAGTGTTGGTAAGATATGTTGTACATTCTTAGTGTGGGAGGTAGCTTTGCCCTATGCTATATACATTAATGCTTATCATGGTGTAACCTTAATAAAATATTATCATAAGTTCTTAGAAATTAATAGTTAATAGTCATAATATTTTTCATAGTATTCAGTTAATAAAGTTATATATTTGTGGAAAATAATTACCATTGTTTTGTAGTTATTAGGTAATCAGTACTGATTAAAACTCACAAATTATATGTATGTATGTATCTATACAAATATACATAATAAAAAAAAAGATTAAATGAATAAAATTTATTCAAATTGGCAATAATAAATAATAAAGATATACAAGATTCTGTAAAACTTTGTCTAGATCATGTTTGTTGGCAGCTCAAGACATCCCATTTGTACACAATAACAAACTACATTATTGCAACATCATGGTGGTACAATTTTTATATTTTTATTGCTAATTAAAAATATTGAATGAAATATTACCAAAAATGATTTTACAATAATAAAATTTTATGTTTTTGGCACATAAGCATTTCTTATTACAACATTTTTACTTTGGCAAAAACACAAGTTTAAATTCATCTTATATAACTGATAACACAGTTTTATAGCACTTTTTTATTGCCACTATAACTATAACCCTTAGTGAAACAAAATCCACACTTAGACTTAATATAAGATTTTCATTGTAAATTGAATCTTATACATAAGATGCAATATCTTCTTAATCATATATAATTAAACTAATTTCGTAAAATAAGAATGAAGTTTAATAATAGTACCGAAATAATTAGGAAAACATAATTTAAATATGTTCACAATGCATCAGCAAAGTATTATGTGCATAGTTGCAGTGCAGTTATTAGGACGTATTCTAGTACTAGACCTAGAACCTTCGAAGAAAATCAATACAGCCACACCCTACTTGCATAATTAAACGTTAAGTCTGCCAGACACCTACCAAATTTAAGATTTAATAACTTAAGTAACATCACATGTTAGACTGCCATCACCTCATGACACTTTTTTTTGGTTATAAAACTTAAAAACAAAGAAAAAAATGCTAAAAAAGGCTCTTTTTATAATTCCTGAATCTTATTCTAGGATCTCAAGTTTATTTTAATCAATAAAAACAAAATGAACGTATCGAAATTAAACGAAAAATAAAAATTTGAACATTGTTGAGTTCATAAAAAGTATCAAAACAAAAAACTATCATTACCATTTTTTAGCTCGAAATTAAGTTTGAAGAGTCTTGATTCACGTATATTTTATATATGAGGTTATAACTGTTAAAAATATTCACTTTAGCAACACACACGAAGCAACAAACGCGAAAATTATAAATTTAACACTTAACAAAAATCTGACGACCTGACGGCGGTCAATGCTTCCGCCATATTAAAAAACTTATCAAAAGAGAAAGAATATTTTGTACTGTTGTACAATCGGATACTCACTAAGTTGTATTATAATAATAATATATTAAAACCCAAAGTATCAGTTTTAAAACGTTCTTTATCTTCATTAATGAATTGTAATAAATTATTGAGAAATCTACTAAATAATAACTTTGTGTGGCATTAAAGCAATTTTATTTGCACATTTAATATTTTCAGTTCGGTCAGTATATCCGTTTAATACACTATTCCGAATTGCGCATGTTCTTATCGATTTATTTATTTGACAATGTGCTATTCCAAGAAAAAAATATTTTATCGAATTTTATCAATTTTCATAAAGTTGTAATTAGCAAGTGGAGTGTACTGGTGAATCTTTAGATTGTAAATAATATTTTATTCAATTCGTAATTTGTAAAATATTTCTTTATTCGATTGTTTACTATTTATATCCCGAGCGGCTTCACCTGCTTGACCTATACGAATATTTAGTCAATTTAATTTAATAAGAGTAAAGGTAAACTCACAAAACATACACTGTTCGTAAATTCTAATCCCGCGGGAAATTTAGGAAAATATGTAGCGTTTTTATGTTGCTCATAGCTTCCTTTAACTGTCTATCTATATCCTTACTAGTCTTCTCTATCTCTTCAATATTCAAAAGTTTCATACAAATCGGTTTAGCCTTTCTGGAGCCCGAGCAAACAGAAAGGGAGAGAGATATTTTTTTGTATATGTATAGATATTTTGTTTCTAAATAAGCATTCTAGTTTGTTTCTAATATATGCGATACTCAGTAGATTGTAACTAATATTAACACAATAAATTGATATTTTATACTTTTTGTTATTATTATGTGTCTTTTGAATATTAACGTTAACTAAATATTTTAAACAAGCCATTAAAAATAATAGAAAGGCTAAAAGTTATTACTTATTACTTTTTTAAGGAATCTTAAAAGATAACTTTTTTATTTTTGACGCAATATATTTTGCTATTTTATTATTATTAAATATATATTATTATTATTCAACACATTAGTAAAAAAAAATAGTTACTATTTCATTCTTGTTGTAATTATTAACTTTCATTTCATTATCTGTGGGATATAGGCAGCCATATTGTCGTGAAAACTACTAACTAGCGTACCAAATTATATTTTACATAATTTTGTGACTTTCATCTTCTGACCCAGCAACTTGTATTCAATTAATAATTTATAGATATTAACATCTCAACACTATCGAAATGAATTCTCTAGTTGGATATGGCAGTGACGATGAAGTTGAATCTGATCACTTCGGGCATCGCTCTTCGGTAAGTTTTCGATTTCAGTTCCATTTCCTATTAATAAAATTCTTTATTTCGCATTTTGTGTACCTATATCCTATACTACATATTTTATCTGAATGTGACGTGTCTTACATTACACAAAATATTACTTTAAATATAATACCTAAATATATATATTAACAACAAATTATGAAATGCCTATTTATAATGTAATTATTTATATAATTATATTAATCTGCCTTCTCTGCTTGACAATAGACTGATATTCTAGGTGGGCGCCGGAGGAAAACGGAAAGAGGATGACACAAACTACGACGACGTCAACATGGATTTAAGTGAGGTGAGTTGAATTTGATTATATTTTACAAGTATGTTTGGGTCTAGATTAACAACTCCATCATGAAGAGTAGAAGTTTTGTTCTATTAGATATTTATTATGCTAATAGTAGGCATAACGTTTTATTGTTTGTTATCTGTTTGTACTTGTGCTAAGATTTACTTTAATTTGACAATTTCATTGAATTAAACAGTATATATTTACATCATTTGTTTCATTCATTATATAAAAATATGTTTAATTCAATCAAAAATATGATGGTATTGAGTAATATAACTTATATATTGTAAAATCTATTTTAAAAAAAAACATTGTATAGGTATTTTTCTTTACTAAATTATGAATTTGTAACTTTTATCATGAGTACTCTCAGTTCGTAAGTATTTTTGAAGTACATATATGGTTTCACTATACATAAATAACTTAAAAATATTTATATTATTTAAATAAAATATCAAATATTATATTTACAATGGGATAAATTATGTGTCATTAAATAAATGTACCAAAAACATATATAATATATTTAAAAAAAATAATAATAAGCAAAATAATTTCAAATTCAGTTACAAAAGAATAAAAGATTTCCATCGATGATATTAACACTTTTGTTATTTTATATGTTACCCATTTGTAAATTGACACAAAACAAAGTCAAATACCAACGCTGCGACGTCAAGATGAGCATCTGATGTGGCCGTCCATTGAGAACAGCAAGTGAGTACTTAGGTTTAAGACAGATAAAAAAAAAGAAATTATGGAAAAGATTATCTGTATCTGTATATTAATTTTTAAAGGTGAAAAGGTATTTCTTTTTATATTTATTTTTGAAATGTATTAACAATATTATCTATATTTTACGTTTTAATACTATTTTTTTTTATAATATTATATATTTTTTCAATTAAGAACTATATTTATTTACTAATGTACTAGAATAGTATAGTAAAATTAATTATTTATTGATCAAAAAACTGTTAAAGAAGTATTAACATAATGACAATTTTTTATGTATAAACGCCATTCATTTACACTAAAACCTCATTATTTTAAAACTAAAAGGAAAATTAAATTTAATGTATTTCAATAAATACAATGCTTCAACGAACAATATAATTTTCTATGAGTACTTATGATGATGGTATAATATTTTGTCGCAGGATTCCCAAGGTGCCGGATCGGAGCCTGATCTGCCAGCAGCGGGGCATGCAGCTGGACAGAAGTCCAAAAGTACTAGACAAGGATCCAGTAAGTAATTTGTTATTAAATTTATTTAAATAAATAATCAATATTACTCCATAAAGTAAGATATTCCAAATAAAAAGCACAAACTTATACAATTTGAAGTAATAAAGTGAAAAATATAATATTTATTTATGCTATAGAAACATTAACAGCTTGTATATATTAGAAATCGACTTTCTAGTGTAGCCGCACTCCATCTGAATATAAAGTATTGAATACCTTAATAGATTTCAAAGCGCAGCGTTGAGCTCCGCCAATCAACCGCAAATACCTCAAGTCGGCGGAAAGTAGGGAACAGAAGTGGAGCGGAGTGTCTTAACACTAGGTTCCCAAGTTCCCTCTGTCTACCCTGCCGTGTGCGGGATACAGCGTGAAGCTGAGTAGAGTAGAGCAGAATGAATACCTTAACAAGTATGAAATAATTATTTTTACTATTTTTAAAGTATTAATCCACACACAGGAAAGAAAAATAAAATTTTTTTTTAGAAACGTATAAATGCTTAATAAAACAAATATGTTTAATAGAATAATATTCGACAGATGATAGTCGTGAACGCGAACACGACCGTGACCGCCACCGTGATCGTGATCGTGATCGAACATCGGACATGCGTGATCGTCGCCGTGACAAGGAGCGTTTTGAACGTGATCGCGAGCGCCGCTCCCCGAGGAAAGATGATAGATACAATAAGGATAGGTGAGGAACATTTTTGTATACTATATTTTTGTATACTATATTTTTGTATACTATATTTTTGTATACTATATTTTTGTATACTATATTTTTGTATACTATATTTTTGTATACTATGTTTTTGTATACTATATTTTTTTTGTCTGTTTGTATGCGCTAATATCAGAAACAGCATCAAATCCAGTTTTCATTATTATATTTTGGCAACTTATCCTCAAGTCCTTTGGTGTTTATTTCAAATTGGTTAAATAATAAATTAGTTATGTCAATGTGGAAACATTAAGTACGACAAAATTGCTACATTGTTTTTTTTTAATTTTAATTTGATTAATTAGAAATTAGAAATTAGTAAAATTAGTAAATAAAATAATATATTTCAAGCGAGCGATGCTGCGGGCAAGTCCATAGTGTTTATATACAAAAGAAAAATAACAAAATTTGTAGCAATAATATAATTATTAAAAAAAAAAAAAAAATAATGGCTCAAGTGATTCGATAGTTAAAATTTATTGTTTACCAGATCTGATCGTGGTCGCGGCTCTCACGACGCACCGAGACGTGGCTTGCTGGGTGACAAGCCTCATGACAGATGTATTGAAAATAAGGTGGGTTTTTTTTATTTTTGTAGTTCTTCTAGTAAAGTAAGTCTACTTCTAGTAAAGTTGATTCTACTTTTAGTAAAGTTGAGTCTACTTCTAGTAAAGTAGACTGTAAATAAGCTGGTTATAAATTTGGCTATTTCTTTACTTATAATTATTGTGTAACTTTCGGTATGTGAATAAGATATTAAGAAAAAAATATATAGGGTATGTCTATTGATGTAATAGGGCACAAATTTGTGATTTTAAAAAGTCTGTGTGTGTTTGTATCCGCTAATCTCATAAACGGTTAATCACTTTCACTATTTTATTTAAGCAACTTTCCCTCAACATTTATTGTTTTTTTTAAGTGAAAACTTCTTTAGGCGCGTTAAGCGTTTTGGTAGAGGGTAAAATCCTCGGTTCGCGTCACCGACATGCTAATGATAATAGTATATCTATAGCTATGGATACCCAGACTAGCGCACGCGCAGTAGCCTGTGTACACGTATACACTAATACATTGACTATTTCTGACTGTATTATGTGCGCGTTGGACGCTTTTTGGATAAGTATAATTTTGTGAGTCACGTCACCAATACGTTATAGTAGCAGTACCTATTGTATCTTTTTTAGAATACAATGAAATGATTGAACGAACAGATAATCTAAGTATTGTCGAAATTAATGTTTTTTATTTAGTCTTGTTACAAAGAAACCTGACTTACTAATAATGGCTACACCTCCTTAGTTCAATGGAAATAGCCAACAATTGCTAATATTTTAAGTATGAAAGTTGACTGTGACTGCAAGGACAGTGGGTTACAGTCAAAAGTGCTTGTATGACCTAATTGAATGAACAATATTTATTTATATTGATATGTAATGTAATGGATACCATAGCCTTTCTCCATAATGGACACAACATCCAACACAAAAAGGTTTTTTTTTTTAATTAAACTTGTATATGTTGTATATTAATATATTCATTGAAATAAGTTGTTTTTTATTTCCAGCTTCAAGCTGTATCCCGCACTAGGCAGGGTAGGCAGGGGGAACGGAAGTGAAACCTAGTGTTATGACACTCCGTTCCACTTCCGTTCCCCACTTTAATAAGTTGTTTAGCTTTGAAATATTAATATAGATATATAAGTATATATAACATATAAAGTCTAATAATGCATGCGGAGTCTGCACACTAGGTTCCCATAATTCGTCTGCCTTCCATGCTATGGTAATTTAAAAAAAAAAATGCAAAATGTGAACTCAAAATATATAATTTTTCATGATTAAATGTTTTATATTTCCAGGTGCCAGCATTGATGGACTTGAAGCCCTATGGTGGGGAGCCACCACCGGGGCTGGGACGCTCGCATGATGCAAGAGATGCAGTTTCCCCAAGGTATTTATTTATTTAATTTTATATGTACACAGCACAATTGACAAGTTGTTGACACCTTGATGTCAGCTGTGGGTAGAGTTTTGATATTTGGGTTGTTTTAATTTTATTTATTAATACAGTACAGGCACATATTTCTTGTTTCTTTTCTTAGTAAGTCGTCTCTTCCATAAAAAAAAAAATAATAATAATAAATATAGTAATATTATATTATATTATATTGCATTATATATTTGTGGCATATTCAACCTGGGTGTATATGTTTTGTTTAAATATTGTGAATTAGAATGAAGCTGAAAAATAGCGCTGTAGATGGACAGATCTCAGCATTCGCTGAGCCCCATTCCTTTTAGCATTTTGTTTTTTTTTATTTATTTTTTTACCTTAACTTTTATTAAAGTATTAAACTTTGTTTGAATTTCAATCGTATAGTATTCTCTTAGCACTGCCAGGCTTTGGATACGTATTAATTAGCGGACTTGTCACTAGAGTGCGGATCTCATAATAATACTTTTTTTTTTTTCAGTTTCACACTTTATCCCGCATGTGGCAGAGTAGGTTGAGGGTATTTGCGACCTAGTATTAAGACAATCCGTTGCATTCCCCACTTTCCGTTGAATTGATGGCATTGCGTGTGGAGTGGCGGAATAAAAAACTTTGCCTTGTTACCATAACATTTAATTTGAAAATATGAAATATTTCATATCCTCTAGTGGATATCGAACCCACAGTCTGTCGCTTTTAAGGTCACGCTTGTGCCAAAGCGCCAAGACAGAGTGTCTTTGTGTTATATATATATTGACATATTTTTTTGCTACAGGTTCGTAGAGCGCGAGCGCCGCGAGAGGGACGACAGGAGGGAGCGCGAGCGCGACCGCGAGAGTCGACACAGCAGACGCTCGGAGGAGACCAGGTATTAAATGTTTATGTTAATGTGGCACTTGGTTATTGGTTATTTGGACATCTTTAAGATGAGCTTACCTATCTTTGGTAGACAAGAAAATAATTAAAATTATTGTCATCTGGCATCTGTTGCTTGTTTAATGTGGCTGTGACTTTGGATGTATAAGCAAAAGTTTGCTTAATTGCTTGCTTGAATCATTTGATTTTATATGGTAATGATTATGGTATAATAATAATGAACAAGGTGCCGTTGTCGCAAAGGAGCATTAACGTCCAACTGTAATTGTGGTAACACCAACAGATATTGGGTTCAATCCCACCCCCCCCCCCCCCACTCGATAAATTAAATGTTTCATATTTTGATTTCTTTGCTCTAGTACAAGGCAAAAAGAGGCGTTGAGTTTCGCCACGCAAATGTCCCATTTTTTTTTTATATTATGCAATAATTTTGTTTTCAGATCAAGCAGGGACAAGGGCTCAGAGCATCGGTCACGATCCCGCGGTGCAGCATTTCCTCCACCTTATTCTAGGTAAACAAACATAACAAATGGCTTAGTTGATCAGAGCGCTTGGAAGGTGGTCTAGAGGCGCGGGTTCAAATCCTACTTTGTTTAAAATGTTTATACGCTTTTTAAATTCAAGTATAGTATTTATAGACAACAATTATACAGTAATTTATTTTATATATAAACTAAATTTGTCATCCATGGTTTTACTTGAAATTTACTTTGAAAATTGGTATAATAATAAAAAATACAATAAAATAATATATATGTTTAAAGGCAACCTTATTGCTGTATAGTAGTCTCTGCCAAGCACCTTAATACAGAGGAAATTACAAAATATTAGTAACAAACTGTATACTTACTCTGTCCAATTTGTAGAACATTTTAATTGAAACAAATATAACCAGAAGAATTGCATATTTTGACATTTAAACATTTTCGAGAACCCAACGCTTTGAATACTTTGCAGTTGTCTGTGGTCACGGGTGTTTCATTTAAAATGTTTAATAATCCCGAAAATTAAGGATTTTGTTTAGAACTTGTATATATAATATTGCGGATTACACCTGATGTCACATTGCCTAAGGTGAGGTCATATATGTATTTTGCAATAGATGTTAAATGTGACCGGCTGTGACAAGTACAGTGAAGGCATCAGCAAATCATAAAATTCTTACTGTAAAGCAATTTTATTAAATACTATTATATATTAAAAATGTATATTTATGTATGTTTTTGTTACTTCTTTTAGCAGTTCCAATGAAAGGCGAAGCTCGCCCCCATCCGGGGACTATAGACCATCCTCATACAAAGTTAACAAGAAACTGGAAGTTATGGAGAAAATGGGTAAGGAAGCTTTTTAATATTTCTTATGTGAAATTAAAACAATGGAAAATATTAACAGTTCATTAATATATATGACTTACCTGCATAATAGTTGACTCCTCCTACAATTTAAAGCTTTATTTACAAGCAAATAAAATATTCAATCTAACAAAAGAAAAAAAAAGAAACCACCATTTCATCTAAGCAAAGTACTTGTTATCGATTTCCATTTGAGCTCAGAACCACCGCAATCAGCAATGCTTTTGATAGGAAAAAAACAAACTAAAATCAGTTCATTTATTCATTCAGGAGCTAAGGCTCCACAGACAGGTCGACAGGACATACTATATACAGAGTAATTTAATATTATAATATTGTGTACTAAATATTGAATAGTGAAAACAGCATTGAACTCAGGTCAAAAATGCACAGACAAACAAAAAATAAAAAAAATCTATTTTGGGTACATTAATAAATATCCACCTATAAGGTTTTTCTCAACATATCTCCCATGTACAGACAGTGTCAGCTATAGATTTATTATAAGTATAGATATTGGAAATAAAGGCAGTTAAAGGATGGGTAGAAACATAATCTGCACATTGGGTGCAGCTTATTCAAATATGAATGTGTCATTGTACGATTATATTAATTTATTTGTATTTTGTTGTAGGTCTTCAAATCAAAACACCAGATGGTTCGATGGCGACCGCCCAGCAGCTGCGCGCGGCCGCCAGTGAGGCACCGGCTGGCTCTGGACCCGGAGTGCCTGCCTGCTTTAACCCCACCATTGCCAATTCCAATAAGATTTTAGATCAGGTAAACACATGGAAATTATTGTTGTTGTTTTGATCCATAAGACAATCTGCGGTGTTGAGTTTTGTCTCGATGCTTGGGTGGTTTTGTTAAATCAATTGATTAATCATGATTGATTGGTTGATTCTTAATAATTCTTTTAAAAAGTCACATAACAATCTCAAATTCTTTTTTTTTCTTCTATTTTATATTGTCGCAGCTTCACGCTGTATCCCACACATGGCAGGGTAGGCAGAGGGAACTTGGGAACTTAGTGTTAATGCAATCGATATAGTTTCCCACTTTCTGCCAACTGCTTAAGGCATTGCGTGTTGAGCGACGGAACTCAATGCTACAGTTTGCCTTGTTACCAGAGCAAAGGAGTAATATTATAAAATATTTAATTTCTTCGACTAAGTATCGAAAAACTACAACAAAAAAACGTTAACAACGTTTAAATATTTCTATTTACACCGTTAGGTCCAAAAACGCAAGCTGCTTTGGTCCAACAAGGAGAAGTCTGTGGCCGTAGCCGAAGCCGCCAAGTGGAGCGGTGCTCGTTTCGCCCAAGACAACGACGGTAAACAGGTGTCCAAGTTTATGAGGCTGATGGGCATCAAGGAGCCTTGTGAGTTGTTTAAAATTATTTTTGTATGAGGTCGATGTGGTACTTAGGACTGCGACTGAGTGTAAATTATTATTATAAGTAGTGTGTATAATCTATACTTGTAATAAAAAAATCTTTTAGAAAATGTTTATTAATGTAATGGTGAAAGAGGGCCCAAAGTAGTGATTTTTTTCTGTTTGTCTGTGGTTGTGTAGGCTAATCGTAGAAACGGCAAACCAACTTAAATGTAATTTTAATTACGATAATTTAGCACCCAAAGTTAAAGGAATCAACATTGTGGTTGATAGATAAAAAAGTTACGTCAATTTAAAATATTTTGTTCAACATAAACAACAATTTTTAATGCATTCGGTTGTTTGATACGTCGCCCTACTATTATTATGTTTAGAAATATGTGAGAATTTTTAAAAGAACGTTAAAATTGTAAACTTTATTGTTTTAATTTTAAATTTTTACCTGCACATATTGAATACCAAAAAATATCATTTTTTATATATGTAATATTTTGTATCCAGCATTGCTAAAATAACAATTTTGTACCAACAGCGGCAGTGAAAGTTCCTGAGCAGGTTGATGAAACAGTGGACCCTAACAAAAAACAAGAGGAGCTGTTCCAAGCCATGCAAGCCCAATATGAAGTGGCCCGTGCCACGACGCACACTATGAGAGGTGTGGGACTCGGATTCCAACGGGGCAATCTCTAGTGTTGTAAAAATGTGCTAACAGACAGACATACAGTGTGTGAATAATGTGTATATTTGTACCAACATATATACATAAAATGTATAGTGGAGTGTTTTAGTTCTATATATTTGATATAGTTTATTTATTTTTTCTGTTTGGTACAATATCCTTAAAGTCAAGTGTTGATATGCCTTAATATGTATGTAACATGTTATATTTTCAAATTAACATATGCCAAAATGTATAAACAATATTCAATAGATTATAAAACCAAAAAGGAGATCCATCCGTCTGTAAAGATTGTCACAAAACATATCATTGTTCAAAACTATAACATTTGTTTATATTCTTTATAGATGATATGAAATAGCCGTAACAGACGACCGAACCGAACCGAACCGAACCTCGACCTTGGCTCGCAATCGAACCATGTTTTCTAAACGAACTTGTCGTGCACCACACAATGGCACATGGTTCGATGGCCAACTGAAGTCCAGGTTCAGTTCGGTCGTTTGTTACGGCTATAAGTACAGTATATTCTTACCAATCTGGTACCATTAAAGATCTACATAGTTTTGAAATAATGTTTTTTTTGTTGTGGGCCAGGATTAGTGATAATATACTGCAAATACATTTTAAAACAAAAAAAAAATAAGCCACCTGAAAAGATTGATTTTGAATAGCAATTTATTGACATTTGTGTTTATATAGTACTTGCAACTTTGTCATTGTTACTAAGTTTTATTATTATATTCTCTTCTTAGAAAATATTGGAATATTTTATGTCTGGAGAACTAATATAACATTTAATGGTTGATCCTTTTTTATATTAATGCTATATCAAAATTGTTGCAGTCCATTCCAGTATTGGAAACTTTTCAATTTCATCAATGTTTAACAATATTAGATTTTAAAAAATACATAGGTTTTAAGAAATGTAATAGGAGTAATATTATTTTATAATTCCAAATTGGAAGTAGGATGTTGTGGCACAGTAGATAGGTCCTGTCTCAGTTTGGCGGAATTATTGTTTTGTTTTGTTTCCTCATTGACAGACAAAACGCGGCGTTATGTTCCGGCACTCAACCCTCGAAGGATTTGTAACATTTTGCGCAAAATGTAGTGTCCCCAATAGTGTCTGTACACTATGTTATCTCTGCGTCGCAAATTATAAGTTTGAAGTATCTACCATGACTCCACTCTTTAGGTATACTGTGTACATAATGTTAGTCATAGTGATTTCATTATAATATTGATTAAACTTAATTTTCTTATAGAAAATAGTTTGCTTTCAAATTTTTTTTGTTTTTTCTCCGAAGGCTTGTGTGATATAATTAATATGTAGTATGGTAAAAGTAGTGAACATTGTTTGTAAGAAATCCTGTAGATATAAAAATGCCACTCTGCCTGTATATTTGTTTATAAAATGCTTAATTGAATTTTTATTTAAATTTAAATAAAGAAATACTATTTTTTTAACAAATGTACAGTCAGCAAAGTAAAATGTAGTAACTGTTCTTATGACTCCAATGATAACTACTTTTACATGTATGAAAATAAAAAAATATTATTGTTAACATTGGTTTTCTTTAATTTTGTTTTGCATGAATATTACATAAATATATTAGAATTTATTTTAACTATATGTTACGTTGCATTTGTTTTGCATGAATTAAATACTGGCCTAATTGCGACTGAAAACGGCTTCTATCTGCAAGGATTTGAGGAAATGGAACATTTGATATTTTGAATAATAGAAATATTCACCGTGGTAACAAATGGTAGCGCGGCGTTGAGTTCCGCAACTCAACGCGAATTGTCTCTAAAGTAGTCTTTAACATTAGGTTATCTTTGCTTATCCTGCTACATGCGGGTACAGCCTGAAGTTAAAAAAAGAATAAATTATAAAATCATGTACATGTTCATGTATATAAAATATGTAAATGATGTATAAATTAAATAGTGGCAGACTCCACATTAGTAGGAAAACAGGAGTGTTTTAACTAGTGTTTCTGTATGTTCATATATTTTGAAACACAAAAGAAGCTAAACAATGACTATTTCATTATACGCTTGTATTTATGCAGACGTCTTCTGTAATACTCAGATTACAAGACTTGTATTTCAACGCATTTGTTGTTACAAAGCAGGAAGCTGATATTACTGTATGTGTATACTGTTGATCGTAACTCATTTCGTCGTATTACAATATTAAATAAATGAACATGGCAACAATTATTTAATAATTAATAGGGATTTCCCCGAATAATCAGACTATTAAAACTAAATTCGTTAATTATGCCTAAAATGTTCTTTAACATATAATAAATAAAAACAAACGGAATTTACCTTAAAAAAAGTATAAGTCATCTAAGATATATTTTTTTTGTTTCTTTAATTGAAATATAAATTTTTAAATCATTGGTACAATTAAATAAAATTTTAAGGCTCGTAATGTCAAATTTGCAACTGCAAACTACAGTTAAAGGCTTCATTTTAACTGAGGGGATGGAAATATGAAACTGGTAATGAAGCAAAACGCAGCGTTGAGAACTGCCACTAAACATGCTATGCCCTACAAATTCGGTGGCGGAATCGTGTTTATAGGAACAAACTATAACACTTGGTTCCCAGGTTCTGGTTGCTTATCCTACCGTATTTGAGACGTAGTGTAATAATGTATTTAAATAAAAACAGCATAGTTACTGTAAATCATTCAAGTAAATCGTAAATACAAAAATAATCTAAAATCGATATTGCAAATCGATGTACAAACTACATCGATTTAACTTTATTTGAATTTAGCGCGTGGCAACTTTTAACATGATTGTCAAAGTCTAAATATTACATTTACGGGATTCACCAATTTAAACTTATCGCTAATCGCTATCAAAACTTTGTTTAAATAGGACATTAAATATAAAAATATTTCGGATTATACATATTGCATTCATTGATTATGTAAGATAAACGGTTAATTACATATATAAAGGTCGTAGCAACTATGGAAGTCGAGTGATATTTAGTGTTTTATGCACTTGTTATAAGAAACACTGTCGGTGGTTTTTATTTTGTGTTTTCAAATTAATAAATTGAATTTCCTGTAAATATGGACGAAGGGGAAACTAAAACTTGCGAGAACTGGTAAGTTTCTCTTCATTGCGAAGTATCTACGTGTTGTGTCAATAATTGATCTATTTATAACTTCATACGTTGTAGTTTATTTTTGGATAAATGGAGCAAATTACATGTGTCAGTTGCTGATCTTGCGGTTGTTTACCTTTTCATCGAATTATTTATGCTATTTCGTTTTCTTCCGCTTTTAAAACATTCATATAAGTGAATTATGACTACCCTCTCAATAATTCAACAAGTGTCCAATTTCAAACTATGTATTGTTTCTATGATGAGGCTTACGAATTAACATGTAACATACCTTTAAAAGCTAATGCTTGTAATATTTTAAAGAGAACCCATAATTTTTATTGCCATTTTGATGTTAAAGATAACAAAAGTCAAGCCAAACATTACTTTAGTTGTGACTACCTCTAGTTTGTAATAGTCTAATAAATTTTTGTTAGTAATACTTTTGATTAAAATATCATATTATTATAAATCAATCATACTCATACTCAGCTTCATGCTGTATCCCGTCCATGGCAGGTTAGGCAGAGGGAACTTGGGAACCTAGTGTTAAGACACTCTGTTCCACTTCCGTTCTCCACTTTCTGCCGAATTTGAGGCATTGCGTGTTGAGTGGCGAAACTCAACAACAACTATATATTAAAATTAAAGTAATTGTAATGTACTGAGACTTTTCTAAATGTATGTATTCTAGTATATGGACAAGAGAATGTCTAGTAGATTACTTTCAAGATGCTCTATTCTTATACCCAGTTAAGTGGGAATCATATGTTATTTAAATACATAATTGTTCTATTTAAAAAAACCTCATAATGAAACAGTGAAACAGCATCAACATATAATAAATTTGTATTCAATTCTTACTCTGCCTCATTCTGTTAAGTTATGGCTCAGTGCTGAGTTCCATCATTTTGCACTATTTTTAAATTTCCTATGTCTACCTTATTATGTGTAGAGGATGAATAGCTTCTAGATCTGCTTCTTTGGCTTACAGCAAGAGGGAGATACCTGCAGTAAACTTCACTATACACACTGTTCACTGTGCTAGAAATATTAAAGTGTGTCCCGTCTGCAAGGAGCCCATACCACAAGCTGAACTCCAAGATCACCATGATAAGCTGCATAAGCTGTGTAAGTTTTAGAAAATATATTACTTACAAATATAAAATTTTGTATTGTGTTATACTTACATGTTTGGTTGCCCATTTGTCCCGCTAATCCTCAGCCGCACACATATCAAAATTTTCTGTAGTTCTGAGATATTATGTGATATATACTAAACTTAACATAGCTTCACACTGTGTCCCAACGGGGTAGCTAGAGAGAACACAGCGGTAAATACTACAGTCTCGTTGTACCTCTTTTGTCTCGTCCATAGTCATACATGACTTCCAGGGGTCCTTTGTCCTATATAATATACCTTATCATACCTTATCATAGATACTATCAATATATAATGTGATTTAGTCTCCTAACTATTTTTGACTGTCTGAGGCCTCCCTTTTCCGTTCTCACCACACAGATTTCTTTCATAAATCTTGTGGTATATATATATAATACTGTAATTCAATGTTTTGTTTTTTTACAATGTTTGGTTGTAAAAAAATATAAATGTTGAATTTCAGTCCTACAGAGATGAAAAAAAAGAAACTATAGTATATTTTTAAGACAATCATTAATTTCTCGTGGGATGTCTGTATATACACACAGGTGATTAATAAGATTTGTTGACACTTCAAACACTTTAAAATTTCCCCAACATAAAAAAAAACTTTATTATGGCAAGTATGGTTGTGGCATGAAAAATTTTGAGGCCTGTCAAAATATTTCATTATTTTTGCCTTGACCAAGTATTGAAATAGTTGTAATTAGATCACATGAGGAATTAATATAGTTATTGCATTTTGCACTCTGGTAACGAGACAAAGCGCGGCGTTGACCACCGCCACTCGACACGTAATGTCTCCAAAATTCAGCAGAAAGTTGGGAATGGAAGTATCTGAATGGGTGTCTCAACACTAGGTTAACTGGTTCCGTCTAATATTTTTTACTATGTTTTTTGAACGTGTTATTCCACACTTAGGACAGAAAATACTAAAGTTAAATTTAAAAAACGTATAAAATTTTTTTGAACGAAGCAGGATTTGAACCCGCGCTTTTTAAATTTAAGTTAAGGTTCCGTCTACCTTGTTTCGAAATACAGTGCGAAGCCGACAAAATAATCTATATATATGATAATAATATTAATAATTATTGTCTGGTTAACACAACGGAGCTCGGCATTGATCTGCTACTATCAGAAAAAAAAGTGATGCCATTACAGTTTTTTCTGATAGCTCTACAGTAGCTAGTTCAAGTCTCTTGCAAAAATGTATTTAAGTTAGACATATTTAAAAATATTTTTTGTTTTGACATTATGGTCGAATCATCTTTTCAGCTTCACGCTGTATCCCGCACATTGCAGGGTAGGCTGAGGGAACTTGGGAATCAAGTGTTAAGACGACGAAGTGTTTCCGCCGGATGGCGTGATGTTATTATGTGTGGCGGAACTCAACGCCGCGCATTGCCTTGTTACCACAGCGAAGACAATGAGTATATTAAATATTTTATTTGAAAATATTTCAGTTGTTCGAGTGGCGATTGAACCGATAACCTGTCGTTTACAGTCACACCAGTGTGTACCTGCGCCACAAGGCCAGTAGGTAGTCAGTTGTCTTCCATATAATTTGATAGATTGTTTTGTAGTGCCATGTAAGGAGTGTGGGGAAAGTGTGTGTGGGACAGACCTGGAGGATCACGTACGCGACTCTTGCGCGCACACCATGAAGGAATGCAGGTATATATTGTTTGTTAATTAACATTTTTTAACTTATAAGGTTTTAACGTTTTTAAAATTAAGTAATATTTTATAACGTAAATTAACACGTATTTTTTTTATGATCCTAAGAGGCGCGGCATATGTCGATTTTTCACATTGCACAGAACACGTTGCACATTGCTGTATATGACATGATGTATATGACATTCCGTTCCGTTCCTTACTTTCCGCTGAAATTGAGATATTGCGTGTTATGTAGCGGAAATCAACGTCGCGCTTTACCTTGCTTTGTTATCAGAGGAAAGAAATGAAAATATTGAATACTAGCAACCTGCCCCGCGGCTTCGCCCGCTTGATTTACACTTTTTATTTTCTATTATCAACTACTTTCTTATTCTAATAACATTTTCTCATAAGACCATATCTATACATTGAAAGCTAAAATATCAGTCAAATTAATTTATAGCAATTTTTTCAAGAGGCCTGTCGTGGCGCAGCGGCACAAGCGTGTGACTGTAACCGACAGGTTGTCGGTTCGATCCCTAGTTTAGGAAATGAAATATTTAATATTTTCAATTTAAATATTTAATGTTTCATTTCTTAGCTCTGGTACAAGCCAAAAACGTGGCGTTGAGTTCCGCCAATCAACACGCAATGCCTCAAATTCGGCGGAAAGTGGGGAACGGAAGTGGAACTGAGTGTCTTAACACTAGGTTCCCTCTGTCTACCCTGCCTCGTGCGGGATACAGCGTGAAGTTAAAAAAAATATATGTCAAACAATCATGTAATAACATGATTTCGTGCTGGTACAGATTTTGCGCTCTAGAACTGCGTCGCGGATCCATGCCGGCGCACGAGCGCTACTGCGGCGCGCGGACGGAGCAGTGCGCGGAGTGCGGCGAGTGGGTCATGCACAAGTACAGGCAGCTGCATGTGGACTCCAACCATGGATTTATCAGATTGGATGATGGTTTGTATGGTGTTAACTTACCTGATTACACATTTTATGTTTTTTTTTTTTTAACTAATATCTTTTAATTGATTATCTATAGTTGTAACTAATCACTGTCTGTACATGAAATGTGTACTAAAAAATATCTTATACAAGCGTTTTTTTTTGTAATAGGGCCCAAGTGATAAGATTTTTGATATTTTTTGTCTGTTGGTCTGTGCTAATCTCAAAAACGGCCTACCAGATGTAAATGCAATTTTTACTGTTATGTATTATTTTGGCTACCTTTCGTCAACGTTAATGTTTGTTATTTAACCTTTAGTCAATTTAAATACTGTAGTTCGGAAAAATAACATATATGTACTAAAATAACATATATGTACTGTATATTACTAAACATTTCGTTTAGTAATATAGTCGAAATTTTAGTTTTTTCAATGTACAGATACTGTCTTAAAAGTGATAATGTTGTTAGAACAAGAGATTAGTAAATAAAATAGTGCAATTCAAGTGGGCGAAGTCGCGGGCGGTTCGCTGGTGAAATATAAAAATATTGCCGTCTAACACGTAATTGTCTAAAATTGAAAGTTGATGTAGTCTTCCTGAAATATATTGCCATCACAATAAATCTTTACTTATTTTTGGCCAAATACCAATTCTCTTTTTGTTTTTTTTTTTCTTTTTAAATTGAAAATTGCAATTCAATGCTACATTTACATGGCAGGGTAGGCAAAGCGAACCTAGTGTTAAGACACTCCCGTTCTATATTTTAGCTTGAGGGAACCCAACGCCGTGCTTTATCTAGTTACCGGAGCGAGGAAATGGAAATATTAAATACTTAATTGCTTCGAATGGGTCAAATCCACAACCCGTTGTACGCTTGTGCCCTTAAATAATAATGTGAATAAAAAGCACGTTTATCTTCACCTTGGGAGCCGATAACGTACCTGTAGTTCCCCTGGGGCTACACAGGGCAATGGGCGACGATGATCACTCGCCATCAGGTGACCCGTACTCTCGATTGCCTTGTCTTTTCCGTAAATAAATAAACAAACCAATTCAAAGTTTTCTTGTCAAATCGACTTTCGAAGAAAAAGTGATGGCCCCATATTTTTAATAATACAATTATAGAAATTATATTACAGACCCAGTGCCAACAAAACAAGACATAAAAGCAACTAATGTGCCAAAACTCCTAAATATGCCAAAACTAAGTGAAATTGCATCTAAAATTGAACCAGTTAATGGCGTTATCAGAAAACAGATTCCTTCTACTTCTTCTTCAAATTCATACAAAAATCCTAGTAGTTCTAGATATAATGGACCGAATTCGGCTATAGCTGGACTAAATTCAACTACAATTGGACTAAATTCGACTACAGCCGGACTGAATTCAACTACAATTGGACTAAATTCGACTACAATCGGACTAAACTCTAATACAATTGGGCTAAATTCTGCTTTAGTTGATTCCACTGCCAGTGTAAATAGGTCTGTGACGTCGAACAAAAATGATCCCTTAAGTGGAAGTTCAGCCCAAAATGGCGCCATTCCCAGAACTAAAAGAACGAACGACCAGCCTCAAGTGAACACTGCTGGCGATACTGTTGACAAAGTGAAGAAAGATTTATGGTGAGTTGGTGTAATCTTGTTTATTTATAAAAAAAAAATGTTTAGCTTTATTTCGCAGGAAGGCGGAGGAAACTTGGGAACCTAGTGTTAAGATACTCTATTCCCATAAAAATATTTCTGTTATTAAGTTTATAAATTGTATTTATATTGTAGTTTTTATTTGAACTTTTCGTTTTCTCTTATAATATTATTTATAGAACATTGAAAACCATACTCTATAGTATTTAAAGTATAAGAATATGAAAGCTATATATTCATTTTTATTAATTATAAACCTTATATATATTAGTGTGAAAAATTTATAATATTTAATTATTAAAAATGTAATTAAAATATGTTTTGCTTTTTCATCTACAAATAGAAAGAGAAAATTAGTTACTATTAATTAAATTTCTCAGTGCAAATTTGTTTAGATCGGAAAATATAATCATTTTATAAATTTAGGTGCTTTAACGTGTGACTGTGGCGTGACGGTTGTAGGCTTGAATCCTATTGAGGAGTACTCACTCAGCTTCACGCTGTATCCCGCACAAGGCAGGGTAGGCAGAGGAAACTTGGGAACCTAGTGTTGAGACACTCCGTTTTATTTCCGTTCTCCACTTTCCGCCGAATTTGAGGCATTGCGTTTTGAGTGGCGGAGCTCAACGCCGCGTTTTGCCTTGTACTAGAGCGAAGAAATGAAGACATTAAATATTTAAATTGAAAATATTAAATATGTATTTCATTTCCTTGGGTTGGAATCGAACTCACAACCTGTCGTTTACAGTCGCACGCTTGTCGCTGCCTTGCCGCTGCGCCACTACAGGGCTAATGAAGGAGTAAATAATTTAATATTTTCACATTCTGCGCTGTGGTAACAGGGCAAGGGATATTTCTTATAAAACACAAAGTTTTCTCTGACAACCCTGATATATATAGCGTGAAGGCAAAAAAAAAACACGAACTTAAATTTAGTGTTCAGTACAGTTCAGTTCTTTTATTATGGCGTTTCGTGCGTGACAGTTGAGCGCAGAATTCCTTTGTAACGGCACGTTGTAAAGTTAAAGTAAAGGAGAACGTGGACAGATAGTTTGGGCACGTCCAGAGAATGAGTAAATAAAGAATTGTTGGTGAGAGTGACAAGGGGAGACATGGGTTTGGGTCACTAAAAAACCTAAAAGACAGAATCGAATATACTGAAAGAAGATCGGAAGAAAAGCTTGAGGACCTCCTGTAGTGTACGTATGAAGAGGTTGGAGACAGTGGACGAGGCGAAAGAGGCAATACCCTTCTAACTTCCTAGCCAAAATAAAACGATTCTAAAATGATAAAAACATTCTTGGCAATAACGCAGGTTATTTCTTTTAATTTGTTTCACCGATATATTTTTTATTTTCAATTTTAGGGCATCTCGAGGTGCGGTCAAAAAGCGTCCCGCACCGAAGCCCCCAACGAAGGCACCACCGGCTGACCCCAAAAGGGATTTGCCTCTGAAAAGTGCTATAGAGAGACAGCAAGAAGAGGAGAGGCAGAGACAGGAACAAACAGCTTATAATTTGTCCGTCGGTATGTTACATCTCACTTTTTCTCAGCTTCTCGCTATATCCTAAACATGGCAGGGTAGGCAGAGGGAACTTGGGAACTTAGTGTTAAGACACTCCGTTCCACTTCTTTTCGCCACTTTCCGCCGAATTTGAGACATTGTTGTGTGTTGAGTGGCGGGACTCAACGCCGCGCTTTGCCTTTTTACGAGAGCAAAGAAATGAAGACATTAAATATTTAATTTGAAAATATTAAATACTTGATTTCTTCGAGTGGGGATCGGCACAACCTATCGTTTGTCAGTCACGCGCTTGTGCCGCTGCGCCACGACCGGCCTCAAAAGGCTACAGGTTGTATAGTGTTTACCCACTTAGTTCTAGAGTCAAGAGGTTATAAGCGGGTAACGAGAACTGACATCGATTTTGGTCTTTGTGGAGATGATAATAATTTAAATTAACCTTAAATGGATGTTGATTCCACTACTACTGTACATTCTGATACCCAGTATCAAGATATAAATAAGTTATTTTAATCTTTATTGTAAGGCGAAAAATGGGAAACGAAAGTGGAACGAAGTGTCTTAACACTAGGTTCCCGGGTTCCCTCTGCCTACCCTGCCTACCCCGCCTCGTGCGGGGCACAGCGTGAAGCCTTGTAGCCTTTGTTTTTGTTTGTGTTTAGAACAGAAAATGTTTTTGTGTTATATTTAGGCAAAGTGCACACCAGAAAATGAAGCAGCCGAAGCGGCGAGCGAAAGTTATTATAAAAATTGTTCGAACATTTCGGAGAATTCTTGTCTCTTTTCTCTTTGTTTCTGCCCAACTATCATAATAATGTTTTTGAGCTGTGTCGTGTGCGGCTTCGCCCGCTGCCCGCATTAAACTATTTTATTTACTGATCTCAATTATTTTCTTAATCTAATAAATTTCTATTTTTTAAGACAATATCTATAAATTAGAAGCAAAAATTTCAATTAAATTAATAAAAAAAATTGTAGCAATTTTTTTCAAGTTAATGTTTTAAATGGACTTATTCATTCATCAGCCAACCGATTAAAAAGAAAACAAACAAAAAATGTTAAAGGTCGCCAAAATGTTATAGTGCACTGCTGTTTAATCAATTTCTTTCTTTTCACTGCTTTTCGTTCCTTCCTTTTTTTTCCACTGCTCTTAATCTAGCAAATAAACAGACATAAAAAATATAAACATCACTTGTGGGCCCTAATCAAGGTCCTCAATAAGGTTTTTCAAGAGAGGCTTGTCGAGGCGCAGCGGCACAAGCGTGTGACTGTAACCGACAGGTTCTGGGTTCTATCCCCAGTCGAGGAAATGAAATATTTAATATTTTCAATTTAAATATTTAATGTTTCATTTCTTCGTTCTGGTAATAAGGCAAAGCGCGGCGTTGAGTTCCGCCGCTCAACACGCAATGCCTCAATTTCGGCGGAAAGTGGGAAACGAAAGTGGAACGGAGTGTCTTAACACTAGGTTCCCGGGTTCCCTCTGCCTACCCCGCCTCGTGCGGGATACAGCGTGAAGCTAAAAAAAAAAAAAGGTTTTTTAATATATCTTCCACGAACAGACAGCGATCAATTACAGATTAATTATAAGTATTTTAAATTTAATTAGGCCTACCCCCAGTCCTGAGTCCGGCAGCGAAACTAGAAAAGCTAAGAAAAATGGACGCCCTGCAAAACCCAGCGGTGGACGACCAAGATTACAAAAACCGTCTCCAAGGCAGGGTCTGGATGTCCAAGGACGTCACACCTATCGGCCATGTCCTTGGGTCTTCGAGTCAAGAAAATACTAATTTAGAAGTTTCTAGAAGGAAATCGAGGTCTCCGGATGTTGATAGAAGGAGTGATTTGAAGAACTTGAAGCCGATGACGCCTCAGGAGTTTATGGCGAGGTTCAATGAGCTGCAGTTGAGAAAGGAACCCCCGGTGCCCGTTAAAGATGACAGATTCAGTCAAATTAAGTCGTCTTTGAGGGAGCTAAGGCGGGGATTGAATGAGGTAGTATTAAATTTACTTACTTACTCAGTTTCACGCTGTATCCCCCCCGCACATGGCGGGGTAGGCAGAGGGAGCCTGGGAACCTAATGTTAAGACACTCTGTTACACTTCCGTTCCCCACTTTCTGCCGAATTTGAGGCAATATGCGTGTTTTGTCAGAACTGAACGTCGCACTTTGCCTTGTTACCAGAGCGAAGAAATAAAACATTAATTTTGTGTCATTTCATTATAATATTTATTAATATAGTATAGAAATAAATAATTATTATATTCATTATTATTTATATAATAAATAATTATGATTAATCTTTAGCTATGGTAGAATTGTTTTTATGTTATTTTTTTTTTTCAGGTGACAGCTCCTTATAATTCCAATTCAAGCAACGACGCTAGTCAAAAGTGAGTGTTTTTTTATTATTTAATTAAATATTTTTATTATTTGACCTGAGAACGAGGCAAAACGCAGCGTTGATTTCCGCCATTCATCACGCAATGCCTCCAGGATTGGGGAACGGGTTTGTCGTAATGAGAAAACAAATGCGAGGATTCTATTTTTGCCCAAAATTGCATTATTTATTTAGAAAAATTTTAGCCATTTATAAGAAGTGTTACAAATGTTATAATTATTATGAATATGAATTGTCATTTTTTTTTTATTTGATAATCAAGTACGGTCGATTGTTTTGTTTTTGTACTTATAATATAAGAGTAACTTAAATATTTAATGTTTCATTTCTACCCTCTAGCAATAAGGCAAAGCGCGGCGTTGAGTTCCGTCACTCAACACGCAATGCCCCAATTTCGGCGGAAAGTGGGGAACGGAAATGGAACGGAGTGTCTTAACACTAGGTTCCCGGGTTCCCTCTGCCTACCCTGCCTCGTGCGGGATACAGCGTGAAGCTGACAAAAAAAAAACATGAATATTAGTGAATTTGAATACAAATACGTATATTATATTAATAAAAATGAATATCGATCCTACCTCGGCTTCTCCCGTTTGAATTATATTTTTTTTTCCAGCTTCACGCTATATCCCGCACTAGGCAGGGTAGACAGAGGGGACAGAAGTGAAACCTAGTGTTATACACTCCGTTCCACTTCCATTCCCCACTTTCCGCCGAATTTAAGGCATTGCGTGTTGAGTGGCGGAACTCAACGCCGCGCTTTGCCTTATTACCAGAGCGAAGAAATGAAACATTAAATATTTAAATTGAAAATATTAAATATTTCATTTCCTCGACTGGGGATCGAACCCAAAACCTGTCGGTTACAGTCACACTCTTGTGCCGCTGCGCCACGACAGGCCTCAATTGAATTATATATATCTTATTTATCCTATTCTATTCACTTATTTACACTATTTTATTAACTAATCTCAGTTACTTTCTTGTGCTAATAAAATTATCACTTTTAAGACAATATCTGTACGTTCAAAATTAAAATTTCAGCAAAATAAATAAAAAATTGTAGCAAATTTGTCGACCTTAACATTTTAAATTGGCGTTATTTTTGTAATTATTAACCGATTTAAATACAAGAAATCCAGAATGTTAAGTGGAGATTGCCATTATATAATAGTGAAAACTGCATTTGAATCTTGTTAGCAGTTTCTGAGATAAGCAGGTACAAATGCATAGACGAACAGACAAAAAAAAAAAAAAATACTATTTCGAGTATTATTACAATAGAATTTTCAATATATCTTCCATGTACAGACGTTGATACGTAACCAATATATAAGTTTAGATTTAGAAGCTATTTACTACACTCAGTGTAGTAAACCATTAAATATACAGTTTTAACTATAGTGGCAATCGTGCTCGAGGATCTCCAGTAAACGATGAAGTGAGCCTGCCCTGCGAGTTCTGCGATGCGCTGGTACCCCTCGAGGATCTGGTGCAGCATCAGGTCAGTGCCAGGGGTTTCTATCAGGGGTTTCTATTTATTTTGATAAGATTTAATATAAGTTTTCATGAAATATGAGAAAGATTACATTTCCTTCGTGGCTACATAACATTTCAGGCTACTACACCAACGCTAAAAGAGGGGTGTTATGTGTTTGACTTGTTTGTTTGTCTGTGGCTTTGTAGGTCTTGAATGATGAACCGATATGAGCGTAGTATTTTGATAGTATTGTTCATCGCGGTGGTTCTCGGCTTTGACTCATGAAAAGCCAACTAGCTGTTTAAGAACTACAAGATATGGACGAGATGACAGTGATTATTTTTTATTACAAATGATAGGATGAAAGTGATTTTTTTATGAGATGTGATGTTTGTGATGAGATGAGAGTGGTTTTTTTTATTTTAAATGATGAGATGAGAGTGATTTTTTTTAAATGATAAGAGTGATTTTTTGAAGAGATGGAATGTTTTTTTTTTATTTTAAATGATATGATAAGAGTGATATTTTTGTTTTAAATGATGAGTGTTTTTGAATGATGAGATGAGAGTGATTTTTTTGATGAAATGAAAGTGATTTTTTTGATGAGATTAGTGTTTTTTTTTTTATTTTGAGTGTTATTTTTGATGACATGAGTGATTTTTTTAAAATTTTAGAAGATGAGATGAGAGTGATATTTCGACGAGATGAGAGGGAGATTTTTTTAAAGTTTTATTTAATCTATTTCTCTATTGCAATAGTAGTAGTAACTTGAATAGTTTAACATTTGATTGTTATGGTTTGATCGTTGCTTGTGATTTTTAAAATTATGAAATCATAAACATATATTGCCAGGTGGTATTTGTTACAACTGCCATACATCTTGTTGCAAACTCCTTTGTATTGATTACTTTAAAACTTTTTATTCTAACAACCGGAAGAGAACACCGCACTCATATTGTACAGTTCATCCATTAATGAGTTACGGTCCCACAGATGGACAGGTCAAACTTATAACACTTCTTTTTTGCGTTGGAAAAATAAACTGCTTATTTCAAATGACAATAAAAATATGATTAAGTAAAAAATATTCCAGACTGGCTGCAGACCGGACCTAACGCAGTACAAGCCGAGGCGTTCAAAAACCAAACCCGCGGCCACCGTCGTGGAGGACAGGGACTTGCACAGACGCAGGGAGGAGCCGGTCATCTTCATCCCGTGCGAGTTCTGTACGGAGCCGCAGCCGGTGTACCTGCTTAGTGAACATCAGGTGATTGTTTGTTTGTTTGTTCGTTTATATATTTATTTGTTTACAATTTATTTATGTATATAGCATTCAGCAGTGTCGGCGGTAACCGCCGTATTTTATGCGTTGCGTGTTGAGTGTTGGAATTTAACGCCGCGTTTTGCTTTGTTATCAGAACGAAGAAATGAATAAAATATATAAAATATATTTTTTATTTTTTATTGAAAATATTAGGTTTCTTAGATCGAACCGACATCCTTCGCAACCATGGGCCTCGTAAAATATAGTTTTTTTCGAAAAAAAGTAT
The DNA here is from genome assembly GCA_019049475.1 of Eueides isabella. Lineage (NCBI taxonomy): Eukaryota > Metazoa > Arthropoda > Insecta > Lepidoptera > Nymphalidae > Eueides > Eueides isabella. Next base: position 11,372,780 of record CM032403.1, on the reverse strand, counting down.
ATTTGTGTCCTTATTCGTCCTGTTACTTACTTAGCTTCACACTGTATCCCGCACGAGGCAGGGTAGGCAGAGGGAACCCGGGAACCTAGTGTTAAGACGCTCCGTTCCACTTGCGTTCTCCATTTTCCGCCGAATTTGAGGCATTACGTGTTGAGTGGCAGAACTCAACGCCGCGCTTTGCCTTATTACCAAAGCGAAGAAATGAAAAATTAAATTGAATATATTTAATATTTCATTTCCTCGAGAGGGATCGAACCCAGAACCTGTCGGTTACAGTTACACGCTTGTGCCGCTGCGCCACGACAGGCCTCAGTAGACAATTAGTAATATTGAATAATAATATTATATTTGTTTAGAAATTTAATTTGTTTCCAGGAGCATTGCGGCAGAGATGCGAACTTGCTCTACCGTGATTGATACCCCGCTGGCGGGTCACTGGGTATTTGTTAGACGAAGTAAGTTTGTTGTACACTAAATAAATAAATAAATAAATATATATATATATATACATATATATATATATATATATATATATATATATATATATATATATATATATATATTTATTTATTTAGTGTATATATTTCAGCTTCATGCTGTATCCCGCACTAGGCAGGGTAGGCAGAGGGAACGAAAGTGAAACCTAGTGTTATGACACTCCATTCCACTTCCGTTCCCCACTTTCCGCCGAATTTGAGGCATTGCGTGTTGAGTGGCGGAATTCAACGCCGCGTTTTTTTCTTGTACCATGTTGTTCATTCATTCACTTTATTTATTTATTTTGTTTCAGAATTCTCATTTAATACAAAGGCAGCGACTACGCTCAATGCTGATTATATATGACAATAAAAACACTTGGTAACATTTATATATACATATATATATATATATATATATATATATATATATATATATATATATATATATATATATATATATATATATATATATATATATATATATATATATATATATATATATATATATATATATATATATATATATATATATAAAATATATTATGTATGTAATTTAACTGTAATCGTCCAATAGTGTTAATATTAACTTCTCTTAGGCTTGAAATTAGTAATATTTATGGAAGTTCTATAATTATGAATATTTCCTTTATTTTATTGTATTTTTTTGGACTAAAAGCTACTAATAAATATATTTTTCTACATGTTGATATATAATTAAATGTACATTAAAAAATATATATGAGTAGCTTCACGATGTATCCTGCATATGGTTGGGTAGGCAGAGGGAACTTGGGAACCTAGTGTTAAGACCACTTTACGTTAAATATTGTTACTTTTTTGAGAGCGGTGATCGAACCCGTAACCTGTCACCCTTACAGTCACACACTTGTGCTCCTGCGCCATGACAGGCCTCAACATAACGATAGAATGAAAAAAAAACATATTATAATAGTAAATTTCAATAGAACTTCATTTATATATTTTTTTTATAAGTTTATTACAATTCATTACAGATAGAAATGTATCTTTATCTTTCTTGTTATACTTTTTAACAAAGTTACTATGTTTTTCTCTCTCTACTCTAGCTATACAATTTTTTTTTTTCATATTTAATATCTTTAATAAATTAATATTTTTTTATCTGTATCATAATTATTTAATGGGGCTTAATTATAATCGATTTAAAAAATTAAGATGTATATTTTTTAAGCATAGTAGGATTTGAACGAGCGTCTCTTTGAAGGGGGCCAAGCTGGTGGTCGACTGTAAATAGTATGGCTTTCTGGTTAGAGACCTTGGAGGGATTCCAAGAGGCGCCAGTTCAAATCCCGCTTTGTTCATTTTTTTACGTATTCTACAAAACAATATGTTCTGAGTACGAAATATCACTTTAGAAATAATATATATGGCAACAAACAATATATATATGGCAACTATAGAAAAAACATATTTTAATAACTGTCAAAAATATAGTTGAAAATAGTTTTTTTATTGTATATTGATGTGTGAAAATCTCAAGACCATGTTTGATTGGTAGCTTTTGTTTGTTTTATTTAATTTAATCGTAAAAATTGAGAATTATATTTATTTTCTAATATAAATTGTGTTGATTGTTAATTGTTTGTAAATATATATATATATATATATATATATATATATATATATATATATATATATATATATATATATATATATATATATATATATATATATATATATATATATATATATAATATATATATTATGAATATTATTTTATTATGATCGTTCAATTTAAATGGTACTTTATAAATTGAGCGGGAACTCTGTGTTTTTTTTCAATTTAATTTATAAAAAATGTTATATATCTAATTCAAATATGTACGAAACAACTATGTGATAAAAATTTTAAAAATATTATCATGTTTAGTTTACGATAAAAGTAATAAACTCAGATAAATTATTTTGCTAAACATAAAAATAATCAAATTATAATCAAACCAGTTTAAAAATTAATAAAAAAAAGGTATATATTTTACGACCAATAATAATTATTATAAATTATTTAGTATGTCAATAATAATTTTAAAAAATATTAAAAACAATAGAAAATAGTATAATTCAGTATTATGTTATCTATAACGCTTTTTAATAGAAGTGTTGCCAGGTTTATTAATTAATTCGAAAATTTAATTCCTCTCTGAGGAATATGTTATTTTAATTGTATAATCTATTAAATTTTATTATTATTAATATATATTTTTCTATGACAATTTAGTATTAATTATTATTATCAGCATATCTCCCAAGCGAGTGTAAACGCTTTCTAAGTATAAGCCTTGTAATTGTAAATGACTGCCTTCATATATTTTCGTGTAATTTTAATAATAAATGGACTATATTATTTATAAATGTGTTTTGATTTATATTTAAACTGAGTGCCACAAAATTTAACCTTAAAAATTCAAATACTGGTAGTATTTAAACTTTTGAGATACAGATAGTTCAATCGATCCCATTATTTAACTCTGGATCATAGCACCGTGGCGTTGAGTTCCGCCAGTTAACACGCATTACCTTGAATATGGCAGAAAGTGGAGAACGAAACAGAGTGTCACAACGCTAAGTTCTCAGACATCCTTCGCCTACCCTGCATCGTGCGGGATACAGCGTGAAGCTTATAGTATATGAAACCTTTTGTATAATTTAAATAAGATATTTACATAATTAAACTGCGTAGGTAAGTAAAATTTAATATATTTTGAAGTCTAAACATTTCTTATTTAAAAAAAATATACATTTGAAATTGAAAACCACTTTCATTGCAAATTTGAAAAACAATCACATATTCTCTAATTAATACAAAAGAAAATCTATGTAATGTACAAAAATAAGTTAAATAAGAGAACTGACTATCTATAAAATGATAGAAAATTACAGTAAAAAATTATACATATTAGACATACATCCACATCTTTGAGACACTAGTGCCCATGCGCCACTACGACCTCAATATAAGTTAAATTTAATTTTAATTGTTATTTATGCAACAAAGTACTATATTAACTAGGAAAGTAACCAATAAATCCTAGAAAATCTAAATATATTTTTTGTTATATAAATAAACTATAGACAGATATATCGATATAAAGCGGGTACATACGTACATATGCCGCGGTCCGAATTGTGCTCATAGCACTCACGACGCTTATATGAGCGCTGTGAGCACAATTCGGACCGCGGCCATATATTAAAGATTGTATCCGAGGCATCGGTGGGATTAAAAAATATCATACAGTATACAGAGATGAAAGAATAAAATACATAAAAAAATAGAGCCATAATATTTGTAACAAAACAACTTTACTACTACTAGCTTGTTCTTAAATAAGTACTTTGATGAAATTAATTTAATCAATGTTATATATTTAAAATGGAATTAATGGATATAATTTAAATTATTTGCTTTCATATCGATCACCTAATTTATCAAAATGCTTATTTTACTTTGTTTTTGTTTCGGACGTTGCATTTTTTTACCAAACTGTTTAATTAAAGCAAACTACGACTATTTATTGTTTTAAATACTTAGATATATTGTTGTTTTCTAACCTTCTATAGTTACTCTATTTAATATTTACAACATTTAAAATATCTAAATTATAATTAAAAACAGCACAAGAAATATTCATCTGGACATCTCGGTACAGTGATTTGCAATTTGGGACAGTTCTCTATTTTCTCACACCGGCACCTGCTTTTAAATTTTCTCTTATAAGATTTCTCTTTAGCGACATACGGTTTTATTGAGTTCGTGGAAACATTGTTCTTCTTTGATTTCTTTAAATGAGTTATTTTTGAAAGAAATTTAGGGATTGGTTTCAAAGTGGTTGTGGTTTTAGGCGTTACCGTGGTTGTGAAATCATCTTCGGTTGCTATATCTTGGTCTGTGGTTATCTCTGGTTGGTTGTTTTCAGTGACACTTGTGACGTCATCGATTCCAACATGGCGTATAAATTCGTTATTTTCAAGCGATGCGTTGTTATTAGAATTGAACACTTCCACTTTGCCGTCTTCATCGTTGTTTAATGAAATATTCTCATTTCTCGTTTCTAATTCTGTATTAGAATTGTTTTTCGCTAAGTTGTTGAAACTGCTTATCGTGATTGGAAAGTTTTCGTATCGGGAAGTTCGGTTGTTTGGAGGTATACTGTCGATGACTTGTGTACTAGCAAAGCTATTGTTGGAGTCTTGTGGCGCTCCCCTTACTATCTCAACGTATAGAAACATCGAAATAATTAATCTGAAAAGAAAGAACATGGAGATTAGTTACTTATATAAATTTCTTAAATAACTTATATAAATTATATCATAGCTTTGCCAATATGGTTTACTATGTACTTTACATAATTTATATAAAATATCTATTTATATTAGTATTAATAAGCATTGAGAGAGGCTTGACTACTTCACATGATTCCATGTAAACTTGTTTGTTTGCAATTAAGTCCTTTTTCCAAAAAATAAAAGAATCGTTTATAAAATATTACTCAGCTTCACACTATATCCCGCTCATGCCAGCGAAGGCAGAGGGAACTTGGGAACCTAGAGCTAAGACACTCCGTTCTACTTCCATTCTCCACTTTTCGCTGAAATTGAGGTATTACGTGTAAAATGGTGGAACTCAACGCCGCACTTTACTTTGTTACCAGTGCGAAGAAATGAAAACATGAAATATTTAATTTGAAAATATTATATAATATTGTTTTTATTTTTGTTCAGTCCTTAAAACATTGTTAGTCCTACTGACCTTGAGTGTTAAGGATATAATGTTCGGATTTAATGGACAAAAGATCTCTGACCGTAAAGAAGCAAAGACTAAAGTAAACATCAAATTACAAATTTTATTGCGATCCAAAAGAAACTAATTTTATCGCCAATTCAACCTAAAACAGGTTCCATTCAAGTTTTTAACCAAACATGGAAGTGATTTTACTAAATGAGAAATAATCAATATCAATTAGACGTTTGAGTGTAGCTTTTTTTTTAAGTTATAAAAGTTGTACAAGATTTATTAGTTTATATTTTTATTTCTTAGTGTCTATGACCTGATAAAATATTCAAATGTATTTTTTTTAAATACATATATATGAATTTATTCGTCAAGAGTTTAACATAATGAAACATTTTATAATAATTGTACTTCATATAAATTAAGAAAAAAAGAACCAGCCACATGCGTGCCTTCTGCACGAAGAATTTAAAATTATAATTATAACTATATAATAAACGGTCAAGTACGAGTCGTGGCCTTCCGAGGGTGTCGTATCAATTATTTATAGGATTGTAAGTCAACCGATAAATATTTACAAATTCAAGTTTGCAGACATATGCAGTCATTTTCTTCGAAATGGAGTACAATTTTAAGATTGTTATAGTTATAATACTTTTATTTGTACTGCTAGTTCTCACTTCTTGCCAAATAACATAACTGAGATCTACAATCGTTGACAAACTTAAATTGGCGGGGGTATTCATTTATTTTGTATGGAATTAACTACAAATATAAATTTGTAATGATTTCATTTTCTATGGATAATAAATTTTCACTCCTTAGAATTTCTCCATTATTTGTATTGCAAGTTTTAACTTTACGCCAAATTTCTTAACTATATGACCATGGGATTACCCTAAAGGTTTTAATTATGCGATAATTTCATACAAAATACAGCAAAAACAATGCATAAGATAAAGATGAAATGAAAATACTTATAACTTTGATTTGGACTTAGAATTTTGATAATAATTTCAACTTATTATGTCCAAACAATCTTAAGGAGAGATGCCGCGAAGTTAGATATTTACTGACGAAGCAATTATAACAAGTTATATATATAGATAAACAAGCAATATCTCCTTAATTGTCTGATATGATGTTATAGTATTACCTCGTTATGCAGGAAAAAAGCTTTTTTTAGAATTCGTACCCAAAGGAAACGTATTATTAAAACTCTGCTGTCCATCCGTCCACATTTCACTCAGCATCTCACGTACCGTGATAGTTAGATTAATTAAATTTTTATATATTAATTATTACATTTTCTTTTTCCACTATAAGAACCAAAATTAAACTAGAGACCTTAAAAGGTAAAAACGGATCCTTCTCATGATCCCTTTGTGGTCTGTCTGCCAATTATCTTAACATCAAGACAGATACAGGAAATTCATACCTTTTTAAGCCATTTCTTTTTGACTTACTGATCATCCATGATGCCTGATCAAAGATGCGAATCACGCTTGGGACAAGAATCATCCACGTAAGTCAAAGTAATAAAGTGATTTTACCACAATAGAACGTACGCACATTTAGTAACTTCACGAAAAGTCTAAAAAGGACATAGAAATATATAATAATACATACGTCATTGCCGCTTGTCAAATAGCTACATATAGCCCACATGCTGGATCATTAGAATAGATTCATGGATAAATCGAAATAATACCACAACTATTTGTTCTACCAAACACGATAAACACACTAACTGATTTTACTATAAGAGAAGAAAATAAAGAACCAACACCAGATTTGACTCTTAAAAACAATATCAAATAATATCTTGCATTGCATAGCTTTTACTTGAGAAAATATGTCAATACTCTTTAAAAGAATTAAAAAATAATAATAATAAGACAATACAAAATAGCAGAAAAGAAAATAACTCGCTTTAGAATTCGGAAAAATGTGAAACGGATCAGGAGTCAACACCAAGTTCCCCAAAGTAAGGTTCCCCATGCCTACTCTGCCGTTTATACAGTGCTGTCTTTGTGATACATTATAGTACATAAAGATATCCTAACCTTCCCATATCTCAAGAAGTAATATTGTTTACACTTCCAAGTTACACACACACATTTGTTAATTGAAACGTCATATTTCTATTTAAAAATAATTATTAAAAGCTATTTCTTTGATGTTATTAAGTAAATAACAAAATGAAGGTTAGAAAAATCGGTTTGTACTAAAAAGATAAGATTTAATTAATCATATCTAGATAAATCTGGAATCTATGTCACGCTCAATTAACCATAACTATTAAATTTCATGTCCTTCATTTTCTATTTTAAAGGAATTACTCGTACCAAATTATACATTTTTGTATTTAATTATGCAAGTTATAAAGACCTGCGTCTGTCGTGGCGCAGCGGCACAAGCGTGTGACTGTAACCGACAGGTTCTGGGTTCGATCCCCAGTCGAGGAAATGAAATATTCAATATTTTCAATTTAAATATTTAATGTTTCATTTCTTCACTCTGGTAATAAGGCAAAGCGCGGCGTTGAGTTCCGCCACTCAACACGCAATGCCTCAAATTCAGCGGAAAGTGGGGAACGGAAGTGGAACGGAGTGTCTTAACACTAGACTCCCAAATTCTCTCTGCCTACTCCACCATGTGCTACAGCGTGAAGCTGAGTATAGAGTTACATTAGAACAATTTTGCTGTTGTACATCACAGGGTAGACAGTTCCGCAGTTCCAATCCCCACTTCCGACCGAATTCAGAATTACGTGTCGAGTAGCAAAACACAATGCCGCGCTTTAACATATATTTAATATACAATAAAAATGAAAATATTTAATATTTCATTTAATTGAATTAGTGTCACCCCTGTTCCATTACTGACCTTGTATTTACAAATGATCACAAAGTTAACAATAGATACTTAATATTAGTGTTTATTGTCTAACTATCGCGGCTGAACATTTATATATGTATTAATAACATTTACTTGTTCACTTCCACTTCCACACCATATAAAATATAGCAACAAAATCACTATATCCAACTGAGTCACTGAGTTACTCAATTTAAATTATTTATTTTTATGATTGTATATTTCTTAGTCATTATTAATAGAAACAAAAACAAATACACATTTAAGTTGTAAATAACAGCCAGCTGCTGCTGCTCACTGCAGCAACGGTTCAAGGCTATTAAGATTTCAATTGTATCAGTTTCTATTTTTTACTAAAACACTAATAAATCTCTATTAGTAATTTTAGGATTTTCTCCCCGTTATAGAAAAGTTTTTTATTTTCAAAGTGAAATAATGACTTTCAGTAGAGTAAATATATCACCATTTTGGATGCATTAAAGTGTGTCCTGCTCATGGCAAGGTAGAGCGAAGTTAGGAACTTAGTGTTCCCATCAAGACACTTCCGTTTTATGCCCAATTATTGAAGCATTGTGGGTTAAGTGGCAGAACTCAACGTTTAGCCACGTTACCAGAGCAAGGAATATGAAAATATTAAATATTTTATTTCCCAGAGTGCGAACGGAACCCACAATCTGTATTTACAGGCTTGTGGTTTTCCGCTAAGAAGAGACCTCTTTTACGTTTTTATTTAAAATTTTAAGGTCATCGTGGCGGAGTAGTACAACGTCCACCTGTATTAGAGAAGGTTATTGGCTCGTGCCAATGGCATCGTCCACTGTCAGGAATAATTCACACTGAATTTGAACGGAAATTAACTTAACATATATGTAACATTACATTTTTCTTTATTAGATCCTTTCTTGATTTTCCTTATTTTATAATAAAATTAATATTTGAACTAATTGTATATATTTTATATTTATAAGTGTTTAACAGGTTATTTATATTATAAATCCGGTTTTTGTTTGGGCTTGGAACATGGGAATGTAAGGTAGAAATACTGAAATATTAATAGTACAAAAAATATCAGAGAATGGTACAAAACCGTACTCATCATTAATATTAATTTAGAAAAATAATTAAATTTTGTGTTCGTTAACTAATTATATAAGAATATATTCATAAAATGTACATATAAATATAGTAAAAAACAGGATATATTAATTGCGACGTTTCCTGAAAAATTCAAAACTCTTTGAAAGTAATAAATATACGTAAAAAAAATACGTACCAGGAATCGAACCTGTAAGCACGAATCTGACTGCTCTACTCGAGCCACAATAAAATTCTTTAAAAGGTGTTACTTTTTTTTTAGATAAGCATATAATAATTTAGCTTTAGATAGAAATTTGAAGATAAATTCCAAAATAACAACAAAATTCCGTACATATTCCCATTTTGTACCTGTCCAATACGAATATTTTATTCACATATATAAAAGATTACTTTAAGTTAGTATAGAATTTGAACTCGCGCCTATCGTACACTGGTAGGACGATGACAGCGTTGATATATTTTTAAACTCTCTCTCAGCTTCACGCTGTATCCCGCACGAGGCAGGGTAGGCAGAGGGAACCCGGGAACCTAGTGTTAAGTAAGACACTCCGTTCAACTTCCATTCCACATTTACCGCCGAATTTAAGACATTGCGTGTTGAGTGGCGGAACTCAACGCCTCGACTCGGAATCGAACCCAGAACCTGTCGGTTACATTCATACACGCTTGCTGCGCCACGACATGCCTCAATATATTTTCAAACAATACTAAATTAAATATAATCTATTCACTCACAGACAAAGCAATATTGTTTATACGTTTTTGTTTAGAGTATTCTATGCACGCGTCGCAAGATGTTCTCATATGATTTGGTCGTAATTAATATATACGGTTTATCTTTACATTATACATAAAATTATTTTGTTACCATTCTCTTTTACATTATAATGATAATTATTCTCTTGGTTCGGCTTCAGGCAAGTGTTTAAATGGACATAACTTGGAGATGTGTATGACACGTGACATATTTCAAGTGCCTAATGTAATTGATTGTAGGTACAGTGGATGACATCCATGAGCGTATCTAAGCTTAACATTCAAAAAAAAAATGCTTGTTACTTTTTTGTTAGTAAAATTTCTGTGGTGGGCATAAGACTATTCTGCGATGGGTACCCAACACGTACGCCTCCCTATCGTCCTACGCCCATGGTGATATCTAAACTGGTGGTTCTTGATATGAGCGCTATTAAGCAAACTCTTTAGCTTTATATATTTTTTACTTTTTAGCTTTACGCTTTACTTAGCACAAGGTCCTTAAAATTCCCTCTGTCTTACACGCTATGTATAGACATAGCTTGGTAGACAGAGGGAACTTGGGAACCTTGTGCTAAGGAAATTCCGTTCTGTTCCACACTTTTCTCCAAATTTGAGGCATAGCTTAATAATATTAGTAGAAATTAGTATGAGTAATTTTTTTTTCCAAAAGGTTCTAATAGAATCTAAAAAAATTGTTCATTAATACCTTATACAATTTGTTTTAATTCATGCCTTTTTAAAAATCTATATAATTCAAGCTCTCTAATGATTTCACAATTCCATTTTCCTATGAGCCACGTGTTATAGATACGTACCTACGTCGCTTATATAAAAAAATCTTTAATGCTCTAAGAGGAAGTGGGGGTCTCTAAGGAATGCTCATATAGATCGATATAAGTGATAATAATTGTGAGAAGTATGTCATAAATATATTTAGCATTCATCGAACGTATCGGCGAACGCAACATAAGTAAAAAAACGTTGTATTGTGTCAGAACAATACAGCCGTAACGGGCGGGAACCGAGCTATACGCCAATTACTCGAAAACACGTAAATGATTAACTGAGTAGTTAAATGTGTATTTTTTGTTAGAAAAAAAAACAGTTAAAATTAAAATTAACCTTACGCATCTCTTAATTTGATGTCGTTGCGGTTTAATGGCAGTGTTTCTGGTTGTAAATGACATTGGCTTAGATTTTTATTTGGGGAAAGGATAAGGCATGGGCGTATCTAAAAATATTATCAAGTGGGGGGCCTGGACTTAACTTTAGGGTTGAATAAATATAATTGTGTTCACGTTTTTTTTGTGTTTTTGATAGTAATATTTCTGGGGTCAATATTATTAGTAAAAAATGATCTGGGCACAAGTCTACTTTGGGGTTAGCACGGATCACTCTGTGTATTCTTACGTCCATTCGATTGTGTACAAGAACTTTGGCTAAGTAGAGGGAAGCGTTAACGCACGCTATTTAAAGGTATGTAATGAAATAAGCAACCATTTACAGATATCTTTAATTTCCTTCTGTACGGCCAGAAATCGCTGTACTTCGAAATCGGGCGCGGAAATTCATCATTAGGTATTATCTACCAACCCTGACAAAAACACTATATATAATAAATTATAATAACTTTATTATAATTTGAATTGTGTTTAAAATATATTAAGTTATTGGTACAGAACCCTTTCTATGCAGATTTTACTTTCTTACTCTGAAATACGATTGTGAAAAGATGTATTAAGTACATTCTTCATATACAATTTCAATATGATAATTATTTACGATCGTATAAAATTTTATTAACTGAGCATGCGTAATATTAGAATACTTATTACACGGATACACTAAATCATATTTATTTCACAGCATCGCTTGTGCTAATAAACTCATCATATCTCTCACATTTTCTTAAAATATATATTTTTTTTTTTTTTAACCCCGACGCAAAATGAGGGGTGATTCTATGCAATGAGGTATTATATAAATAAATAATATTTGAACTTAGGACCTGCTGAATTTTTGTTCAACCTCTTGTTTTATTATTAAAAAAAACAATAACATGAAATGCATAATTTACCAAAATTGAATTGCGGATATTCAAACTATACATTTTAACTGTAATGCTAATTTAATTTTAAAACTAAATTATTTTTATATCTTTTAAACGGCAAAATAAAATGAAACAAAGTGATTTAAATAAATTCTAGTAGATATTTTTTCTTATTGATAGGTATTAGATTTCTTATTGAACACTTTAATGTTTTTTTTAGTATTCGTGTTATATAATATAGAACATAGATTTCACACGCGCCTCATTGATGCTTATTGTTGAACAATATTTACATAACGTATACTCTACATAGAAATAACGAAGAAGGTAATAAAGTTATACTTGATTGATTTTATTTTCGTTATTTTATAAAATTGGTAACATATATTATATATATTTTTTAAGTGTCGCTGGCTCGTTAAATACCAATGTGAATTTGTTAATTAACATGTCTAGTTAGTACCTAATAAAATACTATTTAAAAATTCGTCTTTAATCACAAAATCTTAATTAATTTATTTTTTTATTTAAAAATTTAAATTAACTTAGTGTTTTAAAATTATTTGTCTTTTTAAATTAAAATAATTTGAATTTCATTAAAGTTGAGCTTTGTCTTATAAGCTAAGACAAAAAAAATATGTGTAAACATACTTTAAAAATAAAAAACTCACTAACCGGTAGAGGAGCATGGTGAAGGTCCTTTCCGCGCGATCCTTAAAACACAACTGCATGGGAAGATACATCCAGCCGTTATAAAAACCCTTTATACTTATAATCTAGCTATTTTTAATTAAATTATACGTACTCAAAACGTCTACTTTTTTGTAACAATTATAATTATTACTCAATTATAAAAAACTCATTAATTTTAAAGTAATAAATTTGATTTGAACGGTCTACATAAGAGTGATTATTTTGCATTAAAAAATAACTATTTACAAAAAATATATATATATATATATATAAAACGTCAAAATTTAAGTATCTGTGTGCGATGTTTTTTCGCGGCATTCGATGACAAACTGACGGGTGATGGCGGCTTTGGACTGCGTGTTGTCTATAATCGTGTGAATTTTCTTGATATTATTTAACGTTGCTGTTTTGTTTGAGTGAACTTGAAATTGTTTTTCCCAGTTTTGAGGAAGTTTTACGTTTTATGACAATGGCACATCCATCATATAATAATTTATACTCAGCTTCACGCTGTATCCCACATATGGCAGGGTAGGCAGAGGGAACGTGGGAACCTAGTGTTAAGACACTCCGCTCCACTTCCGTTCCCCACTTTCTGCCGAATTTGAGGCATTGCATGTTGAGTGGCGAAATTTAACGCCGCGTTTCGCTATGTACCAGAGCGAAGAAATGAAAACATTAAATATTTAAATAGGCAATATTAATATTTCATTTTTTGGACTGGGGATCGAACCCAGAACCTGTCGGTTACAGTCACACGCTTGTGCCACTGCGCCACGACAGGCCTCAGAATAATTTATTATATAGGTATATTAAATTATATAAATTATTTCAATTTACTTATGTAAATAAGGAAATTGTGTACGATATCAAAAGATCTTGACGAGAATATATATATTTAAGTGGTCGTATATAAAATTTTTGCTAAACCCAAAAAGGCGAATGTTTATAAGAATATTTGTTAAATAATTAATTTATTAAATAATAACGTATATTTTGGATAAAAATATCTTTTGCTATAATCATAAATATTAATATTTATCCAACCAAGTATATTCTCATCCTAATGAATAAAGCTTTGTCTTTTTATACATGTATTATAGAGAATGCTACGTAATAATTATGTTAGTAAAAGTAATAATATCATAATTTTTAATTGTCTATGCAGGTAGAAAAAACAGAAATAACCAAGAAAATGGTAGAAATATTTTTCTTTATATTGATTGAAAGCAATAAAAACATTGAAAAATGTTACTTGTTATACTTATTAGTAAACTAGCGATCAGCCCGCGTCTTCGCTCGCTTTTTTTATTTTAATTTTTATTTTAAGGACAACATTTACACATTGAATACTATATTTTTGTTCTTCAAAATGTAGCAATTTCATCGAATTTAATATTTTGAACCGACGTATTTTTTTTTATTTGTTAACTGATTTAAATAGTGTTGTTTAACACTAAATTTTAAGTCGAAGTTGAAAAACTATAATAGTGAAAACTGATAGTGGAAACTGCATTTCAATCTGATTAGGCGTTTCTGAGATAATCGCGTATAAAATCACAGACAAACAAATAATTTAAAAATCACTACTTTGGGTCCTGTTACAATAATAAACGTCCTTCCTGATTTTATTTCAATATATATTCTATGTACAGACACACACAGTTACAGATTTATTACAAGTATAGATGTTTTCGTTGTGCCCTGTGGATGTATTTTAAATATAGATAACACCGAGACTCGAGGGTCCAAATAGAGACTACCAACGATATAATGAATTTTTAATCTTTTAACTTTTAATAATATATCTTTTTAATTATTTTTTTTAAATGTAGGAATCTGAAGGTTTATTAAAATTTATTTCAGTAGAAGCGTTGTCATTTATATATATTAATTTATATTTTATATTAATATATATTTTTTTATCTGTACCACAATTCGAAAAAGCGAAGCGAAGTAAAAAATATATATCCTTTACCTTTCATACATCACATCGTTTCTCAGTGAAAGAATTTCATTGACTCACAACATAAGTACATGCGGTTATTTTATAATAAAATCATTAAAAGATGACTGTGAACATTTAAATCTTTTAATCATTATTCACAATATAATTATTATCTTATATTAACAATGTTGCATATATGTTACATAATGTCATACTTAATTAGCTTTACTTAGTTTCTCACGTGCAAAAAGGAAATATCCTTTTAACACTATGTTTAGTTTTCACTGTACAATATTGCCGTGTGATTTCGGCTTAGAATGCCGTGTGATTCCGGCTTAGAATAGGATCACCCTGGTACTGATGGTGTTGTAAGAGGCGACTGAAGTACGTGTGGGAGAGTCACGTTGCCAGTAATGACAACACGCATGGGCAGGCTCGACCGGATTATTACCACCCTCGGCATTTAAAACCGGCGTTAAGTAGTGGTTTTGGCCACTGCGTTTAGCATTAGGTAATGTCGGGCCCCGGTGCCCTTCCACCTTAAAAGACGGCAACGCTCCCGAGTTACTCGGGGCCGAGGGCGACGGTGATCACTTACCACCAGGTGACCCGTACGCTCGTTTGCCGTCTTTCCCATAAAAAAAAAACTGTATAACAAAAATACTGGCTGCTATAGTATTCGATTTTTTTCCCTGTTCCCACAGGCTTCACGCTGTAACCCTCACCTTGCGGGATAAGCAAGGGGAACTTGAGAGCTTAGTAGTAAAACACTCGTAACTTTACGTTTCGCCGAATTTTTGATACATTGTGTGTTGAGTTGAAAAAAAAAATAGCGAATATTTCATTTTCAGTATTTATAGTTCAGTTCAGTTGTTTAACTGTGGCGTTCTGAGTGTGCCGGTTGAGCTCAGACTTACTTCGCCAGTATTGCGTTTACAATCTTACGCTTGACGGGATCAAGCGTGCGAATGTAAACGCCACAACAGCCCCCAAAGTTTTCACCAATTTTTGCAAATCCACTTTTAACGATTCAGTAATCCTTTTATATACCAAGGAACGTATATGACAAATTTCAGCGTTCAACGCCGTATAGTTTCAGCTGTATGCAGTGTGTTCGTCATTCGGTAACAAAATAATTATATACAATAAATTGTTTCTATAAAATTAAAATTAGTGTATATATTATACAGACATTTTTATCACAATCTCGAATCAAACAAAAACAATAACTTACTGCGAATGGACATTTGAAGACGTTTTATACATTTTTTTGTATAAAACGTATTTTGACAGAAGAGTCTTCCGCAGTCTTCCGCGCTTTTTTCGCGACAACAGTTCTGCAGTTCCAACTGTTAAAAATTTTAATTTTACACATATTCATTATAAATACATATTTAATAGAGTAGGTATTACAGTTCAATTTAATATGTATTCATAATTAAAAACAGATATACGGTGAAATCTACCATTTTTATTAGTAACATATTCTTTAAGTTCACGCTGTATCCTGCACATTGCATAGTAGGCAGAGGGAACCTGGGAACCTTGCATTAAGACCCTGCGTTCTGACTACAATACTTTCCATCCCTACTATTCGCCGAATTTGATGCATTGAGTGTTTAGTTACGGAGTTGAGGCCACGTTTGCCTTATTACCGGGCGAGACAATGAAAATATAAAATATTTCATCCTCTCGAGTGGAGATCGAACCCGCAACCTTTCGCATTTACAGTCGCACGCTTGTGCCACTGCGCCACTACAGGCACGCTACACATATGTGTATGCAATGTTTCGGGAAATACCTTAGGATTTAAGGCTTCCGTCTCCAGCGATTAACATAATATTTCAATTATTATTTGTAACATAATCTGCGCAAAATATTATTATGATTTCTTTTTATCATTTAATAATAATTAGGTTATTGTGTAAAAAAGACAAGAAAAAGAAATTTCATTTTGTGCTCGGTGTTCTGAATGGATTAGAACATGTTTGTTTATATTTAAGCATTTGGATATGTCATAGAATTAAATATATCGTGAAAGATTTATTAGTCATAATTAACATTTACAATTACTTTTTTTGAAGTGAAAACTTCTTTAGGCGCGTTGAGCGTTTTGGTAGAGGGTAAAATCCTCGGTTCGCGTCACCGACATGCTAATAATAATAGCAGGCGTGCGACTAGCGCATGCGCAGTAGTACACGTATACACTAATATAGCCTGTGTACACGTATACACTAATACATCGACTATTTCTGACTGTATTACGTGCGCGTTGGACGCTTTTTGGATAAGTTATAATTTTGTGAGTCACGTCACCAATACGTTATAGTAGCAGTACCTATTGAATCTTTTTTAGAATACAATAAAATTATTAAACGAACAGATAATCTAAGTATTGTCGAAATTAATGATGTAAATAATGAAAATAATGTTCAAACTTGAATTCATTGAAATTCGTGTAAATATAAATACTATGTATAATTAAGATAATTGTATATTAATTATTTTTTCAACCACTTTGTATTTATATTTTGTTCATGATTTGTTTAACCCATCATATGTAACTAATAAATAAAACATTAAAAAAATCCTATAAATTTTGCATATAGTTTTAATTACTCTCAACTTAATAGTTCCGTTTTCACTTCTATCGGCAGTCACACGACTGCTATTAGTTCTTTTTACTTCATGTTGTATCACACATGTTGCAGGTTAAAACTTATCAAGTGATTACTCTGTTCGATATTTTTAACTTAATTTTCAGAACATTCCCAGCGAGTGGCTTAACTAAACGCCGCGCTTCTAATTACCAGCAAATTCTTGAAAATAATTCATTCGCCGATTGGAATCGAACCCATAACCATCGAATTTGCAGTGTATACGCCACGATTGCCTTTAAGTTACTTTTACATACAAAACCAAATAGATCGTCTCTTACTTATAATAAATAGTTATAAAAATATTCAGTCCTTATAAAATAATTATAGATATGTTTAAGAATTTTTATGATCACAAATTACGTAAATAATGATGTATGTATTATAGCTAATGTTTATTATATATAGCAAAAATCCGCATTTCTGTTTGTATTTTAAATGCATATTTAGAAAAAGATTTGTTTGTCTGTACATTCTTTAAGTACCTACATTGAATTTGGGCTTCCCTGATAGGATTCCATAATGGTAATATCTATCTTATAATAATCGACCATTGTATATGGTAGATATATAAAAAAAAAACCTTATACGGGATGTTTTTAATATAATAAGTCCAACAATAGTTTTTTTTTTTGTCTATTTGTATGTGAGTTCATATGTGCTAATCTCAGAAACGGCTAACCAGAACCTTAAATGCATTGTTCACTATTATTCATGGCAACTTTCCATTAATAAAAAAGTTACGTCAATTTTAAATAATTTGACAAAATTGCTTCAATTCCTTGCTATGGGAAGGGCAGTGCTTTAAGCTTAAAAAAAAAATGGGCCGTAGGTTTCTATAACGCAACACGTAATATACCTAAAATGGAGAGGAAGTGGAGAATATAGTGTTTCAAAACCGATATCCCAGGTCTGCTCCGCAACAAAAATATCTGTTAATCTAATTTAATAAGTCTAGGTGGCTCAGGAACACGTTTGTGACGATCGCGGGTTTGATATCCACTTAGGAAATGAATTATTTTCATTATTTCACTCTAGCAACACTGACTGTGGTGCATGGGGAACTGAGTGTCTTACATTAGTTTCCCTCTGCCTACATTGCTACATGCGGGAAAATTGTGAAACGTAAAGAAAGAGGAAATCAATACTTTTTGCTTGTTACTATGTAATTGAGAGAGGCCTGTCGTGGCGCATCGGCACGAGCGTGTGACTGTAAACGACTGGTTTTGGGTTCGACCCCTAATCTGGTAATGAGGCCAAAGCGTGGCCTCAAATGCGGCGGAAAATGGGAAACGGAAGTGGTTCGGAGTGCCTTAACATTAGGTTCCCAAGTTCCCTCTGCCTACCATGCCGTGTGTGGGATACAGTGTGAAGCTGAGTACTATGTAATTATAGATCATAACTGACATTAAGAACAAATTCATATGTATATCATATAGAATTTTTATTTTAGTATTATTAATGCGCTTTACGCTGTACCCCGCACAAGGCAGTGTATGCCGAGGTAGAGTTAAGACACTCCGTTCCGTTCCACACTTTCCGCTACGTCCTTTATTTAGTACACAACTAAACTTTCAATAATCATGTTAGCGGCTTAGAGTACAGTGGGTATTTATTACACATACGAAAGTGGAAAAGATGCGTGTCGTGCCACACGGGTGACATATGAGTATAAGCGACGAGTTGTGGGTTCGATCCGAGGAATTAAAATGTTTGTCTATTTATTATTATTATAATATATTATATTTTCTATTATAGCATGGCGTAGAGTTGTGCCACTTAACAGGCAATGTCTTAAGTTCAGCGGAGAGCGGAGAATGGAAGTGTTTCAATTAGAACGGAGAGACTTACCACTAGCTAACGTTCCCAAATTCCCTCTGCCTTCGCTTGTGTGGAAAACGGCGTGAAGAAAAAAAAGTGGGAGTTACATAAATAATTTCTAAATGTACTTTTAACCGATAGTAATCATTTATTTTGCTTCGACGGCATTATAGAATCTTAACGATTTTTGTTTAAAAATACTTCAGGTTATTCAAGGCCAATGAGCACATCAAGTGTCAATGGCCAGTGTATCTTCATTTTAAGCTTCTGCAATAACCGTCAACTGCAGGAATAAAAGAAAATACAAATTATCTTTATTAAATAAAAATAGCATATTAGTATACAATTGTTTAATACTTAAAATAATAGATAAAAATGAAGATGATAAATTTTGTAATTAAATATTTAATGTTTTCAATTCTCCGCTCTGCTAACAAGGCGAAGCGTGGCGTTGAGTTCCGCCACATTTCAATACGCAATGCCTCAAATTTGGCGAAAAGTGAGAAATGGAAGTGGAACGGAGTGTCTTAACACTAGGTTCCCAAGTTCCCTCTACCTACCTTGCCGTGTGCAGTATATTGAGTTGAGTGAGTTAATAGATTAAAAAATCTTCAAAATGTTAAAAGCTTTTGGTTACGTTATAGAGTGAAAGTCCAGTCATGGAGAAGAAATAGGCCTATATATCAACAGGTTCATGTTTTTAAAGTGACCTTCTGACACCAAGTCATAGTTATATTGCTTTCATAGTTTTTCAATGTTATTGAAAATGAATTTAATGATGTGTTTACTTCTAAAACATTAAATTTCAGGAGTTTCTTGTCATTTAATGATTGGGCGACTGTGGGAATTCATAAGAGTAGACGAAGGTTATATGAACTTTATAGTGAAAAAACATATAACCACAGTCAATCATTTATTAATTATGTCGTAAGAACTATTCTAAATTGTTTAAAAAAGTATGTTCCATGGCAAAATCTTTACATATTAGAAACAAAATCAAAAATTCTTGTGATAAAATAAAAATGACATGGAACATAATAAATTGTGAAACTGGAAAAGGTAAGAATTATAATCATGATTTTAAATTAAAAGTTGACACTGGCGTTACAAGCTCGGATCAAGAAGTTGCATGTGAATTTGAAAAATTCTTTGCTGATATTCCAGTTTCCACAACCAAAACTCTTATAGCTTCCACAACCGTCGCTGAATCATTACTTAAGGAGAGCGTTCACAAATGTAATGTAAATTTCAAATTTAATCTAGTCAACTCAAGAGACATTGTTAAGACATTTAAGACCCTGGATATCAAGAAATCATCAGATCTGTGGGGTATCTCTGTTAAGTTGATTAGTCATATAATAGACGCTGTCGCTCCGCATCTTGCCGATATATTTAATAATTGTATAGAGTATGGTGTGTTTCCTGACCTAATGAAATTTAGTAAAATCATACCTATTTTTAAATCTGGTAGTACATCAGATCCAAATAATTTTCGACCAGTGTCTGTGCTACCCTCATTCAGTAAAATCTTTGAAAAGATGATCTTAAACCAAATATTAATGCATTTTAATTCAAATAAGCTAATGCATGATAAACAGTATGGTTTTACTACTACCGACGCCGGCGTAGGTCTCTTAAAGAATATTTATGAGGCGTGGGAAGGATCGCAGGATGCTCTTGGCATGTTCTGTGACTTATCCAAAGCGTTTGATTGCGTCCAGCACTCAACATTGGTCATGAAACTACATCATTATGGCATAAGAGGTCGTGCACTCGATCTTCTGACTTCTTATTTAACTAACAGGGTTCAGAAGGTTGATGTGAATGGCAAGAAATCTCCTGGGTCACTAATCAGTATGGGGGTCCCACAGGGGTCTATTCTTGGTCCTTTTCTCTTTTTAATATATATAAATGATTTACCTTATTTAGTTGAAAGGAGCCATGAGATAGTATTGTTTGCTGATGATACTTCGTTGATTTTTAAAATGCGAAGAAGACAAATAGTATATGACGAAGTAAACAATGTTCTCTCCAAAATAGTACATTGGTTTAGCGCTAATAACTTGCTGTTAAATAGTAAAAAAACAAAATGTGTAATATTCAGAACACCTCAAACTAAAATTGTGAAAGCCAATGTACTTTTGAATGGTGAAGCCGTAGAGCCTGTTGATTCTACGGTATTTCTCGGTATCACCATTGACTCTAATTTACAGTGGGGACCTCATATTGATAGATTGGCGAATAGACTGAGCTCTGCAGCTTTCGCTGTAAAAAAAATTAGATTATTGACTGATGAGGAAACGGCTCGCCTTGTTTACTTTAGCTACTTCCACAGTATTATGTCTTACGGCATCTTACTCTGGGGTAATGCAGCCGGTATTAAGTCAATATTTGTCTTGCAGAAGCGAGCTATTCGCGCAATCTATAACTTAAGCCCTAAGGATTCCTTAAGGGAAATGTTTAAAAATATTAATATATTGACCGTTGCATCTCAATACATTTTTGAAAATGTTATGTATGTCAAGAAAAATATTAATAAGTTTACTAAAATCAGTGATGTACATAATATTAATACTAGAAATAGGCTTAAACTTAGTGCGCCTGTAACTCGATTGCATCGAGTCCGTAATTCTTTTATGGGACAGGGTGTACGCTTTTACAATAGGATCCCAGAAAACGTCAGAGAAATTTCTGTTTCACAATTTAAAAAGGTTGTGAAAAGACGTTTGTGTGTTAAAGGTTATTACCATATTAACGATTTCATAAATGATAACACGCCTTGGGAATAAAATGCTCGCTCCAGGCTATTTCAAGTGTATCATTCTCACATAAATATATAATGTAAAGTTTTGATTAAAAAAAAAAGGACATGTCCCGCTGAGTTTCTTTCGCCGGTTCTTCTCAGGTCTGAGGCAATAACTTTAGTGAACTGGTGGTAAATTGTTTGACGTTCAAAAAACGAAGCTTGTAACTTCTTATTTTGAATAAAATATTTTGAATTTGAATTTGAATTTGAATTCATAGTTTAATATACATTTCTTACTTATTTTTATATAATGACGCGGGCGAAGTAGCAGGCAAGAGTTAGTATACTATATTTTTTCAGTTTCACACTGTATTCCGCATATAGATTAGTAGACAGAGGGAACTTGGGAACCTAGTTTTAAGGCACTCCGTTCCCATTCATCATCATCCATTCAATTATAATTCATTGCGTACTGAGTGGCGAGACTCACTCAGCTCTGCCTTGTTACCAAAGTGAATAAGTTAAAACATTCAGTATTCGATTTCCTCGAGTGGGAATGGAACCCACATTAAACACGTGCCCCTGGGCCACGACAGGCTTGTACATTAAATTTGTTATGTTTTTGACATCTTTCCATACATTCTCATGGGTATAATTTAACAACGACATTACAAGGAAACTGGCCAGCCTTGAACGCGACCCGAGTTACCCCGCACTTAAGAAAGATGAGCTTGCTACACGACTCCATTGTATGAAGACTGGAATAAAATTATCCATATCGTTAAGTAAATGAGTGCTGTCAAACCTATTTTTATCTGTCACACGAATATATATATATATATATATATATATATATATATATATATATATATATATATATATATATATATATATATATATATATATATATATATATTCGTGTGACAGATAAAAAATAGGTTTGGTTTCTATTCATGTTTATATATAGAAATGGTGTTATATGAATTTCTTATATTTAAGGTAAAGGCGAAGATGCAATGTCACAGTCTCTGACTGTAAATACGTTGCTCGTGGGTTCAAGTCCCACTCGCGGTAGTAAATTATTTTCATTTGCGATAAAAACACTGTGTCTGTATTACCTACTAATATTAAGAAATACAAAGTTGGTGGGACAAATTTTTAATTTCTAATTTGAAATTTCGCAAATAAATAAAACTTCAAGTTCTGCCTTTCACAAAGCTATCAATTCAATAAAAACCATAAAGGAATGGATTACTGTTTAAAATACTTACATACTTTTCTTGAACTTGCACCAATGTCCTTGCCACGTGGTGTGTCATTCAGTCTCTAGTAATGGAAAATGCATCCATTGATACATAGAATTTGTAGATCTGCAACCTATGATAAACGACCAAAACAGTCCTAAACTAAACGTTAAAGTTGTAGATCGTGACGAGTGTTTTCCATTGACATAAAAATAGGGAAATGGGAAATGGAACAGAGTGTCTTAACACTATTTTCCCAAATTCTCGTTGCCCACCCTGCCATGTGCGCGATACAGCGAGAACTTGAAAAAAAAAAACAAATATAAGATCTAGAACATTGATTAATACCTATAAGTACCTATAAGAATTGGACTGAAACATCACATTAGCTAAAGTGGTTAAACATGATCGTATTTTTTTATTTATACATGAGAGAATGCATATACATAATGATTGGCTACAATATGTTTTATCAGTTATAAGGTAAAAAAGTCAAAACAAAAGCAAAGTAGTGAGGGTAACGAGTATCCTTAAATCGAAAAATAAAATACGTGACAAGGCGCAACAGCTCGATTATTTTAGATATTTTTATATATTAGATTAATTATAGTTTATTTTTATAACTATTTTTTTTAATTTGTATATATAATATGTCTAAAATTGATATACATAATATAATTTTTTCACATAATTATATTATTAAAGCCCAAAATATAATAAAGACATGATTGGGATTCAAAAACTTCCGGTCTTTGTAATTTATGCATATTTCCGTAATTTGTGCTTGGGATATTTAAAACCTATTAATGTAACTTAATCTTTTGTGAGTTATATTTTAAAAAAGCATGCAAATTTAATTTATAATTGTTGTAAATATGTTTACAATTGTTACGTTTGGTATACGTTGTAAACTATAGAAGATACAGTGAGAAATTAATTATCTATATCCAGTTGGTCATCTAAAGTCACAAAACGATTGGGATGGGATGCGTACGTTTTACTCATCCTATCCCTGGGGGCCGGTTTGCTTCTCTTCTGATGATCCTAGTGCTAGTGCCGCTGCTGTCGCCGACGTGGTTCTGCAGGGTATGGAACTTTACATTCCTAGCTCTGTAGTGCCAATCGGTGGCAAGTCACAGCCTTGGTTTGATACGTCTTGCAAACTTGCAGCTTCTGGCAAGCGCGAGGCATATCGAATCTGGGCCAAGGCACTTGCCACTAAGGATCCGAAGGTGAAAACCTTAAAAAGAAAGTACAACCGTGCCTCTAGGTACTTTAAGTGGCAAATTGCCAGAGCAAGGTCCGAGCACATCGCTAAAATCGGCGAGAAGCTTGAGAGCTATCCGTCCGGAACTCGACAGTTTTGGGCCCTCTCAAAGGCTGCGCTTGGCAACTTTAGCCGGCCATCGCTTCCACCGCTACGCACAGAAAATGACATCCTGGTCCATACGGCGAAAGAGAAAGCCGATCTCCTGGGCGCTCTCTTTGCCTCAAACTCGGCTATGGATGACCGAGGAACAACGCCGCCGACCATCCCGCGGTGTCAGAGCTCAATGCCTGACATTAAATTTAGTCAGAAAGCCATTAGGCGAGCTCTGTCTTCCTTGGACATCCACAAGTCGAGTGGGCCAGATGGCATTTCTCCTCTTGCGCTCCGTTCGTGTGCTCCTGAGCTGACACCGGTGCTAACGCGTCTATTTCGGCACTCTTACTCAGTTGGCGTAGTCCCAGATTCGTGGAAGAGCGCTCTTATCCACCCGATTCCGAAAAAAGGCGATGGTGCCGATCCAACTAACTACAGGCCTATTGCTATTACCTCCCTGCTCTCAAAAATTATGGAGAGCATAATTAATAGCCAGCTCTTGGTTTACCTGTAGGATCACCGATTGATTAACGACCGCCAATATGGCTTTCGTCAGGGTCGCTCAACCGGTGATCTTCTGGTTTACCTAACCCACCGCTGGGCTGCGGCTATTGATAGCAAGGGAGAGGGCCTGGCAGTTAGTTTGGACATGGCAAAGGCCTTCGATCGTGTGTGGCACGGAGCGCTCCTTGCGAAACTTCCATCTTACGGGCTTCCCGAGAATTTATGCAAGTGGATTGCTAGCTTTCTCACTGGGCGCAGCATCAAGGTCGCTGTCGACGGTTTTTGCTCCAAATACATGCCCGTGAACGCCGGCGTCCCCCAAGGCTGCGTGCTGTCCCCTACGCTATTTCTTCTGCATATCAATGACATGTTAGAGGACTCTAACATACATTGTTATGCAGATGATAGCACTGTGGACGCTGTATACTCCGGCCATGCAAGTCTTTCTCGGGAAAACGTCGACCAGTGCCGAAATCAACTTGTGTCCTGCGTTGAGGCATCCCTCGAGAATGTCTCCGCATGGGGTGAAAAGAACCTTGTTCACTTCAACCCCCAGAAGACACAAGTCTGCGCGTTAACCGCTAAAAAAACCCCATTTGTCGTATCACCAGTTTTCGAGAACACTCCCCTTAAAGCCGCGCCCTGTATCAGTATATTGGGTCTCAGCTTTTCGAACGACTGCCAGTATCGCGATCATCTGGAAAGCAAGGCCAAGTTGGCCTCGAAGAAACTGGGGGTCATCAGCAGAGCGAGACAGTATTTCACGCCAAAACACCGTTTAGCCCTGTATAGGGCCCAGGTGCGGCCTCATATGGAATACTGTTCTCACCTTTGGGCTGGTGCACCCCAGTATCAGCTTGAACCATTTGATCGCATACAACGTAGAGCCGTTCGAATCGTTGGGAACCCAGTGATCTGTGTGGGGCTTGATACTTTGGCTTTGCGTAGAGACGTATCCTCCCTGTGCGTTCTCTACCGCATTTATCACGGGGAGTGTTCTGGAGAACTGTTTGACTTGATACCTGCCGCCGAATTTTCCAACCGCACAGTACGTCACAAACTAAAGTACCATCCACATCATCTGGACACGTGGCATTCGACTACTGTGCGGTTTCGTAGGAACTTTCTTCCACGCGCCACACATCTGTGGAACAACCTACCCGCGGCAGTATTTCCAGGTCGATACGACATGGGTACCTTCAAAAAGCGCGTCTACCCCCACCTTAAAGGCCGGCAACGCCCTTGTAGCTCCCCTGGTGTTACACGGGGCCGTGGGCGACGGTGATCACTCACCATCAGGTGACCCGTACGCTCGTTTGCCTTGTCTTTTCCATAAAAAAAAAAAAAAAACAATCGGTCATCCTAAATTTTTGTGTGACTGACACATGACGCATAGACATCGAAAATTTTAGATGATTTTAACCAAAAAAACATTACCTAGTCTTGACAAAAGGTTTGAAACTCCCAAATTACTAATAAAATTTTTATATAACAATGTTATAAAAAATCTAAATTAAACCATTTTCTATCCAATACATATAATCCATTAATAAATATACCATGTAAAGCTAAAAGCTTTAGATGGTATATTTATTAATATTATATAAAATTTTTAGGGTGAGTAGTACCGGTTACGAATAAAGTTACAGATAGTAGATATCTGACAGTTAACACTCTGACAGAGGCTACTAATATTGCTTTCTATTTAACCTTCAAATTTCCTTACAAAGAATGTGCTTGACAAAAATCACCCACGTAATAAACTTAGTGCGCCTATAACTCGATTGCATCGAGTCCGTCATTCGTTTATGGGACATGTACACTTTTACAATAGGATCCCAGAAAACGTCAGAGAATTTTCTGTTTCACAATTTAAAAAAGTTGTGAAAAGACGTTTGTGTGTTAAAGGTATATACGATTTTGTAAATGATAACACGCCTTGGGAATAAAATGCTCGCTCCAGGCTGTTTCCAGTGTATCATTGTCACTTAATTATATAATGTAAAGTTTTTGATAAAAAAAAAAGAATGGACATGTCCCGCTGAGTTTCTTTCGCCGGTTCTTCTCAGGCCTGAGGCAGTAACTTTTGTGAACTGGTGGTAAATTGTTTTACGTTCAAAAAACGAAGTTGTAACTTCTTATTTTGAATAACAATATTTGAACTTGAATTTAATAGGTGATCGGACGTCAAAATGCGAAAAAGTTATTACTATCTGGCAGTTAACGCTACGCGGTACTATATGAGCCAGTAGTGAAACCGGCCGTTAGTATTTAAAGTAGCTTGTAGTTGAAGGAAGATCGGTGATCAATATACAAAATAAATACTGTGTATTAACCGTTTATCTCAAAGCCGCCATTGGCCTTGCGGTGACCAGGTCATTACCACCATAGTCATCACAGTGGAAGTATATATAATGTATATATTGGTTATTAAAATGTAAATTAGAATTCCTTTTTATCAGCATTGTACTGTATTATTTATATTTCTTTTAGTTTCCCGTTGTATTCTGCACATGAGTAATAAAATATTATTATTTATAATATATGTATATATATATATATATATATATATATATATATATATATATATATATATATATATATATATATATATATATATATATATATATATATATATATATATAATTTTTTATTTATTTTTAGGACACTTCGTTCCATACGTCACTTTTCGCCGAATTTGAGTCATTGTGTGTTGAGTGTGAATTATAGAAAATATTTCGTTTAAAAATATTAAATTTTTAATTTCCTTGAGGGAGGATAGAACCCACAACCTGTTGCTTACAGTGCGTAAGACACGATATGGCCACGACAGGTCTTATCTATGTTGAGTAAAATATATTGAATCGATAATACCGTACCTTTCCATTATAATTAAATATATACAGATAATCTTTCAATTGTTTACTCCTTTGTGACTTCGATTTATGTAATTAAACGTGTATAATAATCAAGGATTTATATCGGCTCCAATAAGATATGTATATACTTGATGCATTCCATGTTTTCTTCGCGTTTCGTTCTTCTAGAAATGTTGTTAAGAGTGAGCGTGGAGCAACCTAGCCGTTTGTTGCCCTTCGCTAGGCAGCTGGCGGACCACACAAGCAAACTGCCTTACGATGAGCCGCAAACGATGTCAGTTGTGTATTCATTTCTTGATCAACATAGCTCTTTAATACTAAAGTTGGTTATTGAATGACTTTTGTTTCGTAGAATTGATAATATTTTCAGGTTTCAGCGCTATTCAACAGTGCCTCAATCCGGTAAAGGGAAAAGTGTTGATGGTTCTTTCTGCCTGCTTAAAATAAAGCCAAATTTGAAAAACGAAGACAAATCCGCATCAGTCTCATCAAACAGTCAATGTTTATTTTATTCATTTTTTTAAATACCTTGGTTATATAATTTAGGTATTTAGTGTGTTTAATTACCATTCGAAGAAATAAATTAATTTATTTTCTTCTCTCTGGTAAAAAGGCAAAGTGTAGCAGTCCCGTCCCTCGACGTCACGCTAAATGTCAAAAATTAGGCGGACAGTGGCAGTCGGAGCAACTATGGTCGTCTCTTTAACATAAATAAAAATATATATGAAAATTAATTCTAATTATTTTTTAAATATATACAGCTTATAACAGATATATGATTTTGTTGACTAGCCTTTTAATTTTTGTACGACAGAGAGATGTGGCTCAGTATGACAACGTATGATTGTAGACTGAAGAAACTTGCTTAAAATATTTTAATTACTTTTATTTCACTGCACTCGAAAACACGCAATATCTCAAATGTTGGTTCACTGGCGTAGTAGAACGCCGCACTTTATCTAGCTAAGGCAAGAAAATGAATGCATCGAATGTTTAACAAAACGGATACAAAAATACAATATTATAAAAAAAGAATTGGAAACAGAAATTAAAACTTACGTACAATTAAAACTTTTGTGTGTTCATTTATAATATAAAATTGAAACACAATGTCCGATCTACGAATGTACAAACGTACAGTTGCGTTGAGTATTTAAAGGAGCATTATCTAAGAGGAAAGCCGCGGAATTATTAAATGCAGACTAATTGGCAGCTGTGTACGCATCGGCTTAGGGAAACTGTTCGTAGGCACTGGTGGGCTAGTGGTGTGATAATGTACATTGTTGGACGTGATAGGGACGTGCCCCGGCCTTGTTTATAAAAAATAATTAAAACAAAAACTTAATTTGACTTAGCTCAAAGTTTTATTCCTTTCGGGGTAGGCAGAGGGAACGGAGCGGCAAACGCTACGGTCTCTGCATACCTCTTTCGCGTCGACCACTGTCATCAACCTCTTCATACATGTCTCTGGGCGGTCCTCATGCTCTTAACGGGATCCTCCTCCAGTATGGGTTTTACGGGATCCTCCTCCAGATACTGTGTTTTCGAAGGATTACAGAGGTCTCCCCCTCTCTCTCTTACCACCCTTCTTTCATATACTAATTAAAATAACAATATTTGAAATTAAATAGCGTTTGAACTATTTCAAATCTTTAAGAATTTGATGCCTTGGTATAATTGCCTAGTTCTAAGACTAGTTTAAACATTACAGTGAAAAATATTAAAAAGAAAACGGAAATCCATATCTTCTGTCCCATAACACATATCAATGGTGTTTACTTATAACAAGAAAAAAAATGGAAAATATTCGTATGGAAAATATTTTCTTTAGAGTATATATAATAATAATAGTATGAATAATCCAGCTAAGGATAAAGCGATTACGCTAAAAGAAATGGTAATATTTATTTAGAAAATTGTTCTCAAAGACAACGTAGGGCTTAGTGGTTAAAGCGTTTGAATGGATTCCTAGAGGCGCGGGTTCAGATTTTTATATTTCCCAAATATTTATTTTTCATTCCTAAATTTGGCTTAACACTTTAAAAGTAGTCAAAATAAAAGTAACATTGATAGCAATATAAAAAATCATAGAAACGAAGTGATCCTACCTAAAATCATGGCAGTGATATACAGATCTGGTCACATTTGTCATAGAATCGTAACACTTAGGGTGAAGACGCTTTGAAGATATATAATGTATAATTGAGTGAGGCCTGTCGTGGCGCAGCGGCACAAGAGTGTGACTGTAACCGACAGGTTCTGGGTTCGATCCCCAGTCGAGGAAATGAAATATTTAATATTTTCAATTTAAATATTTAATGTTTCATTTCTTCGCTCTGGTAATAAGGCAAAGCGCGGCGTTGAGTTCCGCCACTCAACACGCAATGCCTCAAATTCGGCGGAAAGTGGGGAACGGTATTGGAATGGAGTGTCTTAACACTAGGTTCCCAAGTTCCCTCTGCCTACCCTGCCATGTGCAGGATACATCGTGAAGCTGAGAAATGAGAGAGAATGAACAAAAATTTATCAAGGAATCAGAGAATAGAAATTGCATCATATTTTAATGCATTATTTCGCCATTGTCCTTAATGAAAACTGGGCACGTGAAGAAAATATATAATAGTTATTATTCCATGACAATCTAACTGTTATTGCCATTGTAAAAATTAAGGACTGCTCTTAAGACATGATTTGAGCGATTATAGATACCGCACATAGCAGTAGGTTTCCAAGTTACTCTTGTCTATTTTGGCAAGGTAACTTGGGAACACGGTGCTACAACAACCTATACCCAATTATTAAGGCATTTCTGAAATAAGAAAAACAGATTTTCGGCAATTTTACTGCAAGTTTATTGAGAATAGTGCTAATTACAGTTGAGTGAAGGCGAAATTTACATGTTATTCGCTAATCATATCCACGCAGGTAATTAAATATTTGAAAATGTTAAATACTTCATCTCCAGCCCCTGCGCTACGCCAGACCTCATAATATTTGCACTATCTATATTATCTCATAACATCTACTTCAAGAATCCTGATAATTGTCCTAAAGTTTAACTTCTAAGAACGTGCAGAGCTTCTTTCAGAAGAAAGAATGGTTGAAAAATATGCTAAATTTACTAAAATTTAAAAGCGGAATTTTTTTTTACGTAGCAGGATTTGAGCCCGCGCCTCCTGGAAACCGTCCAAGCGCTCTAACTAAGCCATACGTTATTATCAAGCTACGTATGAAACAATACATCTTAGTGTGGAATAACACTTTAAAAATAGTAAAAATTTAAAAACATGTTTGACGTTTTCTTCAAACAAAAGTGTAGTATAGTTACTGTTGCGTCGTGGAGTATTTTGGAATGATCTGAAAGCAAAGAGTAAATACAAGAGTATATAAGTAATAACGTATTTCTTTATCAAAATTCTTAATTTCTCCACTGTCACTCAGTAGACGAAACGCGGCGTTAAGTTACGCCACTCAATGAATCAACACTGAGTGTCGAAAATTGGACGGTGCCTAGGTGAACAGAATGTATTAACATTAGGTTAACTCTGTAAAATAATGTTATTTTAAGATTCTGTGCCCAAATGATATAGTGGTATTATATTAAATAATTAATTTCACATGAGGCCTGTCGTGGCGCAGCGGCACAAGAGTGTGACTGTAACCGACAGGTTCTGGGTTCGATCCCCAGTCGAGGAAATGAAATATTTAATATTTTCAATTTAAATATTTAATGTTTCATTTCTTCGCTCTGGTAATAAGGCAAAGCGCGGCGTTGAGTTCCGCCACTCAACACGCAATGCCTCAAATTCGGCGGAAAGTGGGGAACGGAAGTGGAACGGAGTGTCATAACACTAGGTTTCACTTCCGTTCCCTCTGCCTACCCTGCCTAGTGCGGGATACAGCGTGAAGCTGAAAAAAAAAAAAAAAAAAAAAAAAAAAAAAAGAAATTAATTTGATAATTTTATTAATAATTTTCATTAGTCTATGCAGACAGAGCCGCAGGTAAAAGCTAGTAATATATACTTAAAGTAAGTATTGTTATTGTATAAATATTTTATAGTGAAAATTGAATACATAAACATAATTTACCTTATCCTCACTCTCAGCTTCACGCTGTATCCCGCACACGGCAGTGTAGGCGGAGGGAATCTAGTGTTAAGACACTCCGTTCCACTTCCGTTCCCCACTTTCCGCCGAATACGAGGCATGGCGTGTTAAGTGGAGGATCTCAACGCCGCGTTTTGCCTTGTACCAGAGCGAAGAAATGAAAATATGAAATATTTAAATTGAAATTGTATTAAATATTTGATTACCTCGAGTGGGGATCGAACCCAGAACCTGTCGGTTACAATCACATACTCGTCCCGCATACTATGCCACGACAGACGACCTTTACCTTAACCCGATAGCATTATAGTATGTTAACGATTTTACTTTATAAATATTTCAGGTAATTCACAAGCGTCATTTTCATAAAGCACATGCACGTATCAAAAGTCTATGTTTGTTACAATCAAGTCAAATTATAAATGTGATGATGTTAAAGTCATCTTGATATTTTTTTAATAATGTTATATTATCAATAGAGAAAAAAACACATTAACTACTAAATTTAAACTCCGTTCCGCCACTCAACACACGATGCCTCAAATTCGGCGGAACGGAAGTGGAGCGCAGTGTGTTAACACCAGGTTTCCAAGTTCTCCTCTAGCGAGCCCTCTGCATACCCTGCCATGTGCGGGAAAAAAATTATATATATATATATATATATATAATATGTATATACATATATATATATATATATACATATATATATATATATATATATATATATATATATATATATATATATATATATATATATATATATATATATATATATATATATTTATATAATTTTTAATTTCTTTTTGTCACATTTTTGGCGAGAGAATTCCGTTTTTTTTAAACGTTTAAAAATCACATTTTTTACCAAGACAAGACAAAAGACAAAAGCTGCCAACGCCGTGTGTGATACACGCGGACGGAGCCGCAAGTAAAAGATAGTCTAAGTATGAAATGAAACACACAAAGTGCATCAGAGTGATGATTGTTAAATTATTTTGGTCCGTATATATCCCTGTATTTATTTTTTTAATATACAATATTTATTACTTTAAGGGCTATTTCCACTAAAATGACCACATCAAAAATAGATTTTAACCAAAAACCGAAAAATTTAAGAAAAACAATAATTACGATTGAACAGAACCTTTTACCTTTTTTCTTAATTATAAGTTTCTATCCAAAGTTTATTAAATATTCATGTAAAAAATATTATTTTGTATGTTACACATGCACGCGTATACATATAAAGCTGAAAAATAGTTGGTTAATCTCAGAAACTACTATTGATTAGAATTGAAATTACTTTTCATGTAGGATAATCCGTTTATCAAGAAAGTCTAGTATAGAAGACTCTAACCTATTGTAGAAGTTATATATACATAAATATTTTTAATGTATTTCATGTGACTGCAGTGAATTATCTCCCGCGCATAGAATTTTTCACATGTGGCTGAAAGCGCAAGTGCCAGAGCCAATTTATATAATATTATTAATACAGATATTAATGAACTCTCACGTAAAAACTACTTAATGGATTTATATGAAACTTGTGTCTTATACAGCTTATACATCAGAATATGATATAATTTATGTCAAGGAATAAATATATTTTTTTGGTTATAATGTAAAAATAACTTTAAGCGGGCGAAGCTTCTTCTGTCGTTTGCAATATAAATATATACAATACTCTATTATACTGATAACAAAACATTTCTTGTTAGGTGATACAGCTCGAGCCGTGTTTTACCGAAACGAGAATTTGTGATCTGCTCAAAGTTTCTAATTTTTTAAGCTGTACGCTTAATCCCCCGCATCGCGAGGTAGCCAAAAGGGAACTTGAGAACCTAGTGTTAAGACACTCCGTTCCATTCCAGTGACGGAACTCAACGCCGCGTTTTGCCTTGTTACCAGAGCGAAACGAAAGTATTAAACATTTAATTTAAAAATATCTAATATTTCACTTCTTCAATGGGGGGGTCAATACCAACCTGCGCACTTGTGCCCCTACAGTCCCCAGCGCAGGCCTAAAATTTCCGATTGAACTCTAATAATTAGTACTTAAACAATTTCTATTCAATAAATACTAGTTTAAGAAACTGATAAATAATATGTCCATGTATAGCTTTTATATAACTAAGTTGTTTATAGTTGAAGTAAGATCGTTGATTAATATATAAAATAAATTAAAGCACCGTTCATCTCAAAGCCGCCGTTGGCCTTGCGGCCTTACTATATTTATTATAACAGTATAAATTTAACTACTTTTCATGATTTCATTTTATGTACACAGTTTTTTTTTTCATTTATTAAGTACTTGTTTGTTTGCTTTCAACCAGATATGATCAGTAATCGTGTAGAATTAATCATTTTTATAAAATAGTAAGAAGGCCACGAAACGAAGTGTATCAACACTAGGTTACTAAGTTCCCTCTGCCCACCCTGCCACGTGCTGGATACAGGCTATAAAGTTATAGGTTACTGGCTATATAAACTTTAAAAAAAAATACTAAATATCTAATTTATGAGCGTTATATATAAATAAATTTTATAAATAACGTTTTTAGTTTTTTTTAGTGTTTTAGTTTTTCTTTTTTTTATTGTTAATATTTTTAGTTTACCTTCCTTTAAAGTCTGTGGTAGCATGCCATATTAAAAATATAAGAAAATCATGAAGAATTCTTGAAGAAAATGCTTAAATGACTTTTTGAAATAGTTAAATCATGCAGTGTATTGACGCAAAATTATTATGGTTATTGTTATTATTTTGTATATTAGATATTAATTTGCTTTGTTTTTAGTTATTTTTAATTTGTGTTAAGTCAAATAAATCAATTCGACCATTTATAAATACCTTGTGTTTAAAATTGACAGTATTTTTAGCATATAACTGTTGAGTACCATTTATATATAGTTTCAGCGATCGCTCTCTTCTCTCGAAACACTCGTTGATTCAATCTGGATGTAAGTAAAATGTATAAAATAATCAATTTTAAAATTTATGTTTGTTCTGGTAAAATATGTATATACTTGATGCATTTCATGTTTTCTTCGCGTTTCGTTCTTCTAGAAATGTTGTTAAAAGTGAGCGTGGAGCAACCTAGCCGTTTGTTGCCCTTCGCTAGGCAGCTGGCGGACCACACAAGCAAACTGCCTTACGATGAGCCGCAATCGACATCAGTTGTGTATTCATTTCTCGATCGACAAAGCTCTTTAATACTTGATATATATTTGTACAGCATTCAAGTTTTCCATAATGTATATATGATAAAATTTTAGTGTATGCTAAAAACGCAAATCTTGATGTACGTCTAATAGATATCTGAGTTCCGGACACGTTAACGAGTTTTCGCACATAAAACATTTAAGACAAAATGATCGTATATAAAATCACATTAAGTTTTATTCAAGACATTAACAAACATGATCGAAGAATTGCTAATATTTACTACACTCAAATAATTAAATATGTTTCATATTTACACATTGTCAATCATGTTTATATATTAGTACTTTAAATATGTTATTTATCCTTGACAATATTTTACATACAAAATTCCAAAACATGTTGTGTACGTTTTTCACGAAGTTATAAATTTTGCAGAAAAACTGTAACACATGTTTAAATACGCACTCAACTTTTGCTATAAACAGTGCGAACACTCGAAGTAATTCGATTACCCAGTTGAATCGAAGCAGCCAGGAACAAATCCCGAACTAAAAAAAAAAGAAAGTTAATTTAGTTTTTTAGTAGTTAATTTAGTTTTTTAGTAGTAAATTTAGTTTTTTAGTAGTTAATTTAGTTTTTTAGTAGTAAATTTAGTTTTTTAGTAGTTCATTTAGTTTTTTAGTAGTTCATTAGTAGGCGCAGGCGCAAGCGTGACTGTAAACGCGACAGCTTGTGGGCTCGATCTTTATTCGAGGAAATTAAATATATTATAATATATATTTTCCAATATTTTTTTTAAAGTTAGTTAGTTTTTTAAAGTTAGTCATGTGTACTTCAAACTGACACAGTCACATGTGGCGAGTTGTAAACAAAAATGATCGGCGTTGAGTTACTTCCGCCCGCAATGAGTTGATAACTCGCTCAGTCGAAGAATAACGATTATTCAAATCAAAATATTACAGTTAATTTATGAAACTTTAAAGTTTTTTTTTTTAACAAATATTAATATTTGTTTAATTTACTTAATTAATAACATATTAGATATATTACTTCAACTTTAAGAATATGCAATTTATAAGAAAATAAAAACTCCGGCCCAAAAAATCACTAGCCCATCCTTAAATTGCTACCACACCACTTTGCACAATCTTCGATCGATTTAAGGATGGATCGATCGGCTTCGATTAAAAAAAACATTCGTTAATGAGTTACGGTGCAACAAACAGACACGTGAGACTAATAAAATAACCCTCTTTTTTTGGTCGATGGTTAAATTTTATACTTTATATAGAAAGTGGTGAGGCCTGTGGTGGCGCAGAGGCAAAAACTTGCGGCTTTAAACGCGACAGATTGTGGGTTTGATCCACGTAAGGAAATCAAACATTTGTTATTTTTATTTCTACGCTCAGGTAACGAGGCACAGCACGGCGTTGAGTTCCGCCATTCAACACGCAATGCCTTAAATTCGGTGGAAAGTGGGGAACTATAGGCCCTATTTTTTAATATTTGTAAAACTAAGTAACTGCGAAAGTTGCAAAGAACACGTATATATAAATATGTACTATATTAGTTTAACGCTGTATCCCACACATGGCAGGGTAGGCAGAGGAAACTAGCTAACTCTGAGTGTTAAGACACCCTCTTCTTCACTTTCTGCCGAATTTGAAGCATTACGTGTTGAGTAGATAAAAATAACGTCGCGCTTTGCCTAGTTATAAGAGCGAAAAAATTAAAATAATTAATAATTATTTTACTCGAGGTGGGGATCGAACCCATTGCCCGTTGCATTTACAGTCGCACACTTATGTCCTTGCTCCACGACTGGTTCACTATGTAATCATTAAGCCTATTCTATTTGAGAATGTTCAACTGTTCAATCTATTGTTTGTGAAAGCTGATTGTTTCAAGCCGCGAAATTGAAACTGCCAGTAGACTAGCGGAGTACAACGCCGCACTTTGTCTTACCGTATAAAGCTCATGTCAAAGTTTAAAGTTAAACACTGTTGGAACAGCAATATATGAGAAATAGATAATAATAAAGTCAAAACTTACGCCACAGATCCAACTCCGTATTGATCCAAACATATTGAAACTTATGTGTATAAAATGTTAAATTTAAAGTTAAATCACAATGTCCGATCCACGAATGTACAAACGTACAGTTGCGTTGAGTATTTAAACTAACATTATCTAAGAGGAAAGCCGCGGAGTTATTAAATGCAGGCTAATTGGCAGCTGTGTACGCATCGGCTTAGGGAAACTGTTCGTAGGCACTGGTGGGCTAGTGGTGTGATAATGTACGTTGTTGGACGCGATAGGGACGTGCCCCGGCCTTGTTTATAAAAAATGATTAAAAAAGATCTTTTGAAGTAGTTTTTTAGGTGAGACGTGAAGAAATGAATACGTTTTACCTTCACTAAAACTGTGTATGGATACTCAGCTAGCATGAGCGTATCTAGAACTATTTTCCAGGGCAGGCCTGGACTTTACCTTTCAACGAGTCTGCTGTGAGGTCTTTTTTTTTTTTTTTTGAGAACATTTTTACTAGTTAAATTTTAGGGGTGGGCACAGGACTATACTAGGGTCGGCTCGGTCCACTTGTCCCTTGTCTTCTTATGTGCAGCTAGAGTTAGCTAAGGGAAAGATAAAAACTCAAAAGAGAATTGTATATTTCTATAAATTTGACATGTATAATGTCAAATTGACAAAATTATAGACATTGCGCGTAGCACGTTGCGCTAAGAAACTAAACGTCACTTTTGATTTTTAATTATTTTTTATTTGTTTTTTTTTTACTTGACAACTAATTTAGAACTTATGTGTATGTAATTACCTATACAAGATGGCGATACCTAGCGTAGTTTTGTCAATTTTTATACCAGGAATAAAACGGAGAGGTCAAAAAAATAATAATAATAAAGCACATCACTAAATATTTATTATAATATTTGTCCTATCGGACAGGAAACGACGCCGGAAAGGTACACGACAGATATGGTCGAATGCAAAACATTTTAAATTGGATGATAATAATAATTGTTGTATATCACAAATTCATTATGGATAAGTGTCAAAATATTTGTTTTACATAGCAACTGTCAAATGTAAAGGAGCTTTTGGTAAAGGGCGTGGTACAACGTCT
The DNA here is from genome assembly GCA_019049475.1 of Eueides isabella. Lineage (NCBI taxonomy): Eukaryota > Metazoa > Arthropoda > Insecta > Lepidoptera > Nymphalidae > Eueides > Eueides isabella. Next base: position 11,334,476 of record CM032403.1, on the reverse strand, counting down.
GATTGTAAAGACGGTTGTTTTGAATTTAATTCCCGTCTAGGGAGAAAGGTGAATATAAGCCATATTTTTTTTTATGGATAAGACAGGGCAAACGAGCGTACGGGTCACCTGATGGTAAGTGATCACCGTCGCCCACGGCCCCGTGTAGCACCAGAGGAGCTACAGGAGCGTTGCCCGTCTTTAAGATGGATAGACACCGGGTCCCGGCACTATACAATGCGAAACGCAGTGGCCGAAGCCACTACTTAACGCCTGTTTTAAATGCCGGGGGTGGTAATGGTCCAGTCGAGTCTGCCCATACGTGTTGTCATTGCTGACAACGTGACTCTCCCACACGTACTTAAGTCAGCTCTTACGACACCATCAGTACCAGGGTGATCCCTATCTATTCTAAGCCGGAATCACACGGCGAAATTTCTCTGGTATGATAGACAAAACGCGGTGTTGGGCTCTGCCATTCAAGATGCAATGGCTTGAAATAAGTAAAGGATTGCCATGACTCTAGGTTCCCTTTACTTACCGTGCAGAAACAAGTGTTAAGCTGAAGGTGATTTTATTTCTGATACCTCGGACGTAAGAAATCCCTACCTATTCTTTTATCAAGATGAGCTGCTCGTAGCTTAGACTGTTAGTCTGATTTTGATAAAATATAGATGTGAAGAACAAGGATTTCGATATCAAAATTTCTCACTCAAATTAGTTTATTTATTCAGGACTTACAGTGCCATAGACAGACATGTGAAACATAAAACACTCCTCTTTGCATTCGGGTATAAATGTATTATAATAGAAACTGAATCAATATGTAAAATTGCGATTCCTTAGTGCTAAGTAAAATAAATGCCAATATATAAGGTACAGTTATACGCATGGGCGTAGGGAGAGGGAGGCCGAGTGGACCTTACCCACCCCAAAATAGTCTTGTGCCCACCCCAGAAACATAAAAAAAATTTGAAGTCCAGACTTCAAGTTCTCTAACACAAAAAAATTGGATAGGTTTTTTATATAAAATTTAAATAGGTTTTTATAGAATTAATTGAAAAAAAAAAAAACATCTTAAAAGCTCTAGGAGACCGTGGTATGTAGTTTACAATAATTACGAATTTGATCTACGGTATCGATTATAGTTCTTCTCTCGGTATAATAAGACAAATCGTGGCGCTAGTTTCCGCTACTATTTTTTATGCTTATTGCAGGGTAGCCAGAGAGAACTGAGGCACCCAGTGTTAAGATATTTTGTCCCGTTCTCCACTTTCCGCTGAATTTTATGCTTTGCGCATTAAGCTGTGTAACTCAACGCCGCTTCTTATATCGAACTTTATCCAAACAAAACAACACTAGTTCTTATATTATCTTAGTCTACCCTAATGGATCTTATGAACTAGGTGCGACTGAAAAAGTTAACATTTTATTTTTACTGTATAACTTACCTACTCAGCTTCACGCTGTATCCCGCACATGGCAGGGTAGGCAGAGGGAACTTGGGAATCTAGTGTTAAGACACTCCGTTTCACTTCCGTTCCCTACTTTCCGCCGAATTCAAGGCATTGCGTGTTGAGTGGCGGAGCTCAACGCCGCACATTGTCTTGTTACCAGAGCGAAGAAATGAAAAAAATAAATATTTAATTTGAAAATATTAAATATTTGATTTATTCGAGTGGCGATCGAACCCATACCTGTCGTTTAAAGTCACACGCTTAAGCCGCTGAGCCACTACAGGCCTCTGAATCTGCAACTGATCTCTGTCTGGACATCGAAGATATATTTGAAAAAATCTAACAGGGTCGTTTATATAAAAGTAATAAGGTCTCAAATAGTGATTTTTATTTTTTTTTGGTCTGTTTGTCTATTTATCTGTGTTTGCTTCTATATTTTTCATTTACTCGTAGCTAAAATTTTAATTTTCAAGGTATAAATATTATCTTAAAAGGGATTATGTTACTAAAAACTCAGCTTCACGCTGTATCCCGCACATGGCAGGGTAGGCAGAGGGAACTTGGGAACCTAGTATAACACTCCGATCCACTTCCGTTCCCTACTTTCCTCCGAATTTTGAGGCGTAGCGTGTTAAGTGGCGGTGATCAACGCCGCGTTTTTACCTTGTTCTAACTATAATGTTACTAACAAGAAAGTAATTGAGATTAGTTTAAAAATAGTATAATTCAAGCCGGCTAGTCGCTAGTATATCAATATAATAACATACAGCTTCACGCTGTATCCCGCACTAGGCAGGGTAAGCAGAGGGAACGGAAGTGGAATCTAGTGTTATGACACTCCGTTCCACTTCCTTTCCCCACTTTCCGCCGAATTTGAGGCATTGCGTGTTGAGGGGCGGAACTCAACGCCGCGCTTTGCCTTATTACCAGAGCGAAGAAATGAAACATTAAATATTTTTAAATTGAAAATATTAAATATTTCATTTCCTCGACTGGGGATCGAACCCAGAACCTGTCGGTTACAGTCACACTCTTGTGCCGCTGCGCCACGATAGGCCTTATAATAACATACGTAATATAAATATTAGTAATTGATAACAATTGCCAAGTACCAGGCAGTTGAAAGTAAAAATAGACGCCATTTGTGGTTTTCCGTTTTTAAATTTAGCTTATTTTAATTAAATAATATTGTGAAATGGATATTTTTAATAATATTTAATATCGATATTCAACGGGTCAACATGTTACAAACGTTAATTACAAACGTAATAATATATTTTTAATTGGTTGTATGTTCGATTATATTTAAAATTTTGTCAAATGTCAAATTTTATTTACCTTGTGTAATGTAAAATTTAAAAATAAATGATATTTTGAATTATATATAAATTTATTTATTTTAAGTTGATTCGGTTGTGAATACTTATTATATTTGAAATATTTTTATTTTCGGTCTGGTTTTTATTAGTGCGGTGTCAAGTTGCACTGTTAAATAATTAATAAAATGACATAATATCATTATATCCTCACAACCTTTACCTTTTTACATATTATGTAGAAAAAAAAAAACTTTTTTTTTGCTTCACGCTGTAATCTCGCACAAAGCGGGATGGGCATAGGGATTCTTATGTCTATTCCAAGTTACGTTTCCCTACATTGCGTGTTCAGTTGCGAAACTCAACGCCGTGGTCTATGCAATTAACAATAATCTTTAATTCTTTCAATTACACTGCTAGTACAGAGATTTTTTTTTAAATAGATACTAACACTTGCCTTAGTGCGATAATACGCATCAGTTTCTTTATTCGATGCTGTCGCGTACTTTCCAAGCTACGCTCACTGGTTCAAGGCCACTACCAGTATAGGCACGTAGAAATCGATTTAGTCCACACATAAATCACTCAAAAACTATATATATATATAAAACAAAGTACCGAATTATTAACTAAATACTGCAGAATGTAACAATTTGTAAATATGTATTAATTTTTATATACAAAACGATAATATTTCAAGTGTTTTTTTACGAAGGAATGTAGTAAATTGTTTACGAAGTCAGCTGTCAATGTCTAGGCCAAGGTCGGCTTTTCTGCGCAAGTGTGAGGTCAACTTTATTTTGTTTTTGTGGCGTCTCGACTTTCAATACAATATTGTATGGAAATATTCTTCTTAATAATATTCTTCTTTAATAATTAAATAGCATTATAGGTAAGATTGTTTTAGTAATTCATGTGGAGAATTGATTCTTAGGATTTCGTAGTCGATTAGGAATGGGGAAATTAGGAAAAGGTCTTTACTTCCCTAGCACTATTTTAAATTCTTCGTTTTTTATCTTTTATTAAAAAAAAACACAGCACGCAGGTGTGTCCGCCACTCAAAAGAAAACGCCCAGCATTCGGCAGAAAGTGGGAAAATATTTTAATATGAGCGAAGGTAGTATCTTAACACTAGGTTCCCAAGTTTATATATATATATATATATATATATATATATATATATATATATATATATATATATAAATAATAAAATAAAAAGAAAAGCGCATGTATATAATAAAATATTTATAATTAACAGCTTCACGCATGGCACGAAAAATGGAACCTGAGGACCGAGTGTTGACACTCCCCACTTTCCGCCGAATTTGAGGCATTGTGTGTTGAATTGCGGAACTCAACGCCGCGCTTCTTACCAGAGCGAAAGACAATATAAATATTAAATATTTTCGATTTTACGATAACGTAATAATAATGTACAAGCAGGTACACTATTATAACTATATCATTTAAAGAAAATTAAATTACAAATTAAATTTTCTAATAAACATGCACAATTTATCGAAGAAACATTTTTTTTTATAAACTAAGTATTCAGATAATACATCTATGTTAAGTCAACAGATAAAAAAGGAAAAAAAAACATTGAAATAATTTCATAATATATTTATTAAGGCGTAACTTTACATATAGTGCTAATAATAAACAAAAATAAAGTAACGTATACAAATAATAATATCCAAAAAAAAAGAAAATCAAACATCTTTTTACAAATTAAAACTTATGTATAGGCCTTCTCAACGTTCCATCCAATATCAGACTTACATTATAGTGTAAGAGACGGCGGTAAAACATTTATTTCAGCTTTTTTATACATTGAGGACACTTTAGAGCATAAATTATTATATTTAAAATAATGTTAATAAAAAAAAAACGTGTTCCTACATCTTACAGAATTATTTATGAAGGGTGCAGAGTAATAATTTGGAAAAAAAAATGTATGTATATATTTATAGAAGTAACCTAACCTTAAGAAAAAAAATTAAGATGTATAAACTATGTATATTACGTTAAAACATACATTATATATATATATATATATATATATATATATATATATATATATATATATATATATATATATATATATATATATATATATATATATATATATATATATATATATATATATATATATATATATATATATATATATATATATAACTACAAAAATAATATTATTAGTCTAACTACACAGAACTCTTAAATTTCGATCCACCGTCCCCTAGACTTTTTTGTTTAGGAGTATAATCCAAGTACTTTATTCGGTCCCGAACAACCCCCTTACACGTTCACTCATATAATTAAAACAATATGTTAATAACATTTAAAATTATAAAATTTATAAACATATTTTATATAATAATGATATTTATAATGAAAATTTCGCGTATAAATTTTAAAGTAGCAGGATATCGTAGCTGCCGTGGCGCAGTGGAGAAGCGTCTGCACTGTCGCGTGTCGATTGTTGATTCGATTCCGATTTGGGGGAATAAAACTTCATTTTTTTTATACTTAAGTAGAGAAAACACGGTGTTAAGATCCGACACTGGGGAATGCCTTTCTTCTTCAATCCGATAGCGGGATACAATGTGAAGATACATGGTAGCGTAGTTAATACTTAAGCTATACGCTCTTAGCTTTTATAATTCTAAAATATACAATTTCGTAAATGTTAGTAACAAGTGTCAAAAATAATTTTATTAATAAATATTAAAATAAATAAATAAATAATATTATTATATGATATAATTTGCCAAAACCAAATTAAAAATATTTAATTCAATATAAAGATAACTCTCTCTAATATCTCCATTAAAAGATAATTAAAACTAATATATAATTACGCTACATTTTTTTATTAACACATAAAAAGTGATGTTACATAATATCAAATCTGCCGAAATTCGATTCATAGTAGATTAGCATCGGAACTAAACGCCGCGATTTAACTTAGCAAAAGCAATAAAAAAAAACCATTCCCCAAAGGATCGACAGACACTGCGCGCTATTTCATTGCAACAATATATTATTTAGCCAGTAAAAAATCTTATTTTATTTATTAACCTACAGCTATAACATATACATATGCAAACTTTTTTTTTTATTTCTGTCAAATATTTTTTTAATCTGTTGACAGTCTGTGACAATTATTTATAAACAAAAACACACTCGTATTTTAATAAGTGTTGCCAGAATAAAGTTTGTGTTATATATTGAATTATTTATGGTAATATTTTTCAATTAAATCTTAATTAATTTTATTATATCGCGTAGTTATTTCAAATATATTTTTTTCAAATAAATTAAAAAATAATATTCCTAGGAAGCAGACACAATTTGTGCTTAGACCTCAAATTACGCGGTTCTTAATTTTAAACAATATTTTTTATCTGTGTGAATTATTTATTATTAACAGTTCTATCATTTTCGTAATTCAGCCTCATTTTAAGAAACCATATCTAAATAACACATGGCCATTATATATTTTTTTATCATTATCACTATTAATTTTTATATAAAATACCCAATAATTCATACGCAACACATTGTTAGTACATTATTAAACACCTTTAATTTTTAAAAAAAATACTTAGTCCATTTTATTGTTTAAACTTATTTCATTTAAATATTTAATTAAAAAATAAGCAAAAAAAATATTTATTTATAATAATTATTTAATATAGTCATTTGGCAATGTTGCCATACTAAATAATTAAATAATTATAATTCAACCTACAAAAAAATAAAAAAGAAAAAAAAAAGATTTACACAACGAACCATAGATCAATATTAAAAAATATAAATAATTAACTAATTTTAATTCCATTTCAACTCTCAGCCATTACAAGTAAGGCCAAAATAATAAAAAAAAATTCAATTCAAGAATATTACCATGATAAGAATGTGTGGGATTTGAGGTTGTTGGTACTCACTCAGGAAGCTAACTATGTTATATATCTACTTAAATTGATATTTTGTAAAGAGCAACTGTTGAGTTTCTTGCCGGCTCTTCTCAGCAGAACCGCCTTCCGAGCCGGTGGTAGCTTCCTGTACGGACTGACACTACAGACCTTACTATGTAACTTGACGATTCAAAAGTGCTTGTAATGGCCTATTTGAATAAAGAATATTTTGATTTTGATTTTCATTATATATTATCTCAATTTCCCCACCCCATCAAAAAACAACAACTGTCAAATTAAATCCCCAACACATCTAAAAAAAAAAAAAAAAAAAAAAAAAAAGCCAATAAAATGGACCAAACATCCCAACAACCACATCTATAATCCAGGTCACCTATCCGACTTACCAGCATTATGCAAATGATTAGGAGCATCGGCGAACGCAAATTTCAGCCTGTACGCCTCAGCGACCAACAAACTTATATTAGAATCGGACCAATTCTGCGTCGGAACATTCTGGAGTAATATCATCAGACCCTGGAAATCCTTCTCCAGCATAAGTCTCTCGCGCCAGTGCAAGAGGAAAGCGGCACAAACGTACAATTGGAATATCGCAAAGCCATCAGATTCGGCCAGATATGTGTCCCACAGCCTTATGGTGCAGGGCAGAGGTATTTCTCTGGTTAGGAGATTGTTCATCCAGCGGAATGAGAACTGAAGGTAGTCCACGCCGTGGCGTTGGAGGTGTTCGTGTAATGGTAGGTCGATGCGCCTTATTAATTCTTTTAGTTGGTTCACCTGGAATTTTAGTTATTTGAATTGTTAATATACAATATATGGGTCTATTATAAACTTGTATGGTGTGTTCGATTTCTACTCGAGGAAATGAAATATTTAATATTTTCTTATTTCTTTGCCCTCATATCGAGAGGAAGCGCGGCGTTGAGTTCCGCTACTTAACACGCGGAGAGTGAGAAACGGGAGTGTCTTAGTGGGAACAAAGTATCAATAGGTTCCCAAGTTCCCTCTGCCTGTCCTGCCATGTGCGGGATACAGCGTGAAGGTAAAAAAATATATCCTATTTTAGAATAAAAGTAATGACTTATATCAAAGTCTTAGGGGGCGCAGTGTTCACAGTAAGCAGGTTATATAAATATATTTTAAAAAAGTTTAATATCCAATAATAATACTTAATTAATCCAATAACGGATTCGAATCCGCGGCACAAGCGTGCGACTGTAAACGAGACAGGTTATGGGTTCAAACCCTACCCGAGGAAATTAAAAAAAAACATTTTTTGGCTCTGGCAGCAGGCATAGCGCGGCGTTGAGTTACACCACTCAACTTGCAATGCCTCTTATTGCCTCCAGCAGCAAGTAAGTGACGGAAATATTAAAAATCTTTATTGCAAAAAAAAAAGTGGATATTAGTTTAATGGGCACAGAGTGTCTTAACACTAGGTTTCTAAATTCCCTCTGCCTGCTATGCATGGGATACCGTGGGAATACAAAATAATTTTCTCTTTCTTTTACTCCCTTCCAGGTTCACATGGCAGGATAGATCAATATCTTCAGATAGCAATCGATATCTGCGGATAGCAATCCACAATAATAATTTTCAGTATCATATATCCCAAAATCATTTACAATATTATACATCATCATTTACAATATTATTATCAAAATCATTTACAATATCTATACTTATAATAAATCTGTAACCGATTACTGTCTGTACGTAGAACATATATTTAAGGTTATCTCATAGTGAAAGTTTATTATTGTAATAGGGCCCAATATAGTATTTTTTAAAATTATTGTGTTTGTCTGTGCGTTTGTACGAGCTAATCTCAGAAGTGATCCATAAGTAAATCTATCAAAAAAAAACGTCCATTTATCATTAACTTTTCTACATTTTTCTACAATTTTTTTTATTATTTAGCTGAAATTTTAGTTTTTAATGTATCAATATTGTTTTGAAAGTGACAATGTTATTAGAAACAAGAAAATAAATAAGATTAGTAAATAAAATTGCAAAATTCAAGCGGGCGAAGCCGCGGGCGGGTGGCAAGTGTATATATAATAAAATCAAAATCACCTGTCTGTTATCAGTTAATCAGCTATAAGTGTTACAAGTGATAACAGAATACACACTTTACATTAAAATTTAATTACTTTACTTTGCTAATAGATACGTATTATATATAATTATTAAATTCAAATTCAAATTCAAAATATTATTTATTCAAATAGGCTTTAGCAACACTTTTGAATCGTCACAAACATAAAATTACCACCGGCTTGGAATGCTCGGTTCTGCTGAGAAGAGCCGGCAACAAACTCAACAGTTGCTCTTTTCAATATTGAATAGTTACAGTTTCATTGTTTAATACAATAGTGACTATCCTGCATGAAATTCAAATGAACTTAATTAAATACATTTTTATCATTCAAATATTCTTGGACAGTGTAGTACGCTTTCTTAATTAACATTACTTTAACATTTACTTTAAACTTCTCCAGTGGCAAATTCAAAATACACTGCGGAATACTATTGTAGATACGTATACTCAGGCATATAAATGATTTATTTATTTTTTGTAGGCGATAACAAGTTGTTTCTCGTCCCAATCGTGTGTCTGTCACTGTTTTTGCTAAAGCACTGAATATGTTGCCAGACAAACAAAATATTGTAACATTAACTAAAAGTGTCAAGCCTGCCGTAGCATAGAGGTGTTACTGTAAAGGGTTGTGGGCCTCGATCACCAATTACTTCTCTCTCTCTCTCCCAGCTTCACGCTGTATATATATAGATGTGTTTTAGACGATATCTATTAAAAACTATTTCAGCTAGATGAACATTATGACGTTTAAAACATCTATACATTAAAAAATAACCGAAAGTTTCAACCAAATTAATAAAAAAAAATTGTAGCCATTTTGCCAAATTAAATATTTTAAAATGACGTAAGTTTTTTTTATTTATTAAACGATTTTAATAAAATAAAGACAAAATATTGATGGAAGGAAATGTAGCCAAAACACAATAGTGAAAACTTCATTTATATCTGGCCAGCCGTTTCTGAGATAAGCACGTACGTACAAACGCACAGACAAACAGACCAAAATTTTAAAAACAATAGTCGCATCAAAGATTTTTTTAATGTATCTTCCATGTAAAGACAGCTATTAGCCAAACCTAACTTAACTTCTAAATAACATAAGAACTCACCTTATACTGTATACCGAGCTGAGCAAATATATAATTATCCTGAATGCTGTCCAAGAACTTGGACAAACACCAAAACGAATCAGCCTCTATCACGTCCCGTTGGCATTCCGTTAGACTATCCAACGGGAAGTTGTCTAATTCCTTGCCAGGAGCTGCTTCTTGGAGGAAGACCATGAAAAACGGGGTCACCAGGTCATTGATGCCCTGGACGTAGCCAGACGCTGGGTGCCGTATTGCCCATATGTAGAGGATACGTTCGAACATTACCTATAATGTGGGAAATTAAAGGTTAATTTGCTTTTTAGTAGGCTGTAACGCTGTGCTCTACGCAATTTAACGCCGCTTTCTGCTGCTTCACTAGAGCTTTAATTTTTTCGTGTATCTATCGGACCCGTGACCTATCGCGCCACTGCGCCTCGGATGCGCCATGACTTTAAATATTTACATTATGAATAGTTTTTTCCTATAAATGAGTTAGAGCGTAAGGTCCTAAAAAAGTTTTTTTTTATCGTTTTACTAAAACCATATGGCACCTAGTATTAAGATACTCCGTTACGATCCCAAATAAATCTTTATGCAGTAATATTATTAACCTTGAGCTCTCATTTAAGATAATTATTTTATCTTTACGCATTTCTTACATCACATTAGCAAAAATGATAATTCAAATTCGTCGAAATCGTTATATACTTTCTCATTTCTAAGATCGCTAATAGAATGTAAAGCCAGTTGGTTTTAAACAACATGATATAGTCGTAAAATGAGTTTCATACTACAACTCCCAAGCATGTCTAGAAATATTTGCTAGAAGGGTTTGGAATATAATTTTCATCAAATCAATCTGTCACAATTTATTTTTACTTTTTTTAGGGAAAATATTCGTTACTTAAACTTCTGGGGTGGGCACAAGACTATACTTGGTTGGGCACAGCGCAACCGGTCATCCGCCTTCCACTTCTATGCCCATTACACTATCATTTAAGGTACAACAGTTAGTGCTGTAGGTTGATCTCTGGGTCCTTACAGTTGTGTATATGAAGGGGCGTTTTTAAGTCCACTTGAAGGAATAGTATTCCTTAGGGCGAAGAAATTAAAACAGTAAACACTAGCGACCCGTTCGCGGCTTCGCCCGCTTGATTTATACTATATTATTTACTAATCTCAGTTACGTTCTTTTTCTAATAACATTATCACTTTTAAGACAACATCAATGCATTGAAAACCGAAATTTCAGCCAAAAGAATAAAAAAAACTGTAGTAATTTTATTTAACTTAATGTTTTAAATTGAAGTTACTATTTATTAAACTATTTAAATGACAACAACACCAAATACTGAACAACACCAAATATTGCAGCAACGAAGTCAAAATATAACAGTGAAAATTGCATATAAATTTGATTAGCTATTTATGAGGTTAGAATGTACAAACGCACAGACAAACATGTAATTCCTCAAATTCGGTGGAAAGTGGGAAAGGAAACATTCCATTTCCCACTTTCCGCCAAATTACCACTAGGTTCCTAAGTTCCCTGATCCTACCCTGCCATGTACAAGATACAACGTTAAAAAAACGTTAAAAAAATATCATTAACCAATACCTGTACAGTAATCTGTTGGAACAGTGCCACCAACGGGCTCATTCTAGGTATATCGATATGTATCTGTCTGTACGTGTCCTCCTCCCTTTCAGCGTCATAGTATTGTCGCACCAAGTGTTTGTAATCCGCCCTCTTTCTCTCTAGTGTCTCGGCTCTCCGCTCCGCGTTTGCCGGAAGGTAGCCAGCTAAGAGTCGCCATGTTACCGCTCTGGCCTGTAAATTTAATATAAACTATTTTTTAAAGTGTTATTCACATATTATTTATTTATTATGATGATATTATGTCAAACATGTACTCCTATAATAGACATAGAAATAATAATATATGTATTCCGAAGTTTTTTTTTTAGCTTCACGCTGTATCCGGCAGGAGGCAGGGTAGGCAACCTAGTGTTAAGACACTCCGTTCCACTTCCGTTCCCCACTTTCCGCCGAATTTGAGGCATTACATTTTGAGTGGCGGAACTCAACGCCGCGCTTTGCCCTATTACCAGAGCGAAATGGAACATTAAATATTTAAATTGAGAATATTAAATATTTCATTTCCTCGACTGGGGATCGAACCCAGAACCTGTCAGTTACAGTCACACGCTTGTACCGCTGCGCCACGACAGGTCTCATATTCCGAAGTTCATGCTAAACAATATTCTTTCGAAATACTTTTACCGCACATAGCACTCTAACCACAGGAACGTGAGAATTTAGTGATAAAACACTCTGTTTCCCAATAAAACACTTTGGCCTCCCACTTTCTGTAGAATTCTGGAGGCATTTCGTGTTGAGTGGCGGAAATCAAGGCCGCCCTTTGCCTCGTTACCAGTGCGAGGATGCGAGAGTTAACATTTCATTTTCTCGACTGATGATCCCTTAAATATTATCTATGACAAACATCGAAGAGACCACAAGATGGGTTGGCAAAACCATTTACCAGACATTAGTTTTTTAGAGTAAATTGTAAGAGTCGTACAAAAGGCTCACGGACCTAGTGAGAGATAAAGGTCTCATTCTTATTAGTCACCCATTTATAAAAAAAATGGGCGTTGTAGAAGCCCTCCTACAATAAATAAGCTCTATGCTCATAATAGATCTTATAATTTCTAGTAAAACTCGTGAAAATATTGACACGTGTATAAACATACTACATTGGACAGTTTCCGAGAGGCATAGGTTAATTTCCGCTATGTTTGAAATTTTATATGTTTTTAAAATTGGTATTCCACATTGGGACCTTTTCTAGGCGACTAGGACAGCCATGGATAGGGATAGGGAGGACGCCTTTACCAAATGGTAAGCAGATTAAAAGTCAAGTTGTTAATATGACTAGTATGTGCCAATAATTTAGCATAAAATATTTTTAAGTTCACCAAAAGTAAAAAAAAATAAATAAATGAAATTGATCACTACCTAGTGATAAACAAAAACTTTTTTAAATACACATAAAATAAACTGAGAAAACATTAAATATCAATGAAAACAAGAAGCCTGCCTGTTTAATTATAATAAAAAGTTGATAAAAAAAATTGTTTCCTCTTAGCTTTTAATAAGCTTATTACATGCAAATATGTATTGTAAGGTTAATATATTTAAGATTGGTAATAGTTTGTATCACATAACTTGTGGCAAGTGCGGTTGATTCAAGGTTTTCTATATAGATAGATATACTTGTTTTGAAAACATTTTAGTTATAATGTGGGCTACATTTATGCATTTTTATTATTTTACTTATGAATATAAACAATTTGTTTTAATTTCCATTGGAAATTGGATATATGTATATGATGATAATTTGTCGGGTATTTTAAAATTATTTTTGTCGATCATATCCAAAATCAACACAATGCATATCTAACTGTAAATGTGACAGTTGTGTTTTTGCATTCCATTTAGAGGAATAACTTATTATCCTTGTCTTGCTCTGGTAAGAATATACAGCATGGCATTGAGGGATAATTACCCTACATACTACAATATATACATATGTATGAGGTTACATATTTTACTAATAATAATAAGATATATAATTTTTTTTACTTCACTTACATATAATAATAAACTTTTATACATAATTCATGTTGCCAGTAAAACTGTGAACAACTAGCCAGTCAGGTAATTTAAAATTAATTTAAATTTCAGTATATTTTTCTATCTAACAGTGATCATTCAGGTACAAATGAGTATAAAGACACAGTTCATTGGTTCCATTAATAATGCTAAGATAGTTAAGAGGTGACTCATCATAAAACACTCAACATTATAACTAACTGTAAAATGAGACAACTGACCTTTGTAGGAATTCCAGACCAACTGAGCTGCTTCAACTCGTCCAGGTCTAACACTAGGTTTTCTAACACTTGCTGGAACCTTTCTAGCTTTGATTCACTACTCTCTTCCCGGGATGTAAGCGCCGATAGCCTAACAAGCCGCGGCCGCCCCGGGTAATGCCGCATCGCTGACCCACTAGAAGCAACACCTTTACGCACTTCATTCTTCCTCACCGCGACTTCCTCCTTGGGTTTAACACTATCACTATCTTTGACGTCACTTTTGTTTACGTTCTTAGTACTGTTCCTATGAGAATTAATAACGTTTAAAGCTGCGGTTTGCGATATGGCTTTCGATATTTTTGTCTCAGCGATGCCTGAGATGATGTCGTCGTCACCCAGGTCCCAGGCATCGTTCACAGACGCCTGGAACTGTTGGTACGAAGACCCAGACATAACCTCGACACGTTCGACCCTCTGACACGGCCTCCCCGGAACTGCTCGCTGTGGAGTCTTCCAGAACGTGTCAGCCACCAGTCCGTTCTTGTCATATTCGGCTTGGTGGCTTTCCATAATAAAATAGAGCCAGAGACATTCTAGATAACTTTACTGAGCAACCAAATATCACTAAAATGTTGATATGACATATCACTAGGTCATAGACAATTGTTTTTTTTACACCACGGTTGCAGTACAGATTATATAATAAGTTTTTGTAAAGACGTTTCTACATGTTGTCCTAAATTAAATAAAAAAATAGCCTTAGTCGTTATTGTCAAATTAAAGAGAACCAGAATTAAGCTTATTACCTCCTTTCGTAGCAAAAACTACAAACAAAAGTAACAGAATGATTCATTTCTGACAACCTTATCATTACAGTGTAATATACTTAGTTGCCCTGACGGTTTTGTTTATTAATTATTTATTTTATGCACTAAATACATAATTTGTTTCAAATTAAATTGAAATTTAATATATAAAAGCAAATTTCAAAAACACTGATCATCATTGATTCGTACCACTACATAATATTCCGGCAATTTGTTTGATCAATACTACTGAAACATATCTAGAAGGCTTCCATTTTCGACCAAATAATCAAATTGATCGCGTATTTAAAATGACAAGTCCAAATCCTGAAACAGATGTATCGTCCATGTTTATGCAAAGAGGAGACGGAAAGAAAAGTAAAAGTCCTACGAAATCAGAATCATCATCTAGAAGAAATTCTATTGTGAAGAATATGCCTGCAGAAGTAATTACAGTTAAAGATTTCTTTGACTTTATGAAAACTGCTTATCAAGTGTACGAACATTTAGAAGGTGATGAAGATGAAGGATCCAAAATAAATTGGGAAGAATTAACTAAATTGACGGTTATTAATCACGTGATTGAACAACAGGAAAGAGATTTACTGTATCAAACAGCTTATTCCGAACAAAAGCCTATAATTAGTAAAAGCGACACTGCCATTGAAAAAAAGAACAGTGAAACAGAACGTACTGAGAAAAGATACAGCTGTAGTGAAATAGAAAGTAAGTAAAAACAAAAATATCTTTAATCATAAGTCAATTTTAAAACACTATTCTTAAATCAGGTTTTTTTTTAATTACAATTTATAGAGTATTTTATTTTCTCTAGATAAAGCTCGCAGACGCTCTCTACCTTCGGAAGCTAGAGTAGAGATGCTGGGTGTGTGGACTGAAGCTAATTTAAACTGCAAACTAAACGATGTATGAATAATAATAATCATACTAAACTTAAATTTATTTTCTGTCCTAAGTGTGGAATAACACTTTAAAACATAGTAATAATAATAATCATTTCTAATCGTATTTCTTTGTTCATTTATAAGCAAAATATATTAACTATTAGTGAATAATCTCTAATTTTATATGTTTTTAATTTTTAATATTCTGATTCCATTTTAGTAAAATAACATTTTTTTTACCTTAACTGAAAAAAAACAAATATTTTAAATATATTTATGATGTGACATAAATAAACTTGATATTGCTTTAGGTCTCTTATTTGTATCATTTTGTTTTTTTTTTCGTTTATACACGTAAAGATGGCGCTGTAAGTTAAAAAAAACCGTTTTACTTTTTTAGGTGATCAATGAGGGTATTTTAGATTCTATTCTGCCATATTTGGTAGGATATAAAAAGCCATCGAAAACTACAAGTGTTTATGTTCCAATAATAAAAAAAACTCCGTCAAACACATCGACTGATGTAAAGAAACCAGCTAGCTTTGGTGGTAAATATTATTTATTTTTTTGTGTTTTTGTGGCAAGTTCTATTTTACTTACGGTGAGAGACATTTATTATTCTCAAAAGACTTACATTTGAATGACAGTAAAAATTGTAATACATCGAATAGGCGTACACAGTAATATAATTATACACAATAACCTAATAATGTTTGTTACTAGTATAAGTATCCCGTTACCTAACTTCTGCTTAATTTTCTCGTCATTGCGTTTTCACTTGCGGAATTTAACGCCGTGCTATGTTTTATTACCACGAGCGAGGAAATGCGAATAATTGATTTCTTCGAGTGAGAATAGATCACACAACAATTGTGTTTACAGTCAATTAAAAAATAGTCTATACCTTTTTAAATATATATTTAAATATTTTTTTCTTTTAGGTTTTGTTAATGAGAAGGAGTCAAGAGATCGTTTAGGACGTCGTAAATCTTCAGTTATAGCTGCACAAGAACGTTGCAATCAAAAACAAGAGTAAGTTGTATCGAAATCACGATTAAATTTGTGTAAATATTTTTTTACAATATTCTATAGTTTCATAATTTTTAATTTCCAATTTAAAACCCTATCCTAATGGAGTTTAATTTATCGTTAAAGTATCCGAACGTAACCATTGAATGAATGTATGAAACAAGCTATTTTTAAATGACTGATTTATCTCAAGAATTTAAATTTACACTATACAATTAAACTTAATGTAATTAAATTATAATAAATTACGTCCCAAAAATATTTATTTAAATTTATTTTTAAATTTTTAAATAACTTGTAATTATAAATTTAGCCACGTTATATAATATCCGATATGGTCTAGTGGCTAGGATACCTGGCTCTCACCCAGGAGGCTCGGGTTCGATTCCCGGTATCGGAATAACTTTTTTTTGCCATTTTTTTAGTGGCGATGTAGAAATTCACGTGTGCGATGAAGTAAAAGGCTTGAAAAAAGATTTTAAGTGTCCACAAAAACTGTTAATTTCTAAAATGGGCTACTTTGCTGATGTCACCGCTGGGCAGCGATTGGAGGACATGGATATTTCTGTACACTGTGACATTCAGGTTTATATTTTTAAAATGTTTTAAATTTTATAGAAATAATAAAACAATATTCAATCTATTTTAAATATAAACAGAAGAAATAAATGAGAATAATCATTTTTATGTACCGATGTTGTCTCCCATTGTTTAGCTTCACGCTGTTTGTGTTTATCCCATACATGGCAGGGTAGACCGAGGGAACTTTAGATCCTAATTTTACCACATCTGTTTCGTTTTCTGCTTAATTTGAGAATTGTTGAGTTGCGCAACTCAACGCCGCGCCTTGCTCTTGTTGCCAGAGAGCAAATTCAAGTATTAAATGATTATAAAATGATTAGTAAAAGCCATAATAACCGTGACGTAAGAAGTAGAGGCCTACCGCCAGAAGGCGCCAGGGCACATGCGTGTGAATGTAAACGAGACAGGTTGCAGTTTCGATCTAACTTGAGAAAATGATATATTAGTGGACTGTAGTGAAAATACTAAAAATAAGATTTTTTTAAACTAAAAATATGTACTAAAAATTCTATTTGGAAGATTGTTAATTAAACATGTGCGTTAAGATTTCGCCGGAGTGAGGATATAAATTATATTATTTAAATATTTTTATTTATATTACCGCTCTATACCGCAAATAGCACTATAGGTAGAGGGAGCTTCGGAACCTAGTGCTCAGACACTCCGTTCCGTTCTCCGCTTTACGGAGAATTTGAGGAATTGCCTGTAGGATGGCGGAACTCAACGCCATGGTTGGTCTTGTTACCAGACCGAAGAAATGGAAACATTAAATATCAATAATTAAAACAAATGTAGTTATTATTAATTTATTAGGTACATATGTTATTAATTTTTTTAGATTTTTGACTGGTTGATGCGATGGGTTAAACGGGACACTATCCTGGTTGCTGATTGGCCACTTCTAGATCCCCATAATGTCGTACCGATACTTGTGTCAGCGTCTTTTTTACAAGTAACGTTTTAATGTTTTTACGATTGCTTGTTATTTTAAATTTTACAAATATAAGAAATAGATGGATAAGTTATAATGTTTTTTTTTTTTTTTCAAATTATAGATCAAAGTGTGAATATTTAAGCGCTTTTGTTAACTTATTCTTTATTATTTTATGTCGTTTTTGTATTATTTTATACAATAAAGAATATATGTAAATATTAGGGTGCTTCAAAAATTTTTACCCTTCCAAATGTATCTATTCAATGTAAAAAATACTTACCAAACATGAGCCCTATAGCTCAGCTCTAAGGGCTTGCTATTTTTTTTAGTTTCCCATTTAATTAACATGGTAAAAAATATTATTTGTTTTAAATTAAAATTAAAACACAATTTACGATACTTTTCACACAAAATCATTTCATTTTCTTAAAGTTGAATCTTGGAGCTATAAAAAAACTCCAACCCAAAGTATGATTAATCTTTACAAAAAAAAAGTTACAGTACAAGTTTTCAAATTTGGAGAAATGTCTTACAATTATAACTTAAATAGTTTAAAGTGTAAATTTTGAAAATTATTATTTTTTTTTTAAAAAATGATCATTTTTTTGAAGCACCCTAGTCAATATAATTCGTTTTCTCTATTAGAATTGAACCCATAGCGTGTCGCGTTTGTTTCTCCTTGCGACTGGCCACAAAATGATATCTAATTAAAAAATATAAAAAAATTGTAGATATTAATATTTTTTCTTCTCTAAAGTTTACATTTGATTATGTATACTGTATTACATCTTTGTGGTATACAGATGGAGCCCCTCCTTCACGACTGTTTGATATACTGTCACGCGCACATGAACGATATCGTAAAGACTTCCACCAACTTGGCGTGCCTCAGTGATGCCCTTTTAACCAGGTTGATGCGAATATTAATATATAGCTACTATAATATTATGTTTTTTGTTTTTTCTCCACTTTCCGCCAAATTTGAAGCGTTGCTAAACGGGAGGGAAATCAAAGGGAAGAAATGAAAATATTAAATGTTTCATTTCCTCGAGTGCGGATCGAACCCACAACCTGACACGTTTACCTTCGCACGGTTTGCATCATAGCGTTTAAAATAAAAAAATCTAAATAAGCTAATTCCTTTCAGATTTTTCCAATATGTCTTCTAAATAACATGTTCTAAATGCTCTACTGATATCAAATTATATAAATGTGACACAGTTGTTTTTAAATTATAAATCAATATATAATATACTTTACTTAACGCTAAATTTACTCTTTTATCACAATTTCGGCGACAGACTAGCAGCAATGTATACAAACGCAGAGCTGGAGGCGATACGTGACCGCAAAGACAAGATACAATCCCGCCTCTACTGCAAAATGATCCTATCACTGGCTGAACCGGTGCCGGAAACGTTGCGCGGCCATTACGCGACACTGGCGACGCTCTTCAAGTGCAGCAAGTTAGTTTTTTATTCTGTCTGTCTAAAATTTCTAAATCAATGGATTGATTTGACTTCATTTTGTGCTTGTAAATCTTTATTATTATGGTGTAATACTTATTTGGATTTGAACTCGCGCTTCTTGGAATCCGCCCTAGCGTTCTGATCACTGAGCTATACGTTCTTTTTACGCTTAATGGTAACGTTTTCTAAATAAATATTTTGTTTTTTTAAGTGTCGATTAAAGTTTTGTAAAAGTAAAAATGATTGTTCGCTATTTTTTTATGACAATTGGACCAGCTGGTTAGGAGTTACAAGCATTTTGCTAAGATAAGGTAGTGATTTTTTGGTGTAAGAATAAAAAGATCTGTCGTGGCGCAGCGGTATAAGCGCGTGACTGTAAGCGACTGGTTGTGGGTTCAATCCCCACTCGAGGAAATTAAATATGTAATATTTTCAAATTAAATATTTAATGTTTTCATTTATTCGCTCTGGTAACAAGGCAAAGCACGGCGTTGAGTTCCGCCAATCAACGCGCAATGCCTCAAATTCGGCGGAAAGTGGGGAACAGAAGTGGACCGGAGTGCACTAGGTTCCTAAGTTCCCTACCTTGATAAGTGCTGGATAAAGCGTGAAGCTAAAAAAACAGTAAACGCTGTACGACAAAAGACAAAAGCTTCCCTTAGATTTTTTTCTATTTTTTTTTTAAAGTGAGGAACGGAAGTGGAACGGAGTGTCATAACACTAGGTTTCACTTTCGTTCCCTCTGCCTACCCTGCCTAGTGCGGGATACAGCGTGAAGCTACCGTTAGTTATCAGTAATAAATAAAATATATAATATTTTTTTACAGGTGCAACAAGCTGCTGGGTCGTCACATTGCAGAGCAGGTACCCTGCCAGCCCGCCAGCATGCGCATCGACCGACGCGGCAATGTTATATCTAACCATACTAAGTACGTTCATATTGTTTTTATTTTCCTTTCTCCGTCTGTCTTTTTGTTGAGTGAGGCCTGCCTCGGCGCAAGGAAACAAACCTGTATCTATAAACGACAGGTTGTGGGTTCGTTCCTCACTCAAAGAAGTGAAATTATCAATATTTTTAAATTAAATGTTTAATATTTTCTATCTTATGAAAAAATTAAATATACTGCGTCGTTGAGTTCTGCCGCTCAATACGAAATACCTCAAGTGCATCGTGTGGAGAAAGGAGAAGTTAAATAAAAGGAAGAAAAGTAATCAACAATAAAAGCATATGTTTTCCTTTATAATTAATATAATTTCTCAATACAGAGACGTATCATGGAGCCTCAACGACTACATAGTGTGGTTGTATGGCGAGCTACGGGCATGGCGACGCGTGTACTGGCGACTGTGGGCGGACTGCCACTTTTTAAGATGTCAGCTTTGCGATTCACATTTTCCTGCTTATCAGGTAATTAAATTAGTTAAGTGAAACATTCGTATTGTGGTTCCATTTCAGCTTCACGCTGTATCCCGCACATGGCAGGTGAAGCAGAAGGTACTTGGGAACACAGTGTTAAGACACTCCGATTCCCACTTTTCACTGAATCAGAGGCATTCCTCGTTGAGAGGCGACACCGCGTTTTGCCTTGTTATCAATGCGAAGAAATGAAAATATTTTCATATGCCTTGAGTGGGAATCGACAATAACATGCCTTTATAAACATGAATATATTTATATTTGATAACCATTAGATGGAATGGTGCTCCCACCACGAGCAAGGCCCGCACATGTTCGCGCTAGAGGGCCGCGCGCCGCTCGCCGCCGGCCGCTACGCGTGTTGCGGGGAACGGGCTTACAGATTTGAAACCATTACCAGGAATACTGTAAGATTGTATTATATTCCCTTGGACTTAACCCTAGGTGGGTTAAGATACTTTCATTGTTCACTTTACCGAATTTAAGGTTTTGTGTGTTGAGTGATAGAACTCAACGTCGCGCTTTGCCTCAGTGAGTAATTTAAAATATTTTATTTACTCCACTGTAAATCGGATCCACAATCTATCAGACATCAGGCGTCATGTTCTTTTGCATCACGTCTGCCCTTTAAAGAAAAATATTTAAATGTTTATTATGATAAAACAAGTGTAGAAGGTGTATATTATTTTCTTATGGCTAGAAAGTGTCATGTTGTGTTTCGGATGATTATATAAATTAAATACTGAATTTTCAGTAAGTAGTAAATTGAATACTAAATTTTCAGTTAACTTACTTTGTCTCCCACAAGAAAATATGCAGAAAGAATAAAAAATATATTTTTAGTTAACAATAATATATTACCATGTTGAATTCTGTTTAGATATCGTTTATTTAATGATTTTTATCTGGAAAAATGCTTACATTACCTTTACTAGGGTTATCAATAGCGCAAATTACAGAAATTGTCTTTAAAACTAGGGATGTCAATTCCGTGAGCACGTTCCGGATGAGAGTCTGGCGGCGGACGCGTCCATAATGGAGATATACAACAGGTTCCGCGACATCATAGCGATGAAGCCACCTCAGCTGATGTTCCCGGAGAGATTGACCAGACTTGTACCTAGAGGTATGATTTTTAGTTTTTTAATTTTTTTTTTTTTTTCAGAGTAATTAAGAAAGATTTTTATTTGAGAATATTACAAGGGTCAAGACAACACTTCTGCTTAAATAAGACGTAAATCTTAGCAAAATAGCCTCAACCTGTACCAAAATAGTCAACATAATCTTATATCGTCTCAGCTTTTACGATGCACCAGCCTCACGTCTTCTGTACATAGGAAACATTCCTGACGTACGGAGTTCACTCTTCATTCGCTCAGCGAGAAAATGGAACTCATAGATAGCGTCAGTATTTCCTATGGCATACAATGAAAATTTATGACTCCCCGTCTTCGACCAACTATTTATGTAATAATTGATCGAAGCTCCACGTCTAAAAAAAAGTGAATAGGTACTTTTTAAGCAAGCGTGCGTCAGCGTTGATATTTCGATATGAAAATTATACAATGGCCGGATTCTAAGACCGGCGTCAGTTTCGATACTTATTTCTTTTTTTTAAATGTTAAAAAGTATAGAAAAGATAATAAGTGAGGCCTGTGGTAGGGCCGCAGAGGTACAAAGATACCACTCTAAACGTGACAGGTTGTTAGTCGAAGTTACTCGATCCTCACTCGAGGAAACGATTTTTTTAATATTTTCATTTTCTCTCTCTCTCTTTTATTTCTTCTTTTAGCAACAAGAAAAAGTTCAGTTCCACCACGGAACTCAACTTTGCCTTCAACAGAACCCAAATCTTATTTTTGCCCTCACTGCCAATTACGGAAACGTGAAGCTAAAATAAAAAAAAAGATAAAAAATATTAACAAACGCAAGTATCTGCTTTAATATACAGATTTTGCCCGCATTGATAAGAACCAAGTGCTCAAACACTTTGTTTCCCTATTTTGTCTCCTTGTAGAAAAAAAAAAACTTTAAACTGGCAACAAAAATTTTAAACTTTAAACCAGCAACATGTTAGATGATATTGCAGAAAACACAGATGATGCGAACGGTCGTCTGCAGTGCAAGGAGGTCTTTTGGTGGGAAGGCATACAGCTGGCGCCTCCTCGACAACCCTTAGGATTACTCGGGAAGCTGTACACTAGCAACACCAAGTTTAACCGTGAGATTTGTTTTTTTTTTGGGCTAAGGTGTCGTGATTTGCTTGAAAATTTGGATTTTAAGTAGGTATTTTTTTTTTGGTAAAATTTTGTTAGTACCTAAACAGTAATTGTTTCAATATACTGAATTTACTGTTTTATTTTTAAATTTTATAATATTGCTATACGATATTTAAGTAATAATACGTAATAATTTTACATTTAATATGTAATTTCAGGTAGTAAAATATTTATATTTTCATAAATTTAGTATTTTTTTTTTTCATTGTAAACTATGTTTTTTATATTCTGTTTGATAACGATTCTAAATAAAAAATAACTGATATTTATAAATATTACACATTATGCAAATCACGACGCCATCAAAAAAGCTAAGTCCAATAGAAGACCGCTGTACATACGCTCTCCACATTGGCAACATCGTAGTTTCATTATAACTTTGCTTTGAAAAAATTATACCTATTTTTTTTTTATATATATTTTTCACTGTATTCTCTTTAAAATGATATAAATGTACATGATTTCAAGTATACACTTACATATATTTATGTAAGAAAACTAAATATTAGACCTGGTAATATTCAATATACCTACTCATCACTTTTGTGTAATAAATAGTGATGTGTAAAAATATAGTATATATTTTTAAAAATATACAGATATAGCTAAAGACTCTATTTATTTTATGTAATATCGTTCTCAAAGACAGAGATTTCGTTTTACCCTTTTGTGAACCTTTGAAAAAGAGAAATTTGAACATTTCTAGAGAGTATCAGTGAAAAATAACTGCTATCAAATTCATTATCAAATTAGCTTTAAAAATCACGCATTTGGCGACAAAAAAATGGAGATAACAGTAAGTATCGCAGCGGTTTCTTCAAATAATCACAAAATATGATGTAAAGAGAATTCAATTTAGTACTAGTAATACAAATTCTTTAATAAATACGAGTAAAAACCGGAAATTAGGGAATCTATTGTAAGACGGTCTGTTCCCTATTTTCTGGGTAATTTCGAGATATTCCGCGGTGAGTGGTGGAGCTCAACGCCGCGTGATGTGTGTTACCAGATTGAGGAAATAAAATAATTCTTTCATCCAAATATCATTTAAATAACACTCAAATCTCATCATACTGGGCACGTTTAGCTAGCATTCGCCCCGGCTCGCCCGTTTTGGGTGCGCCTCGAGTATCCACACAGTCGCTGGCAGGGAGCGCCAACTGTGCCTCGCCGGAACGAAGGGAAATCAAACCTAAGACCCCGGTAAAGGAAGATAGTGCTGTAAAGGTAAGGCCATTTTTGAGTTGTATGGAGAATTTGTAATGAAACGAACGCAAATTTTTAGATTTTGTGTGTGTTTATGTCGATTTTATGTTTAGTTTGTGTATATAATAAGTAGTTGTGTAGCTATTTTAGCATTTTAGTGTATTTAGATTAGATTTAGTTCATTGAAGTAGTACTTGTATTGATAATTTGTCTATAATATTCCTTGTAAATACGTCATAAATTATTAATTGTAATACGCTTATGTCGTTTGTAAACTAATGGTTAATGTTTTTTTTTTTTTTTAGCTTCACGCTGTATCCCGCACGAGGCAGGGTAGGCAGAGGGAACCCTGGAACCTAGTGTAAAGACACTCCGTTCCTCTTCCGTTCCCCACTTTCCGCCGAATTCGAGGCATTGCGTGTTGAGTGGCGGAACTCAACGCCGCGCTTTGCCTTATTACCAGAGCGAAGAAATGAAACATTAAATATTTAAATTGAAAATATTAAATATTTCATTTCCTCGACTGGGGATCGAACCCAGAACCTGTCGGTTACAGTCACACTCTTGTGCCGCTGCGCCACGACAGGCCTTAATGTTTTCGGTTCAGTATTTGTCCTGTGATTCGTCCTGTTCAAGTATTGTTATTTTGTCTATTTCCGTTTATACATAAAAGTAGTGCGTATGTAATTGTTAACAGTTTCTTTTATTTAATTGTGTAAACAAACATATTTATCATAGATTAACATTCCATAAAGTAGAAAGCGGATGTATATTTCACTACTTTCAAAAAGATCAAACCGTTTTTTTGGGAAAAACACTAAAGTGTCATAATTTAGGACTGATAAAATATATTATTATTAATTAAATATAATAACTTGCAAAGCCAGGCGCAGGTAGCACAGAAGGGGACCCGGTAGACGACACATCCAGCGACTCCAGTGAACAGAGTACAGACAGCGGACGCAGCGAAGAAGATGTTCCGCGCCGCTCCAGACCAAGAAATAGGGCTGCGCCCCCGGTCCCCGTGCCACCTGTTACTAGAAACACGTATGTAGATGTTTTCAGTAACTAAATCGTTTAATCCTATTTAAATAAGTCCGAACCTGTACTCATTTTTTGGGGTAAATAGAAATTGTGTGCACGGATGCATTCCGAATGTTGGCTGTGGCTTACGAAGCAACGTTTATCGGTGGTACAAATTTTCTCAGAAGGCCGAGAAGATGTTAACGACGAAGAGCATGCTGGACGCCCGTCGTCGCCCGACGTCACTTCAATAACAGAGAGAATTTATGAAATAAAGAAAATAGTATTTGCTAATTGTCGAATAATATCGATTAGCTCGTGCCATTTGATTTTTACCAATGATTTAGGCATGAGACGGGTCGCCGCGAAATTCGTACCAAAATTGCTTCTAAGATCCGGAAAATGTTTCATCTTACCGTCCCATAAGTTTATTGCCTGTAGCATCTAAACTGTAAGAAGTTCTAATCTTAAAACGCTTAGCTCCAGAACTTGCCAGACGTAATTTAATTCCATCTCATCAATTTGGCTTTCGCGAAGATCACGAAACTGTTGAACAAGTACTTACGATTGGTCGAAAAAATACATGATGCATTTGAATACAAGAAGTACTGCTCTGCCGCATTTATTGATATATCGCAAGCTTTTGACCGTGTGTGGCTTGAAGGTCTTCTTTATAAAATTCGGCAAGCCCTGCCTATTAACTACTACCTCATAATAAAATCATACCTTCACCAGAGGCACTTCTATGTAAAACACGGAGAAGACAAAACATGTCTGCACCAAATAAAAGCAGGGGTTCCTCAGGGCAGCATAATGGGTCCTATCCTTTATCTTATATACACCTCTGACATACCAACCACAGATAAAATTCTTGTAGGGACATTTGCTGTTGATACTGCCCTTGTCGCATCTCATCAAAATCCAATAGTCGCGTCAGAACTACTACAGGAGAGCCTAAATGACATATCTGGCTGGCTTAAAGACTGGAGAATAAAAGCCAATGAAACTAAGTCGGTGCATGTAACTTTCACACTTAGGCACGATAACTGCCCTAGCGTCAAACTTAATGGAGAACAAATTCCTCAGTCAGAAGAGGTACGCTATCTGGGCATACGTCTAGACAGACGGCTTACATGGAAAAAGCACTTCTTTACAAAAAGAAAGGCTCTGAGCGTTCAGCTTCGAAAAGTTAATTAATAAAGCTTCTGCTTAGTAACAAAGTGCTTCTGTACAATGCCATCCTCAAACCAATTTGGTCCTATGGAGCGGAAGTTTGGGGAACTGCAAGTAATTCAAACCTTGATATACTTCAACGGTTCCAATCTAAAATTATAACTGATGCCACGTGGTTTGTCACAAATTCTCAGCTGCATCAAGATTGAATGGTTCCAACAGTGAAAGAGGAGATTGCAAAGAAAATTAAGTCACACTCTCGTCGTATAGAAAAACATCCGAATGCGCTCGCTTGTGATCTAATGAACCCTACACGTAACTTCAAACGATTAAAAAGAAGAGTTCCTCAGGATTTCCTCTGACCTTAAAACAAGATCTCGTGAAAGATTGTTAACTTGCGTATGAGTCACCGGGCGTATACCTCTCATGTCTCACAAAATTTCTTAACCACCAGTCAAATGCCCAGTTGAGGCAGATCACTGGTTGACAGGATGCCTTTAAAAAAAATTGCTTAATTTCGACCAAAAACAACATCGCATGAACAGTGCATGAGCTGTTGGACACTGTCCGGGACGAGCCAAATTTGCTTCAGAGGGTCAAAACTGGTGATGAATCGAGGGTATGGTAATGACGTGGAAACCAAACTTCAATCATCTCAATGAAAGCTGCCACACGAACCATGATCGAAAAAAGTTGCGTCAAATTTGGTCGTATGAGAAAGTTATTCTTACAATTTTCTTCGATTACCGGGACGTGATAAATCATGAGTTCATGGTCAATAAGGAATATTATCTGCATAACTTGTGCAATTTACGTGAGGCAATCGGACAGTACGCCCGGATTTGTGGAAGAACTAACATTGGCTTTCGCAACACGATAACGTCGCCGCATATACATCGCTATGCTGCGATTGACGAGAAAAAGACACCTCGAAGGAGTAGCTAAACAAGAAAAATGTTTTTTTGTCTGATTGGTACAAGTTTATAATATCTCGCCGATTACTTGGAAGGGGACGAAATAAATATTCAAAAATAAATAATTATTTTAAAAAATAAAACAAAATTCGCAATACTTTTGAACACACTTCGTATACATTACTCACTCAGCTTCACACTGTATTCCGCACATGGCAGGGTAGGCAGAGGGAACTTGGGAACCTAATGTTAAGACACTCCGTTCTATTTCCGATCACCACGTTCCGCCGAACTTGAGGCATGGCGTGTTGGGTGGCGGAACTCAACGTTGCGTTTTGTCTTGTACCAGAGCGAAGAAATGAAAATATTATATATTTCATTTCCTCTAGTTGAGTTGGGGATCCAACCCACAACCTGTTCGTTACAGTCACACGCTGTTGCCGCTGGCCCCACGACAGACGTCCAAAATTACACTGCTAAATATTTTTAATTGATGTAACTTTTTTATTCATTAACCGATTTAAAAATATATCTAACAATATTTTTTCAAGAAAAGGTTGTTAAAATATAATAGTTTAAAATGCATTTTATCTGGATAGTTGTGTGTGAGATTAGCGCGTACAAACGCACAGACAAACAAACAAAATTATTATTTTAGGCCCTATTACATTAATAAGCGTTCCTTTTTATATTCAAATTCAAATCATTCTTTATTCAAATAGGCTTTAGCACGTACTTTTGAATCGTCAAACGAACATAAAAATGACCACCGGCTCGGAATGCGGTTCTGCTGAGAAGAGCCGGCAACAAACTCAACAGTTGCTCTTTTCAATATTGCATGTTACAATTTCATTGTTTAATACAATAGTGACGATCCTGCATGAAATTCAAATGATCTTAATGAAATACATTTTTATCGTTCAAATATTCTTAAACAGTGTAGTAAGCTTTCTTGGTTAAGCAATGTTAACTTAACATTGCTTTAACATTTACTATATTTTTTTTCTATATTATAGAAATATATATTTAGATCCATAAATGATTTATTTACTTTTTGAAGGCGATAACTAGGACTAACAAGTTTGTCCTTGTTTCTCGTATGTCTGTCACTGTTTTTGCTATAGCTTTGAATATGTTGCCCGACAAACAAGTAAAGTTGTAAAATATTTATTGAATACCTGTATCTTTAAAAATATCTCGCAGAGAATCTCCAGCGTTAAGATCATAAATAGATCTTACGGCTTTTTATTTAATAACAGGGCAATAAATTTGTTTTTTAACATTAGGTAAAGTGTATTGAATACATTTCGTTTTTTTGCATTTAACATTACATACATATTTGCTTAGTAAGCCATACACAATACACAATATTTGTTTAGTGTGGCTTGCAGACAGTTACAGATTTATTGTAAGAATAGACTGTCTGTCCCCGCTACACTGCCTTTACAATATACGCTTGTGCCCCTGCGCTATGACAGGTTTCTTTTATTAACTAGCCAAAAAATGTAGGAAAATGAAGAGTCAAGTTTTTCTGCGTGGAGATATGAAAATTTATTGTTCACAGGGGTCGCCGCGGTCGGGTACCCGGTAGACTGTGGGTGTCTTCGCAATCGGCCCGAAGTAATCAAGACGGACAGAGACGTTTCGAAGAGAAGGCCGCACAGCACATGCGTGTGGCACTCGCTAGGCGACACCACCATACGTCTAAACAGAGAGCTCATCCTGGTAAGTGTTTCATTTTTTTTTTCTGTATTCTGCACATTTCGAGGCCTGTCGTGGCGCAGCGGCACAAGAGTGTGACTGTAACCGACAGGTTCTGGGTTCGATCCCCAGTCGAGGAAATGAAATATTTAATATTTTCAATTTAAATATTTAATGTTTCATTTCTTCGCTCTGGTAATAAGGCAAAGCGCGGCGTTGAGTTCCGCCACTCAACACGCAAAGTGGGGAACGGAAGTGGAACGGAGTGTCATTACACTAGGTTTATATAAATATTAAATATTTCTTTACCTTGAGTAAGAATCGAACCGACAACCTGTCGCTTTAATCATAGCACGATTACGCTCCTGCGCCACAAAATACCATTCGTAAGCGCGACAGGTTCTGAATTGAATCATCGTTTGATCAAATTAAATATTTAATAATTTTATGGCTTCGTTCTGGTAACGGTGAAACGCCGCTTTGAGTTATGCCACTCAATACACAATGTTTACTCTTAAATGCCTAACCTGTTATGTGCGGGATGGAACGTAAGGCCGAAAAACAAGTTTAATAACAATTTATTTCTACAAGTTCCTGTCACCTTAACTATAAGCATTTTAAAGACAAAAGTAGGCACTTTAAAGGCAGGGTAGGCAGAAGAAACTTAGGAAAGTAGTATTAAGACTTATAAAATAAAAAAAAAGTGAAACAGCTGAAAAGCTAAAATAAAATAAAAATGTGTCAAATTATTTTACTTTTTTTTATATGTAAATTTTAACTAAATACTAGAAGTTTTTGTAAGTGTTCTATAATTATCAGAATTATTTTATATTTATTAAATGGTAAATAATATATCATTATATTTTTTATAGGTGGAGTCTATGCCCGCTTAGAAGCAGAATGGCGGGAGCGTAATGGCGCCAAAATTAGAAACGCGCCGTCCGCACGCTCCCGTCCTGTCATTAAATATAAATGAATGTGTTTCATTGTATTTCTATTATATACGGCTTTATAAATAAATAGTGGATTTTAAAATTATTTGTTTACGGTACTTCGTTTACTATGCGTTTATGTTTTACCATATATTCGTATGCGTTAGTTTCAAAACATACAAGTGTTGCACACTGCGTAAACGTAACGTTCCTTGTCACGCCTATTGCTATTGCAGACGGTGGCAATAAAATGAATTGTCTTTGATTTTCGAGATGATATCACATTTTAAATCAGATTAATTAATAGTAGACTCCATAACTACCCGTGACCGACCGTCTACGCTCTACTGTAGTACTGATACGTTGAATTTCCAAATATATATAAATACGCGACTAATCCAGTTAAAATTGTTTCATTTAAAATGTTAATTATCATTGAATTATTCTTGTGTTTTCAGAATTTTGATCTGTGAAACAATTCTTTCCTAACTAGGAAATACACAACTGTACTCAGCTTCATGCTGTGTTCTGCACATAGCTGGGTAGTGTCTTACTTAACACAAGGTTCCCAGAAGAAACTTAAAAGCCTATTTTAGAACAATTAATTCTGTAACACACTTCCATTTCATTGCATGTTGAGTGGCGGTACTCAACGTCGCGCTTTGCCTTGATTACCGGAGCGAAGAAATGTAATGCCACGATAGATCTTTAGGAATACAAATTTATTAGTGAATTTTTTTTGAGCATCTAACAAGTCTATGGAGTTTGTGAGGATTATCTGTTCATCAACTATGAAAAACAATCAAGTACATTTTTAATTATTTGTAGCTTCTTGTATCACGCTGCTTCCCGCCACATTGATTTTTTTTAATGAAATGTTTTAATGACGACGCAAAATTGTTACTGGCAAATAAAACACATATAAGTTATTATCATCTATTGTAGGTAAGCCCTAAGGAATCTAGAGCAACTTGTAATTTCAATGTGAAATTGGATTCTTTAGAACATAATTATTAATTTGTAGTACAGCTGTTTATTGTCGATCGACTTAATGATGACAATGGTTGAATCATCATCAGTCAACCGGCGTCCACACGGCTGGACATAAGCCTAATCCCCAATGCGCCTCCAATACGGACGGTTCTGTGCAGTCTGCATCCAAATTAATTATTTAAAAAACATCCCAAATGAGGCCTGTTGGTGTTGTGGCATACCGGCACCGACAAGGTTGTGGGTTCGATCCCCGCCCGAGGAAATGTTATATTTAATATAACTATGGTTATATTTCAATATAAATATTTAATGTTTTCAATTCTTTGCTCTGGTAAAAGGCAAAACGCGGCGTTGAATTCCGCCACTGAAAACGCAATGACTCAATTCGGCGAAAAGTGGGGAACCAAAGTTGAACGGAGTGTCTTAACACTAGGTTCCCAAGTTCCCTCTGCCTACCCTGCCGTGTGTGGGATACAGCGTGAAGCTGAGTAAACATCCCAAAAACCCATCCGAGAAATAAAACTAAACCAATTCACGTTTTTATTATATATTTATGTATCTAAAACACAAGCCGGTGCGGGTACTGGCTGGAGCGCAGACCAAACACAGACTTGAGGTATCCGCGCAGGATCTTCTTGTCAGCGCGCTTGCCGATGGCCTTGATGACCGCCTCGTCCACTGCCTTCTGGTCGGACTTGCGTTGCTCTGATGGAACGTATTTCTGGAATAGAAAACCAATGTTAATATGGGAAGTTAAGATCTACTTAGGAAACATTTTATTACCACAAGTGGAAATCGAACGCAAGTGTTGCTTTCTGTTCCGCTGCACCACAAAGGGCCTTTTTAAATTAAATATATAATAATAATAATTAAGAAAATAAATTAATTAAGAAGATCCCTTAAATGTGAATGTATTATAAAAAAGACCTCAAACTGCAATTCTAACAAAAAAAAAAAACTAATAAAATTATACTCGTCCGAATATTATTTTGAGGTCTGTCAACACTACAAGTTATTGACTCTATTGTAACTCTTGATAATGAAATAATCAATATTATATATTAATATTTTCATTTCCCTCGCTTTGGTGACGGGGCAAAGTACAGCGTTGAGTTACGCAACACAATGTCTCAAATTCGACGGAAACTGGGGAACGGAACAGTGTCTTAACATTAAGTTGTGCTCCTTTTGCCTATACAACCATGTACGGGATGCACAAACAAAAGCAACAAATAAAAAAAAAAGAAAAGAAAATACCTCTTTCTTAGAAGCAAAGATGTCTTCCCCCTCTTTACGCTTGACACTACGTTTGACGCTCTTCTTGTTCTTTTTGAAGTAAGCATCGTCCAAGTGGGCAGGTAGCTTGAAGTCAGAGAGGTCCACCTTAGTGCTGGTACCGATCACATAGTGTTGAGGAATACGACGGAGAGGGCACGAGTTGAACTGAAAATATACAATTTGTTTAATAATTTTTCTTTGCCAAATTGTAGGTCGAGTGGCGGAACTCAACGCCGCAACTCACGCCTTTGGCTGGTTACAAAAGCAAAGAAATGAAAACATTACACAGTCAAATGTCATAAGGAGTTCTTAGTCATTCCTGTTTGAACAAAGGGGTCAAAGCTGGAGGATAAAAACAGTGTTGTTACATATTTTGTAAAAAATAAAATTTATAACTTTTTTTACTGAAAATATCAATAATGTTGTTTTAGAATTAATTAACAACAGTTTAATGCTTAACAATTTTATCATTTGTATGGGTATCAAACTCAATCATTGCATATGTGATATATTTTCATTAAAAATCAAGCACTGTACAAGGCCTCACAAAAAGATTGTGATAACAGTTTATCGACAATGAAACAAGAAAATTAAAAAAGAAAAAAAAAAACAAAATAATATTTACTGCAAAAGGCCCAGTAATGAGCAGAAGGCCGCTGGGCAGCACTCCTACCAAGATGACTCTCTTGCCTGCGTGCCTGCCTGCAAGGAGAATGCAGACCGTACCTAGCGTAAGGTTGGGACGAATATTCCTTACGTGTTTACTGAAGGTCTTGTGGTGGGGGATTTTGCGGATCCTGCAAGAAGATACAAAAACATTACAGTAAAGGAGGAAAATTATAATAATGAGTTTTTAATCAGGTTCACAATGTATCCTGCACATGGCAGGGTACGCAGAGGGAACTTGGGAACCTAGTGTTATTGTGTTACATTACGTTCACCACTATCTACCAAATTTAACGCATTGCATGTTGAGTAGGGAATCTCATTGTAGTGCTTTGCCATGGGACCTGAGCAAAGATATGAAAACATTAAATATATAAATTGAAAATATTAAATATTTTACTTCCTTGAGTAGGAATGAATCCACAACCTGCTGTGTTTACAAGTAAGTAACAATATATATTTTGTCTTATCCTTACTCTTCCTTGAACCATAGAATCCCAGAAGATTACATTTTATATACATAGAATTTAAAAATTACTCAAATTACACTTATTCAGAAAATATAAATAAAAGCATCAGGTATTGGTAATTTCAAAGTTTACCTTATTGTACTTAAGCATGTCATCTCAATTATAAAATGTGAATTTTAAACCTCCCTGTATACACACCATTATAGTTCTTCAAAATGTTTGAGAAATGTAAGATAATTTCTTTCAATGATATATTAACTGTTACAAAATATGACGGTAATTAGATAAAATTAAGAACAATATTATTATTTTTTTTTTTTTTTTTCAGCTTCACGCTGTATCCCGCACTAGGCAGGGTAGGCAGAGGGAACGAAAGTGAAACCTAGTGTTATGACACTCCATTCCACTTCCATTCCCCACTTTCCGCCGAATTTGAGGCATTGCGTGTTGAGTGGCGGAACTCAAAGCCGCGCTTTGCCTTATTACCAATAACAATATTATGAATTATTATTATATGTTTATAGGATTCTTTATGAATTCTGCCTTCAGCAAAATGAAACCCTTAAATGAATTCACTATATTATGGCTGTTTTTTTATATATATATACCCGTCGTTTAGACTTATATGTATAAGAAACTACATCTACAATATTATTATGACTTACTTGTCCTGAGTGGGGTAGAAAGATTTCCTGCGCTTCAAGAGCACTTTACGAGTTCCTCCATTCTTCTCACCACCAATAGGTTTTACAACAATTGAAGCCTTCTTGGGTCTTGGTGCTTTCGGGTGTTTCTTACCAATGAACTTGTACTTAGCCTGCAAAGTGTTTCATCAATTAGTACAAATTATTTCAATATTTGGTTAAGGCAAAATATATTGAATTTCAGTTACCATACTGTAATCTAGTATATAATTAAGTGAATTATAGGAAAGGGTGAAGCTTATATCAAGATAGAAAGAGAGAATGCAATGTTAAAACTCTCCATTCTCAACAAACCGTGGTTAGTTTTGTTATGAGCTGAGAAATTAAAATAACCCATTTAGCAAAGTAGGAACCGAACCCAGGCCGACGCCAAGACAGCCTCGATTTGATTGAAATTATGAAACTAAAGTAATTCTTTGTCTTTCTTAGGTTATTTGTAAATAAACGACTAGTTTTAAGTGTAAGTACAATATTTAAATACATGCCTTCTTGTGGAACATTTTAGCCTTGGAGAATCTGACGATTCCATTTCCTAAATCATAATTTCTCGGTTTGCCAACCTTCGCTGGCTTCTTAACTCCGCCCGCTGGGGCTGCGGGGGCCTTGGCCACCGCCTTGGGCTGAGGTGGAGCCATACTACAACAAAACACAACCTCTAAACAATCTGACCATCTGACTCAACTTACAGGTTATACACATGAAAACTTTTGTGTAAATACAAACAAGTGATCATAGCTTTTACATTTTTAAGGCTATAGGCGTTTTTAATTCATCACATTACACTTTAATATATTAAGAGCACTAAAGTTTTATCGCCACTTTCTTGAACGTCAAACTTTACATTTCATAAAGAAGTTGTTTGAGGACATTTAAAATTAAAATATAGCACAGTATCACTTGTTCGTAATATTAAAAATTATTTTCATACATTGAATATGTGTGATGTTCTAATAATAAGTTTATTCGATTGGATTTATTTTAAACAAACACAACACGAACTCACATTAGAACCGGGATCAAGAAAAAGAAGTTGACATAAGCTGTCACAGATAACGTGAACAGTGGAGTAGGGATGCACCAAGACCTTGGCGATTTTTGCGGTTTTTTTTTTTTCATTGAAAATAATTATATTTATAAAAGTTTAATAAGTGATCCATCATAACTTAAAATTCTAAGATTTATATGTATTTATATAATAAAATTTTCTAATTAGATCTTTTAAAAATTACAATTTTAGACGATTCGTTAAAACGTCATTGACTTTGACATTTAAGTTCTAAGTTAATTGTCAACGTAGAAAAAAATCAGTATTCGGAAATGGCTTCTTTGAGGAGCCCGTCTTCGCCGACGGATGGTTATAAAAGATTTAGTGATGATTTCGCAAACACCAGCATCAACAACTACGGCTCCAACGTCACAAGTAAACGAGAAGCTCACATTTTTCAATGCACAGTAGCCGCAGCAATATGTGTACGCTTTTGTTGTTAACAATACATTTCTGATGCGTTTTAACATTTGTTTAATTTTCTTCCTTCCATATATATTTTTTATACATTAATTTTGCGAGATCAATACCCATTTACGGGATACTGACGTAGGCAGTGAGTCATTGTCTGTAGCTAACCCATGTATAATAAACATTACTTTTAAAACGGTCGACCTAATTCCCGTAGACGGCTTAAAGAAATAAATTGTATGTATGCATGTATAGCCGCTTTGCCCGCATGTCGCTATTATTTTTGCACATAACTTAGCACCTAGGTAGTAAAAGTAGCTAACAGATTATTTTTAATTGAAACCTTTATGTATATTCATAGCCACTGTACTTGCTACAAACTCCCCTTCAACATCTAGTCTAGTTTAATCTGGTTTAATGCTCCACATTCTTGTTTCATCAAAGGAATATGTAACTCCATCAGTATAACTAAAGAATACTAAGCTCTTGTACTTTTACTATATAGACATAATTTTTACTTGACTTTCTTCTTTTTGTACACATTTTCTTATTCATTTATAATTCAAAAGTATGCTATACTTTGAACTGCATTTTGAATAGTAAAAATAAGATTTTATTTATATCTTGAATTGCAATTGACTGTTCTAGGTATGGTTAAAAACATTTATTTTCTCAATAGATTTACATTTAAATCACTTACAGAGTAATTTATAAAACATTAAGTAGACAAAATACATTGAATAGGCACAGTAATACAACTAGTTACAATAACCTAATAATATCAGTACAAAATTAAGAAATTAAAACATTTATTTCAGTTATTTAGTATAATAATAGATAATTTAGAGCAGACCATATCTTATCTTTCAACTAAAGATATCTAACATCTGAACGGTGTGACTTCAGTGATTGTACAAACAACATGTCAAAGTTAGTGGGAATTACAAATACATTTTTAGATTATTTCAAAAATCGCTGGTACCTATTGAAATCATGTGAGTTTATTTATTTAATCTTTGCAACAAAGTATAGAATTATATTTGGTTTAATTATATATTTAATTGATAATGTTTAACATTGCAGTAAATTGTTACTATTTTAGACCAAAGTTCCAGATTATTGAAATCTGATGATTTGTGGATTGTATTTAGTTTAGCATTTTTACATAAAAAAAATATTTTCCTGTTAATGATCTACAGGTTTTTTTTTTATAATTGGTACATGTTTCACTATTGAGTAGTTAGATAGTTTAAAATTTCTTGCTAAAGATTGTTGTACAATTCATAGTTTTTGTGCTTTTATTATATGTTTTTGCAAACTTAATACACTTTATATATCTAGTGAGATTGTACATTTTTTAACATTGTACAGTATATAACTAAATAACGTATTTTTATATGTAATATTAAATATAAATATAAAAATATATCTGAGGTAACATTCTGAAAGTATTAACACATTGTCTAAATATAAACTGTGACTCATCAAAGCTTGATGGTATAATGAGATAAGAATATGTAAAATCCATTGCAAATGTATTTAAGAAATGTTTAATTATGCATTTCACATTTGTATGACTCTGTATATTCATTTTTTTTTATTTCTGCTCATTTTGTACTAATTGAAGTTTTTTTAATTTTTAATTAACATTCTTAGGCATTGTTTTGCAAGAGAACTACTATCTAGTGGAGTGAATGTGATTGCTGTTAATGAACTATTTTAATTTGCTCTCCTCTGAGAAAGGGCGGCGTTGATTTCCGCAACCTTAATTTCTTGCGTTCCTATAATATTTTTTTATTATGATGATTATTAGAACAATTCACGCGTGAATGAAACCAGAGACAGTGTAATAGATGGCGGAATTCAACAAAGCATTTAAATAAAATAAACCAGAAAAATGACTAATTATTTTTTGTTAGACCAATGTGTTACAGTTATTTATATGACGCAACATGGATTAGTGGCAACATTTTTTTTAAAGTAAAAAATATCCACATATATATATATATATATATATATATATATATATATATATATATATATATATATATATATATATATATATATATATATATATATATATATATATATATATATATATATATATATATATATATATATATATGCATAATAATCTCAATTAAAAAAAGGTTAAAAGCAGAATATTTAAAGACGGTATAATTCAGGCTGTTGTGGCACCGCGGCACAACGTGTAGAGTTAACGTAAGGGCTGTGGGCACTTAGTTCTCTCTCTGCGTAAAAAAAGGGCATCGGAAAGTGGGGAAAAGAAGGAGTGTCCTAGCACTAGGTTCCCAAGTTACCTCTGCCCATTCTGCCAAATGCGGGTAACAGCGTGCAGCTGAGAACTCAAATCAGTTCATTCATTTCGGAGCTAAGGTGCCACAGACAGAGTTAATGTATTATTTATTAAGTAATTTACAAATTACTGTCTTTTGCATGTTCGTTAAGGAGGCAACGTTAAAAAAAAAAATATTAAGCAGTTCTGTTCTCAACTTTTCAACTATTTAATGATCATTTCTAAGATGTAATATTGCGGAACCTAACGCTGAATTATTCCTAACCAATGTACCTAATGAAACGAAATAATAATACTACTTAGGCTTGAGGTCTGTCGTGGCGCAGACACCTAAACGTGTGACAGTAAACGCGACAAGTAGTGAGTTCGATTCCCTCTCGAGGAAATAAATATTTAATAATTTCATTCACTTCGCTCTGGCAACAAACCAAACCGCGACGTTAAGTTCCGTCTGCCATATGCGAGATAAAGAGAGAAGCTGGAAGAAAAAAAATGGTTTTGCTTATAATCGAGTACAATTAAAATTAACAGACAAACGCGTCGACATTTAAATATATACAATTTTATCCAAAGACTTGAGTACTTAAATATGTCTGCATTTCAATATTATTATGGGAGAATACTTTTCAAAGGAACAATACGGCGTTCTCTCTTCATGTTGTGTAATGATTTACAAAATCACGATTTGCCGGCACTCGGCCTTTTCAAACTTGCACTTGACAGCGAGGTCGCTGGAAACAATTGCGTGATATACATTTCCTAACGTTGTTGCTGATAAATTCAATGGTTTTCACGTTTAGTACAACTTGCTAAATGATGATTTCTTTTTTGATGCTGTATCCCGCACAGGTTTAGGCTGATGGAGTTTGGAAAAGAGTGTTAAGACACTCCTTTTCAATAAAGACAGTTCTGTTAACCACCTTGTGCTAAATTTAGGGCGTTGCGTGTTGAGTGACGGAACACAACGCCGCGCGTTGCCTTGTTCCCAAAATATTAAATATTTCGTTTCTTCGAGTGAGGACTGAACTTTCTTAACTGTTCTTCTCGTTTAAAGTTAAATGCTTGTGTCCCTTCGTTATGACAGGTAAAAGGTAATTTCAATATAAAATACGGTAATATAGTTTATTATTCCTAGTGATTAGACTGTCACAAGCGTGCACAGCGGCACAAGCGTGTGACTGTAACCGACAGGTTCTGGGTTCGGTCCCCAGTCGGAAAAATAAAATATTTAATATTTTCTATTTAAATATTTAATGTTTCATTTTCTTCGCTCTGGTAATAAGGCAAAGCGCGGCGTTGAGTTCCGCCACTCAACACGCATTGCCTCAAATTCGGCGGAAAGTGGGGAACGGAGTGCCAAAAAAAAATTAAACGGTTTCCCACCGTTTTTACTAATAAAACATTAAAAGTCATACATTTCGTATTTTTTATCGCAATATGGCTTGTATATAATTAATTAGCGTGACAATTTTACCGCTTATTCCTAAGATAAAATATATCGTGCGCCTGATACAAAAATTATAGCATTAAAATGATTTTTTGAAATCATGTAATTGCTAATTAAATTTAAATGT
The DNA here is from genome assembly GCA_019049475.1 of Eueides isabella. Lineage (NCBI taxonomy): Eukaryota > Metazoa > Arthropoda > Insecta > Lepidoptera > Nymphalidae > Eueides > Eueides isabella. The sequence continues at coordinate 11,294,881 of CM032403.1, read as the reverse complement.
ATACAAAAAAGAAATCGTCATATAAAATGTTATATATTTATATACAATGTAATATACGAGAAATATTTAATATTTTTAATTAAATACTTTGATTTCTTAGCCCCTAGGTTAATAAGATAAAATGTAGCTTTGAATTCAACACTCAACACCATAGAAAGTCGGAAAGTGGGGAACGGAAGTATTTAACGGGAACGGAGTGTCTTATCACTAAGTTTCTAAGTTTCCTCCACCTACCCTACTATGTGCGGGATACAGCGTGAAACTGCAAAGAAATGAACAAAGAAGAACATGGTTTTTTGTCACACATAGCGTGTTGAGTGTACGAAATTTATGCCGAGCATTATTTACAGAGCGGTGATATTGATTAATTGTGTATATAAAACACTTTGGCATTGTAAGCAGAGAGAACTTAGGAAGAAATTGTTAAGAGACTCCATTCTGGGCCTTCATCCCCACTCTCCGCCGATTTGAGGCATTGCCGTGAAACTCAACAACGCATTCTTTCTTATTACCGGAGCGAAGAAATGAAATTATTAAATATTTCATTTCCTCGAGTGAGGATCGAACTTACATCCTGTCGCCTTTACAGGAGCACGCTTGTTGCCCACCGCCACAGCAGGCCTCCATCAATTAAATTGATATATAGTATTATTTTTATATTACATAATATGTATAGGTATACATATATGATAACTATTAACAACTAAGATAAAAGCTTTCAAGTTAACTTTTAAAACGTTTGTGCAATTTTACAACTCCAAGTAAATAGTTGAAAACTGTAGAATTGAAGAAGTGTATAGAGTTAAAGAAAGAGTTTATCTTTTACTTCTATTCAATTTGAATCCCAGTTAAGGGAAGAAAGGGTTTTTATCCTTTGCAATCGTTAGCTTTGAGCTTTTTATTATGCTGTTTTAATATTTAATATGTTCTTCTATAGAATGTAAATAAAATTGAAATGTCTGTCTGTTGTTTTAAAATATTATCTATAGTTTTTATGATTTTATTTATAAAATATTTAAATCTAGATAGATATGAAATAATTAAAAATTTTGCTATTAAATTACGAAATACGGAATAATTACGAAAAATCTAATAACATTCCAGATCATTTTAAAAAAATTAACTGTATTTTGCCAAAATACACTTAACAGTAATAAATATTCGTATAGTCGAAGCCGCACGTGGGCCGCTAGTATGGAGTACTAAGGCCCAAAGAAGGGCTGGTGTTGCTATAGGATCGATCCCAGTTATGGCAACTTTATTAAGTGTCATAAATATTTTTTCTACCTAAGAAAAAGGTATAAAAGGAAAAAATATGCTCAAAAACTACATTAAATTGCACTTTTATTAACCTTGGCTCAATTAAGTCCAACGAATAACGTTAATTTATCATAAAGCAAATGTTTGTTGTAGCCATAATGTAGAGTTAGCAAAAATATATATCGCTTTTAAATTAAAATAAAGATTACTTATTTGTATAAGTCGTTAGTATAAATTTCAAAGAAGTCTCACGTGAGCCGAGCGGAGTTTCGACAAGCTAACCTGGGATTCATGGACTGGTAGATACGGGCTACCTACAGTACAGCCACTGAGACATCTCTCTTCTCTTCCCTCTTTTTAGACCGTCACAGGCTTACTTACAAGTGTCAATGGATTTTATTATGGATTTGGAACCATGATGAGAAATCCTTACTTTATTATATGTAATTATTTAGATATTGTAATTGTTTATTTATAAAATAAATATATATTAAAATGAATTTTATAGTAAAAAAAAGGCCGAGGTCTGTGTGACGCACAAGCGTGTAACTGTTTCTGGGTTCGATCCCCAGTCGAGGAAATGAAATATTGAATATTTTCAATTTAAATATTTAATCTTTCATTTAATCTTTTATCTTTTAATTGAAGTATTATAAAAATATATTTTTAAGTTTGCAACAACAATTTAACAATTTTAGTTTGTTTCATTTTAAAGCACAATATTATCGAATTTCAGATATTTATTATTACTTAACTCAATACTTTAACTCAAATTCGACGTAAAGTGGGACACCGAACGGACTGTCTTAATATTAGGTTCCGAAGTTTCCTTAGCATATCTAGCCATGTTCGAGATAAACCGTGAAGCCTAATATTTATTATTTTTTTAACATACACAATATTTTTTTGCTGATCATACATAAAATTTTATCTCGTGTTCGTGTAATTTTAATCATTAACCATTTTATAGTTCTATCTTATAATAAAAGACAGTAGCGTATAAAGTTAACAATTTTTGTGTGATTTTCTAATAAAAACATGAAATTAGATAAGTTTCTGCGTTCTGTCAAAAATAACATACCATGGGATTCAGCTTATTCATCTTTTACAAACAATTCGAGTGAGTTCAAAATTGATATTAATGAACTTAAAATACGCCATTTTAGATAAATATAAATGATTTTATGTTTATAATATTGTATGTGATTTGTGTACAGTGTGAATGAACATTTTCAGCCTTACCTGTATTCCATATAACAGAGCATGTAAAAAAGCTCTGAGGTTGGATTTATTCTATAATTCTGGTCCGTCCGTCGGAAATGCCAAAAAAATATGAATACTACTTTTTACATGAGAAATAACTGTATTCAGTTCCGGCACTGCTCTCGTAATATCTCAAGATTTAAGCGGAAATTGATGAACGGAAGTAATGGAGTAGAAATAGAGTGTCGTGACTAGGTTCTCAATATCCAGAGAGAATTTCCAAGAACATAATCTTTCTAGGATTTAGCGTCAACCGTAAAACGGAGAAGCAATTAGGTCATTCAAATTATCGTTTTGGCCTAACATTTCTTACACGAGAAGGCACTATTTTGTGAATTCTCCCGAAACTTACCGGCTGAATTCAAGACAATTGGCGTAATTCAACTCCGCACTATGTGTGTTAATTCATTGATTTTAAATATTAAATTTCCAGATAGTAGAACTGGCACCGATGGCGCAGGCGACGGTACTCTGGACATGGGCAGCAGGTCGTCCCTTCATACTGGACTACAAATGTCCGAGGACGAGCATTGGGAGATGAATTACCACGAGGCGGCCATTTATTTAGAAGTAAGCATTATTTAAATTAATGAACAATTAAATAACTTTGGGGGTTGTAATACAGGTAGGCTAGTTAAGAGCTTAACGTTTACGGAGAGTACGGAGAGCCCAACACTACCGTCTCTGCATACCTCTTCCGCCTCGTCCATATTTGCTCTCCGGAGTGTGTTAATCCTTTTTACGTGCTCTTCCCTTAGTACTATCAATATTGTGTTCACAAATTTTTCAGCTCCGAGCTGTATCACAAACTTGGCTGGCTAGGCAGAGGAAACTTGGAAACCTTAAGTTAAGACACTTTGTTCTGTTCCCAACTAAAGAAAATAATATGAAATATTTCCTTCAGGAAGGATTAAACAATGAGAAGTTCGATTCTCATCCCTCGAGTCCCGAGGAGTTACCAGCCTACCTCCGCGTCCACAACCCCTGGTACCACGGACTGGATTTACTGGCTTCCCTAGTTCTTATACTTCTAGCGTTCACTGAAGACCCTGCTGTTCCGGCGTTTGAGGTATTTTTTTTTTTCATATTTGATAAGGATCATAATAAATTATAGCTATTATTAATACTAATCTAATAGAAACAAAATACAGATATAATATTTATAAAAAAAAAAAAACATAAATAACCAAGATATTATAGATAGATTATATCCAAGACTTGGTTCATTCACAAATCATTGCACGAAAATGACCTCAACATAAGACTTGTGATACAAATATATGTTTTTAGCTTCACGTATTTTCCGTAGGATTTTCTATTGAATAGAGAAGTATTGTTTGGTATCCATTATGTACTTATGTATAAATGTGGTAATACCTAGGTATATAATCTTACATTAAAAGACAGAGGATACCAAGTGTTAAGACACTCCATTGTCATTAAAACACTTCCGTCTTGCAATTTCCGCTGAATTCTGGATACATTATGTGTGGCATAAGGAATAGTGATGAGACTCTCTCTATTCTAATATTAAGTCTAAGTTTTGCGCTGTATTCAGCATCTAGCTGGGTAGACGGAGGGAAGTTCCTGTGACACTCAGTTCCTCACTTAATGACATTGTTGTATTTTGCTTCCAGCTTCCAGTATGGGCACACGGTACTATAGAATTACTGGCATTATCTGTGATAGGTATTGAACTACATCTTAAGTTGAAATGGATTGGGTGGGGCACTATTTTTAAACATAAAAGGACTATGATTAAGGTAAGTTTGTAAACATTTTTTAAATAAATAATCTATTTTTTTAAATAAATAATAAGTGGGCAACGGAGTGTCGTAACACTAGGTTCCCGGGTTCCCTCTGTCTACCCTGCCTCGTGCGGGATACAGCGTGAAGCTGAAGACTTCACGCTGTATTCCGAATATAGCATTTCCAACGAATTTGTTGAGGCATACTCAAAGAAATGAAATACTTAAGATTTTTATTACTTCGCTGTGATAACTCAACACGCAATGCCTCCGGAATTCCAATTCTTTGAGTTTCCAAAATGCCCTTGCTTACCCTGCCCATGTATGACATATGTCAATTTAATTAATTTTTCAGGGCATAACTCTATTGATAATGGTATTAGAGGCTGTAGTGGTACTTTGCAGACAGTCTTCTCACTTCCGAGTGACCAGAGCGTTGAGGCCAATATTTTTGGTCGACACAAGGCACTGTGGTGGCGTCAGACGGTTTATCAGACAAATATTGCAATCTTTGCCGCCTATTATTGACATGTTAGGTATGTATTCTTAAATATTTTCAGTTTCATGATATATTTCGCAGGGAAGGCGGAAGGAATGTGGGAACCTACTTTGAAGGCACCCCTTTCCGTTTCCCACTTTCCGTTAAATTTCAGGGAATTGCGTGTTAAGTGGCGGAACTCAACGCCGCGCTTTGCTTTGTTACCAGAGCGAAAAGTGAAAACATTAAATACTTAATTTGAAAATATTAAATATTTCAGTACCTTGAGCGGGGAAATCCACAACCTATCGTTTACAAGCACACTCTTTTGCCTCGCCCCTACGACAGCTTTGCGCCAATTAAATTTCACTATTCTTTTTTTTTAGCTTCACGCTGTATCCCGCACGAGGCAGGGTAGGCAGAGGGAACCCTTTCCGCCGAATTTAAGGCATTGCGCGTAGAACGGCGGAACTCAACGCCGCGCTTTTCCTTATTACTGCAAGCGAAGTAATGAAACATTAAATATTTAAATTGAAAATATTAAATATTTCATTGCCTCGACCGGGGATCGAACCCAGAACCTGTCGGTTACAGTCACACGCTTGTGCCGCTGCGCCACGACAGGCATTCTTTATAATATTCATAATTCTTAATTTCCAGGTCTCCTAATGTTTTTCGTAGCGACATATTCTCTACTTGGCTATTATCTGTTCTCGGAGCATATAGATAACGGACATTTTCAAACGATAAGCGATTCTTTTGTCAGTATGTTCGTCCTTCTTACAACCGCTAAGTATGTATTATATACCTTTTGTTTTTCTTTTGTTTCTCAGCTTCACACTGTATCCCACACATAGCAGGGTAGCCAGAGGGAACCTGGGAACCCAGTGTTATGACCCCCTGTTTCCATTAGGATACTTTTTCTCCACAGTTTCGAGTGGCGGAATTTAACGCTGTGTTTTGCCTTTATACTAGAGCGAAGAAATGAAAATATTTAATATTTCATTCATTTTCTCGATTCGGATCTAACCCATAGCCAGCCGCGGCATGTTTGTACACTTGCGCCACGATTATTAAATAATTAAAAGTGTTTGCGTAACAAGTAGTTATTTTACCAAACAGCATTACCTGCTATAATAATAATATATCATTTCCTCGAGTGGGTATCGAACCCACAACCTGTCGTTAACAGTCACACGCTTGTGCCGCTGCGCCACGACAGTCCTTAACCGGCATTTCAGGAATACCTATAGCTAATATGTATATGTATATCAGAAACACATAGGGTTTATGTAAGAGTAAATATATTTTATATAATTTTTCATTAATATAAAAGCCTCGAAAATAACACGTTTTCCATTTTTTCAGTTTCCCAGACGTAATGATGCCATCGTACGCTAAATCCAAGTGGTACGCGCTGTTCTTCATTCTCTACATTATAACTGTACTCTACGTGCTTATGAATTTGGTAAGACTTTTGTTTGTATGTTATTTTGTCTATTTCGAGGTTCCGTTTCTAAAAAGGAACAATCTTTAAGATCAATTTCTTTGCCATCTGGTATGAGTATTTGGATTTGCTATTGAAAAACATTGAAATTACTTGATTACGATTCCAATTCTAATCTGTGCTTACTCTATACTTACTCACTCACTCAGCTTCACGCTGTATCCCGCACATGGCAGGGTAGGCAGAAGGAACTTGGGGACCGAGTGTTTTACACTGCGTTCCACTACCGTTCCCCACTTTTCGCCGATTTTGAGGCATTGCGTGTTGAGTGGCGGAACTCAACGCCGCGTTTTGCCTTGTACCAGAGCGCAGAAATGAAAATATTAAATATTTCAATTGAAATTATTAAATATTTCATTTGTTCGAGTGAGGATCGAAAGCAGAACCTGTCAATTACAGTCACACGCTTCTGCCACTGCGCCACGACAGGATAAAAAGAAAAATATAGATTTGAAAATATATAAAAAATAATCTTTGCCTGTTTATCTGTGCGTTTGTTCGCGGAATACAAAATGGCGGATTACATTTTCTTTCTTAATCTAATATATATATATATATATATATATATATATATATATATATATATATATATATATATATATATATATATATATATATATAATACAAAATGGCGGATTACATTTTCTTTCTTAATCTAATATATATATATATATATATATATATATATATATATATATATATATATATATATATATATATATATATATATATATATATATATATATATATATATATATATATATATATATATATATATATATATATATATATATAATATTTCATAGATGTTGGCTGTAGTCTACGAGGCCTTTACACGTATAGAGCGTGATAAATGCCGCGCGTTACTCCTACACCGACGCGGTGCTGCACGCCGTGCCTTCAGACTGCTTGTGTCGAGACGAGCGCCGCGCGCGGTTAGGTTACGCCATTTCGCTGGGCTGTTGCGACATTATGCACCTAATTATAGTAAGAATATTTTCGTACTAGATGATCCAATTTCCTTAAGAAAGGGGCCCAATTACTAAACATATGTATATCTATGTTTGTTAAATATATTAAAATTTTCGTCTACCAAGTGTATAAACTCCAGTATCCAAAGATCTTTAGATCTTTTACAAGATTTGTAAGAATGGAATGAACAAAAAGTAATTTTACATAAGAAGTAATTTTAGCCAATATTCAAGTAAGACACTTTGCAAGCCAAATTCTGTAATCGCTGCATGTTCAGTTGCGGAACTGAACGATATTTTTTACGTGACCGCCCTTCGTCTTACTTTGATACTCTGTTAACAAGGCCAAGGGCGTAGTCATAAAAAAAGAAAACTGAATAACCATACTATTTTTTTACAGGTGGTCTAGACGTATACTTAATGTTCAAACAACTGAATCAATCTGGCTCAGGTGGCCTGACTAGGGCAGAGTTTGCAAATGTCTACGATGTTTTTGCCCTACGCTGGGCCCCACAGACTTCTAGGGCGCCATGGTATTCAGAATCAGTGTTGGAACCCATTGGTAGGGCAGCTGCCAGCGCTGTAAGATGGCCGTATTTTGAATATCTTATATGTAAGTAGTTAGTAGTTATTATATTATTATTTAAAGGTTGTCATGGCATGTGACTGAAAACGCAACAGGTTAAAAGTTCGATTGCCGTTCGTGGAAATAAAATATTTTATATAATCAAATTAAATATTTAATGTTTTTATTTGTTCGTTCTGGTGGCAAGGCATAGCGCGTCGTTGAGTTCCGCCACTGTACACGCAATGTCTTAAATTTGGCGGAAAGTAGGGAACGGAACAGAGTGTCTTAACACTAGGTTCGCAAGATACAGCGTGATACTGAGAAAAAAAGAATCCAACTTTTTTGCCATAGCAATATATTACTTCATTAATTTATGCTCTTTCATTGCTTTTACCGCAATCAGGACTTGAACTTGTAACTCCAATACCCACGGAAAAAGAGAAATGTTGTTAATCAGACTTGTCCGTTTGTGGCGATGCAATTTAAAATAAATCTCAATTTCAGTATGTTTTTTTTGTAATCGAAAACTTCGATTCTCTCAGTGATAGAGGTATAAGCACTTTGTCGAGGTAGACGAAGGTAGTGATAATTTGAGGCATATTTTTCATTTTTCTAGCTAAATTTGGCTTGCTTAAACTGAACTGCAGAACCTATCAAATGGTTTCAAAGTGTTGCGAACGGAGCATCTACTCTTACATATATTTTTTTAAGTTTATTCTATACTTAGGAAACGTATAAAGACTTGTACTGTCCAAAGACTTAGATGGATTTATAAGAGACGCGCGTTCAAATACCGCTACCTTTAAATTTGTATACAATATCTATATAAGAGCAACTATTATTTTACATTAATTTATTTATTTTTTCTTTTTTTTTGCTTCACGCTGTATCCCGCACGAGACAGGGTAGGCAGAGGGAACTTGAGAACCTGGTGTTGGGACATTTCGTTCCACTTCTGTTCCCCACTTTCCAAATTTGAGGCATTGCGTGTTGAGTGGCGGAACTCAACGCCGCGCTTTGCTTTATTACCAATAAAATTATTATTGAATGTTTATATAAAATGATGATATTAAAACTAAATTATAATATTTTCAGATGCTCTAATAGTTGGTAATGGAGTATCAATGATATTGCGAGTGTGCGAGGCGGCTGGTGACTTGCAGGACAGTGCCCGCTTACTTTGCGCTTCTTGGGACACGTGGCTTTTCTTGATTTGTAAGTAATTTACTACTACTTTATTTAAGTTACTTATATATAATTAAATTAGTGAAGGCAAAGCGCGGCGTTGAGTTGCGCCACTCAACACGTAATGTTTTAAATTCGATGGAAAGTGGAGAACGAATCAGAGTGTTACAGATAGAAGGGTAGGGCATAGAAAAATTTGGGAAACTCTTTAACATTCCCAAATTGCATCTGACCCTACTCTGCTATTAGCTGAAAAACAAAACAATTTTATGATTATATCTCTTCACGTATAATGTGAATAATATATATATTTTTTTCCGAATTCCAGTATTCCTTTTAGAAGCAACGTTAAGAATAATGGCGTCTGGTCTGTCTGTTTATTTGGAAAGTGGATGGAATGTCTTCGACCTGAGCGTCACGTTATTAGCGTTACTTGGAGCGGTTCTTTTGACTATAGCTCCTAAACTATTTATAGTTGTTATGTTCAGACCACTGAGGTAAGATTTCGCACAGTTCTTGTAAGTTGGTAAGTGCCGGTTCGAATTTTACTCCCTTAGTCATTGTGAATGTAACAATCGATATCATGTAACATTTTAATAAATTGGAATTATAAATATATATATATATATATATATATACATATATATATATATATATATATATATATATATATATATATATATATATATATATATATATATATATATATATATATATATATATATATATTGAAGAGTGTGTGTGAAGGACAATTATTAATATCTATACATATACGTACAACTATTTTTTTTCTGTATTACGGTATATCACGCACATGGCTGAGTAGACTGAGGGAATTTTGGAACCTAGTGTTAAGACACTCCGTTACGTCCCCACTTTCCGCCAAGTTGAGTGGCATTGCGTGTTGAGTGACGGAACTTAACGCCGCGTTTTGCCTTTTGTACCAGAGCAAAAAATTGAAAATATTAAATATTTCAGTTCCACGAGTGAGGATCGAACCCACAACTTATGGTAAACAGTCGCACGCTTGTGCCCATGCGCCACGACCTCATTTAGCGTAAAACAAATTAAATATTAATAAACTCTTATTTTTTTTTGTATTATATATTTATTAGGGAATTAACAATATCAACCAATGTGTCTATTGTCTGTACATGAAAGATTTAGGCACAAGAGTGTGACTGTAACCGACAGGTTCTGGGTTCGATCCCCAGTCGAGGAAATGAAATATTCAATATTTTCAATTTAAATATTTAATGTTTCATTTCTTCGCTCTGGTAATAAGGCAAAGAGCGGCTTTGAATTCCGCCACTCAACACGCAGTGCCTCAAATTCGCCGGAAAGTGGGGAACGGAAGTGGAACGGAGTGTCTTAACACTAGGTTCCCGGGTTTCCTCTGCCTACCCTGCCTCGTGCGGGATACAGCGTGAAGCTATGTATCTATGTAGGTATGTATGAAAGATTTACGAAAAAGGGTTTTTTTTAGAAGCATTTATCAATAACAGAACCAAAACAATGTTTGTCGTGACGCAGCGGCACAAACGTGCGACGGCAAACGGAAGTGGAACGGAGTGTCTTAACACTAGGTTCCCAAATTCCCTCTGCCTACCCTACCATGTGCGGGATACAGCGTGAAGCTGAGAGTGAAAACGTGAAACATCTAATTATCTTCTTTTTTTTTTCAGGTTAATGCGTCTATACAAACTCAAGAAACGTTATCGAGATGTGTTCGGTACTCTGGTCCTCCTTTCTCCGTTAATGTCGTCGGCTGGCTGTGTGATGCTCGTTATGTATTATTTCTTCGCCATCATCGGTATGGAGTTATTCGCTGGTTACGATCTAAGGAATTGTTGTGTGTAAGTATTTGACGTACTTTCGGCGGAGCTCAACGCCGCGCTTTGTCTTCTAGAGCGGGAAAATGTAAACGATTTTAATATACTCTTTTCCCTAAGTGAAGAGCGAACCCATAACCACCGTGGCAATTGCTAGTAGCACTTAGAATTTACCTACATACTGTCCTATTAAGAGAGCTAAACAAATAATAAATATATGTATATTTAATTTTCTTTTAGTTTTTCTTAAAATGCAAGAAGAAATATAAATAGCTCCAAATAGTAAACAAACAAATATTTAATGTTTCATTTCTTCGCTCTGGTAAAAAGGCAAAGCGCGGCGTTGAGTTCCGTCGCTCAACACGCAATGGCTCAAATTCGGCGGAAAGTGGGGAACGGAAGTGGAACGGAGTGTCTTAACACTAGGTTCCCGGATTTCCTCTGCCTACTCTGCCTCGTGCGGGATACAGCGTGAAGCTGAGAAAAAAAAAGTGAACAAACAACTATAAAAATGCTGATAATATTCAAACTTATTGAATTGTGGCTAAAAGAACACTTGATTGGAAGTACAGAAGCCATTACTTAACGCTGGTTTTAAATGCCGGTGGTGGTAATGATCCGGTCGAGTCTGCCCATGCGTGTTACCATTACTGGCAACGTGACTCTACCACACGCACTTTAGTCGCCTCTTACGACACCATCAGTACCAGGGTGATCCTATTCTAAGCCGGAATCACACGGGGTATCTATATCTTTCATAAAATATATATTATGAGCTTTTTCATAAAATATATTTGGTTATAGCCAAAAACCAAGGCTATCTATAAATAAATAAGACCGCACTCAACTCGGTCCATTCATCAAGTAGCTACGTTATTGGAGAAAGACTGGTCAAGCTTTTTCATCCAAACTCAATGAGTTTTTTGCCGTGTGATCCCGGCTTAGAATAGGATCACCCTGGTACTGATGGTGTCGTAAGAGGCGACTAAAGTGCGTGTGGTAGAGTCTCGTTGCTAGTCGTGGCAACACGCATGGGCAGACTTGACCGGATTGTTACCACCCCCGGCATTTAAGACCGGCGTTAAGTAGTGGCTTTGGCCACTGCGTTTCGCATTAGGTAATGCCGGGCCCCGGTGCCCATCCACCTGTAGCTCTTCTGGAGTTACACGGGGCCGTGGGCGACGGTGATCACTTACCATCAGGTGATCAGTACGCTCGTTTGCCGTTTCTTCCATAAAAAAAAGAGTTAAATTACCATTATTCCATAGAAACACAACTGTGGAGGATTTCTACAAATATTCCGAGAACAGTTCAACGCCCCTCGGATATTACTATCTGAACAACTTCGAGAACATTCTCACGAGCGGCGTGTCACTGTTCGAGCTGACCGTGGTCAATAACTGGTTTATATTGATGAATGCGTACGCGACTGTTGTTGGACAATTTAGCAGGATATATTTTATGGTAAGGAATTCTTTTTCATGTGTAAGAATATATATTCACTCATTCACTCCGCTTCACGCTGTATCCCGCACACGGCAGGGTAGGCAGCGGAAACCTAGTGTTAAGACACTCCGTTCCACTTCCCTTCCCCACTTTCTGCCGAATTTGAGGCATTGAGTTTTAAGTGTCGGAATTCAACGCCGCGGTTAGAGCGAAGAAATGAAACATTAAATATTTAAATTGAAAATATTAAATATTTCATTTCCTCGACTGGGTGTCGAACCCAGAACCTGTCGGTTACAGTCACACGCTTGTGCCGCTGCGCCACGACAGGCCTCAAGAAAGGATACAATATAAGAATATATATTTTGTATGTATTGTTATATCTCGACAGGTTTCAACAAAGATGAAAATGTTTTATTATTTATTAGGTAAACGGCATAAAAAATTTAACGGAGCGGCTTTGGAACTCGCGCGTTTTGAAATTCGTACAAATTTCAGGCAGATTCTTAAAGACGCGGGTTCAAATCCGTGAAAAAAATGTCCTCGCTCTGGGAACGAGCAACGGCGTTGAGTTTTCCCACTCAACAGGCAACACCTTCAGGACTCGTCGGAAAATGGAGACGAAGTGCCTTGATGGGAACGGAATGTTTCAAGACTAGGTTCCCAAGCTCCCTCTGCCTATCGTACAGCCTCAAGCTATACTGAAAAAAAATAAAAGTCTATAACATAGAAAAAATACAATACCCTGCCATATGCGGGATACATCGTGAAGCTGAGAGATAACTTTAAGGTTTTACTTTTAACAACAACGCAATCGAGATTCTACACCTGATAAAATGCTTGTACCGATTTTGATAAATCATAGCTTAAAATCACCGCGATGAGCAAAGTTAATTGTCAATTAAAAAAAAAACACGAGTTGGTCTTGTGTTTTTTTTGTTTGTGACCAAGTCGGTCCATGCATTCAGGAGCTATAGTGCTACAGTCAGACACACAGACAAACTGGTCAATCTCATAACACATCTTTTTGATCGTAGGTTAAAAGCTACTTATCCTTAAGAGCTTCCAATCCTAGCAGAAGAGTTAACAAAATAATACTGTGCTATTTATTATTATTTTTTTTTTGTTTACAGGTCTTCTATCTGTTCACAATGGTTGTATTAACGATAGTGGTGGCGAGCGTGCTTGAAGCTTTCCGGTTCAGGATACAATATAAACGGAGTACCACTAAACGAGACGGTAAGCACTATACATTATTTAAAATTAAAGTGAAAGTTAATATATTATTAGCTTCACACTATTATATATTATATTCCGCACACAGCAGGATAGGCAGAGGGAACATGGGAACCTAATGTTGAGAAGTGAATTTACATTTAAATTAAATAAGTACTGAGGTGAAGCTAGATCATATCAGTAACATATACTGTCTAGTAAATAATATTTCATTATAATATGAAGTATGTTAATATCTAAATTAGTAATTAACGTGGCGCAGCGGATCAAACGTGTGATGGTAACCGATGGGTTGTGGGTTAGATCTCCACTCGAGGAAATGAATTATTTAATATTTTCAATTTAAATATTTAATGTTTTCATTTCTTTGCTCTGGTACAAGGCAAAACACGGCGTTGAGTTCCACCACTTAACACGCTATGCCTCAGATTCGGCGGAAAGTGGGGAACGGAATTGGAACGGAGTGTCTTAACACTAGGTTCCCAAGTTCCCTCTGCCTACCCTACCATGTGCGGGATACAGCATGAAGCTGAGTTTTGAGTTTAGTATATCTAATCTGTACCATTGATTGTAGAGGAAAAGCTTCTTCACGAAGAAGTGCATACAAGCTGGGAAGAAGCTCAACGGTTAGGAGCCAGTGGAGACTTAGCTGAAGAATTACGAATCTTCTTGCTTCCGGGAGTAAGTCTATTTCTAACTAATCTATATATTACAGAATAAGCAGAAATATTTAGTATTACACGGGCTTTTTCCGAGCACTGCTAAGTTTTCAAGAGAAGATTGTGGCATTGAGTGGCGAAGTTCAACGCCTCGCGATGTCTGAATAATTTCGTTGCCTTTGTGGGGAAATGACAATAAATAGTTTTCTGAATTAAGTACCCATTTGTAACCGTTGAGGTTATAAAAACCAGACGTGTTGCTTTTTATTTATAGTCCGAAATATGTCGTTTACGAAGATTTGTGATTTTACAAACAAATAAAAATCGACCATATATAGTTAGTTTTCAAATATTATATGGTAATAAGCGGTAGGTCATATAAAAATGTTATTTTTTATGCAGATACAAGTCACATTCATAGGCACAAGGCCTCGCACAAAGGAAGTATTGCAAAGGAGAATGTACCAGACTGATATTCAAAAGTGGTTGGCTGAAGAAGATGACAGTGAAGGTCGGTCACTCACTCAGCTTCACGCTGTACCCCGCACATGGCAGGGTAGGCAGAGGGAACTTGGGAGCCTAGTGTTAAAACACTCCGTTCCACTTCCATTCCCCACTTTCCGCCGAATTTGAGGCATTGTGTGTTGAGTGGTGGCACTAAACGTTTTGCCTTGTACCAGAGCGAAGAAATGAAAACATTAAACATTTAAATTGAAAATATTAAATATTTTATTTCCTCGAGTGGGGATCGAACCCACAACCTGTCAGTTACAGTCACGCGCTTGTGCCGCTGTGCCACGACAGGCCTCAACAACGTTAAAATTATTTAATTATTTATCTTATGGGGTAGACAGATAGTCCATAGTATCTAGACTATCACTGACAGCTGATTTTAGCTTCAATTCGAAATATTGTTCTTGGAGAAAAAATTAAAACAAATTATACCCCTATTAATAACTACACGCTCAGCTTCAAGTTGTATCCCGTACATGGCAGGGTAGGCAGAGGGAACCTGATAACCCAGTGTTAAGACACTACGATCCGTTCCCCACATTTCGCCGAGTTTGAGGCACGCGTACATAATAACACACCAGTACTAGAGCACGCGTATCTAATAATGCACCAGTACTAGTGCACGCGTACCTAATAACACACCAGTCCTAGTGCAGGCGTACCTAAAGCGCGAAACTCAACGCCGCGCTTTACTTAAATATTTTACTTCCTCGGGCGGGGATCGAACCCGGGCAACACAGGCTTAATACCGCACGGTGCTAATAAATATACTATGTTGCTTTTTTATATGAGGCCTGATGTGGCGTGGTGGCACAGGCCTGCGACTGTAAATGAGACAAGTTGTGGGTATAAACGATGCACTTAACACGCATTAACTCAAAATCAGCGATACCAAGTTCCCAGGTTCCTTCTGCCCACTCTGCCACGTGCAGGATACAGGTATAAGTTTTTTTTTTAATATCATTATTATTTAATTGCAGACGCACCTCCCTCTACAACAGTCACGTCCAGCGAGGACCCCCTCTCCCCTCCCCTTATTCAACAGCCAGATTCGGAAAACAATCATCAGATTCGACCCGGCTACCAATTGTAGAACTTAATACTTCTAGTCCTCCATAACAGACTTTCATTTGTGTGGGACGTTATAACAAATTTATGATTGTTAAAGTGAATTTGACAGGCCATTGACAGTTTGACAGCTAAAATTCGATCGTATTTTGGATAATGTCGCTAATTTTTATTAATGTTGTTTTTATTTAAATTTATTAATGTAATAATTTTATGATATATATATATATATATATATATATATATATATATATATATATATATATATATATATATATATATATATATATATATATATATATATATATATATATATATATATTATATATATATAAAGGAAAGATAAACAGTTCTGTTAAACGTAATAATTTGATATAACAGACTCTAATTAAGAAATTTTAGAAACGAATGATAATGGCTATATAATATTCATATATGGCTTTACTATAAAATAAGCTATTTCAAGTATTATTTTAATTTAAAACGTTCATAAAATGTGATGGGAATGGTATTAACAACATCTGTGATAGATAACAGATAATGAAGTATTTTTATTGTAATAACAGCTATTATTTTTTTCGAATTTACTTTCGAATATTTTTTGTATTTGTGGGTTGTATATAGCAGTTTCCTGGCTATGAATAAGTTACTGTCGTCCAATAATATTTTTAATTGTACTAAATTTAATAATTTGCTTTTTTGTATAATTAATACAAGTAGAAAATCTGATGTTATGTTAGGCCGTGGTCCGAATTGTGCTCATATTGCTCACGACGCTTACAATGCTAACGTGCGGTCCGATATTAGTGAGCGCGCCAACGTATGATGACCAATTGTGAGCGTGCTTACGATTTTGATAAATTAATATGTTTGTTTAACTTGTCAAATTCGTAAGTACCTAACAGAGCATTTTTTGATATAAATATGAGTGGAGTGTGTGGTATAGCCGATGAAAATTATAAATTGCTTGTGAAAATGGTTGTATTCAAGCATTTTCCGCAATTGAGTAAATTGACGTTAGTGACATTGACGCGAAGGATATATTAAGCGTTAAATAAACGTCAATATAAGATCAACGGTCACGGTTCTCACGCTCCGACCCGTCAGCACTGTAAGCACTAGCCAGTGACGCCATACTATTCACAACGCTGTCTATGAGCGAGAAAAGCACAATACGGACCAAGCGTTGGCGCGCTGTGAGCGATGTGAGCAAATTACCGACCACGGCCTTAGAGAATTATAAAAAAATAAGAGCTTGTATTATCTGTAGGTGAATAGTGGCGGCAAAAATTGATTGAAGTTAACAATTACGCTTTATTAATTAGAAAAAGAAAAATATTAAAAAACTGTGTTATTTACGAGTAAATTATAAATTTAAGATAAACTTGAACTAAATATTGATTAATAATTTATAATGGCAGCTTTTTATCATTTTAGTTTTGCGATGGAGTAGGAAACTTTAGGTGAGAGGCCTTATAGTGTTTATATTGAATAAAAATCATTAATCACAATACATAACAGTAAAAGTGAAAGTAAAATATTTACAAAGTCTTAATTTTTTATTCCTCATCATGATTTTTTCGTTTATTTCAGTAATATTGGTGCTAAATCCTTTAAAAAATTCAGCTTATTGTAGTTTAAAGTGTAATACCACTATCTTAGACTGCGCACTTTGGAAAAATACTGAATTATCATAATAACATTTTTAAAGCGTTTTGCAATAGAAAAAACGTTAAAAATGATACATCTTTTTTAATTTTTCTTATTCAATATACTTAAGATTTTCTTTAAGCAACAGTAAAATATTCCAAAAATAATTGAAGATATCATTTAGATATATTTGCAGATATATAAATGACAATTCTGTACATTTCATTCCATATATATTTACACACTAATTACAAAATAATACTATGCTCGTATATAAATTATGTTAGAGAACTTTTTTATAATAAAAAAAATGCTTTTAATTATCAATAGTGAGAGCGTCTTGTTTCGTATTCAGTATTAGGTAGGTACAATTTTGTAGTTGTAACATTTTATAGTATTAAGTAGTGGTTAGAAATAGAAATGCCTTTTAAATATAAGGAATAGTCACAGGTTTGTTACAGATATGGCTTTGTTTAATTTTTTTCATATACAAATGCACATGTTCCGTATGTATTGCCCTTTTAGAATCAAAGTGGCTGATAAATATTTATAAATATGAGGGAAACTGGCACACTAATTAATAACAGACTGTCAGTCTGTACATGGAAAATATTTAAAAATAAACATGTAATAGGGTCCAGGTCGTTAATTTTAAAATGTTTGTCTGTTTGAACGTGCTAATCTTAGTCAACATCTAGTGTTTATTTTATTAAAGTCTGTTAAAAAAGATATGTCAATTTAAAATATTAAGTGCGACAAAATTGCTACTATATTTTTATTCATTTAGCTAAAATTTTAATTTTCAATGTACAGATTTTTTTAAAATTGATAATGTCAATACAAGAAGAACATAGTTAAATTAATAAATAAAAGAGTGTTATTAAAGCTGGCGAAGCCGCGGGGCGGCCTAATATTTAATATAGTCAGAATTTTGATTCTTAGGGTGCAATATATTATCTGTAAGTACTGAATCATTTATGTACATTATCTTTTGTAACTAACCCACTGCCACTGATATTATCATATTTCTAACTTACCTTTTATGAACAAACAAAAGGATTTACTTTATGATATTTAATGATATATTACTCACTCACTCAGCTACACGATGTACACACGGCCGTGTAGGAGGGAACGTGGGAACCTAGTGTTAAGACATCTCGTTCCCCTTCTTTCCGCCGAATTAGAGGCATTACGTGTTGAGTGGCGGAACTCGACAAACTCTTAAAATATTTACTTTATGAAATTTAAAGAGATTTTTTAAGATAGATAGCTTGAATCATATTTATTATTCAAAGGAAAAAAATCTAGCTAAATATTATTTATAATAACGTTTAATTTGTCATAATTGTGTTGTCATACATAATATTATGACGTCATAATATTTTTTTAATGAAATTAGTACAGCATTATAAAATAAAAAGATGTTGATTTTCGAATGTTATAAGCATTATTCCATTTTTTTCAATTGCCTATCATTACTTTTCGTAATAAAAATAAATAATAATGATTTTATAATCATTATAGGTATTATTAATAATCTGTCAACATTTAAATTTTTGTATGTTGGCAACACTGCATCATTAAAAATAGAACATAGGGTTTCAGATCTCGGAATCTAGAATTTATTGTTAGCCATCTATGTTGATAGTACTCTAGTATGGACCATAATACTAATTAGTTAATAATTTTAATATTATTTTCTAACCAAATATTGTCATTGTGATCATCATCTGTGTAAAGTATTAATATTTCCTTTATCTGTATTTTGTTTTGTGATAGATTTATTTTATTTAATAAATTATTTACAACAACCTATTTGAAATGTGTTTGATGTAACCTCTTTTAATTTTCAGTATTTGACTGTAACTCAATTTTTGGCTATTCTAGTATTTACTCTAGTGGTAGAACTTAACACTCACTCAGCTTCACGCTGTATCCCGCACATGGCAGCGTAGACGGAGGGAACTTGGGAAAGTAATGTTAAACCACTTCAAAAGTGAACGCTGTATTATTTAAAGCCAATATGTTAAACATATTTTAGCTATAAGCATTACAGTACATAAAAATTCAAATCTAATGCTAGTGTCCAGTTTTTTATCAATATTAGATATATTATGAAACTGGACACTGTACTATATATGTAAAAAAATGTATTACTTGCTACTAATTGTATCACTGTAGTATATATATAATATATAAATTAAAGGTCTTGAGGACTGTCGTGCGGCACAAGCGTGCAAGCGTGTGACTGATGTCGACAGGTTCTGGGTTCGACCCCCGGTCGAGGAAATTACTTATTTAATATTTTCAATTTAAAAATATTTAATGTTTCATTTCTTCGCTCTGGTTATAAGGCAAAGCGCGGCGTTTAGTTGCGCCACTCAACACGCAATGCCTCACATTCGGCGGAAAGTGGGGAACGGTAGTGGAACGGAGTGTCTCAACACTAGGTTCCCGGGTTCCCTCTGCCTAATCTGCCTCGTGCGGGATACAGCGTGAAGCTGAAAAAAAATATATAAATAAAAAAAAAACAAAAATGTGAACTGTTTAATTAATTTATATAATATATAAAATTACATAGTTACTACCCCCCAACCAAATTAAATTAACTTTATTTGTGAATATATCTAAGATACAATATTATATTAATAATTAAGATTGTTAAGTATTTTTGTGCGTAAATGACTTATCAAGAAAGGTCAAAAGGCTTTTTTAAATCAAGCCAAAAGGCTTTTTTAAATATTCAAGGCCAAAAGGCTTTTTTAAATCGTTAATGCAGTGAATACACACATTTTTTTTTAATATACACAAATACATTTTTATATGTGATTTATAACCAGTTTAGTAGTAGCCAATTTAGTATATGTATATAATTAAAATTATATATTCAATCGTTTCTTAGCTAATTTTAATCCAGTGTCACTCCGGGACCGCCCAATTCCGTGCTCCGTACAGAAAAACCTTTCTCCAATAGCTCTATTGATAAATCCTTGATAATTTGTTCATCAGTTTTCGGTGGAATTAATATTATTGCGTATCTAGAAATAAAAAAATAAATAAACAACTCATGGCAATAAAAAGATGTCGATCACAAGCAATAAAGAAAATTGTAAATTTCATAACTACTACTCAGCTTCACGAAAAAAAAGGCGCTCAGCTTGGTCGGCCTGTCGTGGCGCAGCGGCACAAACGTGTGACTGTATCCGATGGGTCGTGGATTCGATCCCCACTCGAGGAAATGAAATTCATTTTTTTCATTTCATTAATAAATGAACGCTCCGGTACAAGGCAAAATGCGGCGTTGAGTTCCACAACTCAACTCGCAATGCCTCAAGATTCGGCGGAAAGTGGGGAACTGAAGTGGAACGGAGTGTCTTAACACAAGGTTCCCAAGTTTCAGCTGCCTACCCTGCCATGTGCGGGATACAGCGTGAAACTAATCTAATAGCAATTATAATAGGTTGTTAACTCACCCTCCTCCCCCCGCCCCCGTTAATTTGCAGGCTAAGTTATATTTCAAGGCACACGCCCTTATAGTTTCCAAGGAGGGATGGGACACTCCCAACGACGCTAGTAAACAGTGATTCATGTTCCATAGATCCTGTGAAACAACATTTATTTAATATTTTAAATAAGTTGTAACAAGCGTATAAGAACTTCGTCGTAGCTCGATGAGAACGTATGGTATAGTTACTAAACTTAAATTTAATATTTTTAAAAAGCGTATAAAAATTTTGAACAAAGCATTTTAATATTAAAATAATAGTATTCTCTCTTGCCAAACGATAATTCTTACGAGTTGTCTTTGGGTAGCGGAAATTTGTAAAAATCTCCCTACAGAGATGCTAACAACATAAATAAGTTGTAACAAGCGTATAAGAATTTCGACGGAGCTCGGTGAGAACGAATGGCTTAGTGGTCAGAGCGCTGGAACGGTATTTCAGAGGCGCGGGTTCAAATACTGCTTCGTTCTAAATTTTTATACGCTTTTTAAAAATTTAAAATTTAAGTTTAGTATTTTCTGTCCTAAGTGTGGAATAACACTTTAAAAAACATAGTAAAAAAAATATGGTATAGTTGTTAGAGCGTTTAGACGGATTCCAATAAGTGCTGGTTCAATTCTCGCTACGTTCAATTTTTAATATTTTTTTTAAATAACTGCTTTTTTTTTAGTGTTGATTAACACTTTTATAACAGTAAAAATATTTAATAAACAGCTGCCAAGCGATTTTTATAAGGCATTATCTTTGGGATAAAAAATATCGGAAATTTGTAAAAGATCTCCCTACAGAGATGCTAACAACATAAATAAGTTGTAACAAGCGTATGAGAATTACGACACAGCTTGACGAGAACGTATAGCTTAGTTATCAACTGGCTTGGACGGATTTCAAGAGGCGCGGGATCGAATCCCGCTTCGTTTAATTTTTTATACGTTTTTGTAAATAAGTACCTAATATTTGTTGAATCAAAAAAATATTTTTAAAAGTCTAATTCATATATTATTCACATTGTGGTTTATGGTTATTTATATATACATATTACATACTAATGATGTGTCTGTCTGTGGCGCCGTACGTCTGGAGAGATTTTTTTTTAAGTTTTATTATTTACTTATAATAATTAAACAAAACTTACTGACAAACGCTGATAGTGTATATGTGTGTCTTTTACATCAGTTTCAGAAATAATCTTCATAATCTGTAATATTTTACCAACAAATATCATTAAATTACGAGAAAATAAAAACAAATAAACGTTTTAAATAACATAAAACATTTTAAGTAAAAATAAAACTTTTTATAACACTTCACAACTGTTAAAAAAAAAACTTTTTCATGCGGTATTTACCTTTAAGTGGTAGTTCATTAATTGTCTTAGTTTACAAGTTAAATTTTCTTGTTTAAATGTAACATAATGTATCTACCGTTGGTAAGCTTAATAAATACATTCCGCACATGGCAGGGTAGGCAGAGAGAACCCGGGAACCTAGTGTTAAGATACTCCGTTCCACTTCCGTTCCCACTTTCCGCCGTTGCGTGTTGAGTGGCGGAACTCAACGCCGCGCTTTGCCTTATTACCTGAGCAAAGAAATGAAACATTAAATATTTAAATTGAAACATTAAATATTTCATTTCCTCGACTGGGGATCGAACCCAGAACCTGCCGGTTACAGTCACACGCTTGTGCCGCTGCGCCACGACCTCAATAAATAAATAAATAAACACGCTATAATGAAATTAAAGGATGGTAGTGATTGGGATCCTTGTGTTAAGACTCTCCATTCTCCACTTTCCGTCGAATTTTGGAAGCATTGCGTGTTAAGAACGCTGCGCTTTTTGTTACCAGAGCAAAAAAAACATAAATAAAAATTAGACAAACAATATTCCAAGTGAAAATTAAACCCACAACCTAAATTCTGATCGAATTATTATTTTCTATTTGTTATATCTTATTTTTGTTTTCTATCATACTTAATAGTTTATTTCTCAGCTTCACGCTGTATCCCGCACATGGCAGGGTAGGCACAGGAAACTTAGGAACCTAGTGTTAAGACACTCCGTTCCACTTCTGTTCCCCACTTTCCGCCGAATTTGAGGCATTGCGTGTTGAGTAGTGGAACTCAACGCCGCGCTTTGCCCTGTAACCAGCGAAGAGCGAAGAAATGAAAAAAATAAATATTTAAATTGAAAATATTAAACATTTCATTTCCTCAAATGGGGATCGAGCCCACAACCTATCGTTTACAGTCACACGCTTGTGCCGCTGCGCCACGACAGGCCTATTTACCATATATTATATTATCTATCATTAAAACAAACAAACAAACAAACAAACGTACACCAGCTGCATTATTAGCTATATAACCCAAAGCGTCCATAACGCTGTTCACCGCATCTGTATTCCAATCCCTTAAACACTTCACTTTCTCAGCTAAAATCTTAGTTTGTCTACTAACTTTAGTATCTATAAGTAATATACGCAAATTTAAATTGTAGTTGGCTATTATAGGTTTTTCCCCTTTTGTGAAGCCCACTAACGATCCAAATGTGCAGGTTGAATTGTCTATACCTGTAAATAATAGATTAAAAATACATTAGACAGATAATTAAAAAAGAAAAGATATTTTTTAATATATATATATATTTTTAATTCGAAATAGAATAGAGTAAATAGTTAATAAATAGTAAAAAAAAAAACTAATTAACGTATTGAGAAATTATTTTGTTTTTATTAGTATGTACTGTAGATATATCATGTTTTTATAAGTATAGCATAAAATGCCTATCATGGAGCAGGCAGATTGTCGGTTCGATCCTGATATGAAATTCATATTAAATATTAAGGCAAAGCGTGGAGTTGAGTTCCGCCACTCCACACGTAAATTCGACGGTAGTCTTAACTCTTGATTCCAAGTTCCCTACACCTACCCCGCCATGGGCGGGATACAGCGTGAAGCTGAGTGAGTGAGTTAATATTTCTATTTCTTCACTCTGGTAACGATGCAAAGCGTATCTTAACACTAGGTTCCCAGTCTTCCTTTGCCTTCCCAAATATGTGCAGGATATAGCACTCTATAATAAAACAGTTAACATACCCGAAGGCGCTCCATGCATGATCTTCTCACAATTGTACGCCCATTCAGAAATCAACATTTTATCTTCGAAACTAAATTCTTTCTTCTCTATCCCCTTCTTTGACTTGAAGAATTGTATGAAAGCAGCAGAAAGACAAACTGCAAACGAAGCGGAACTTCCGGTTCCGGCACCCACTGTTAACTCCGAATCGATACCAACTTCGATGCTCTTATCCAATAAATCTCTATGTAATATCCCAGAAAGTATATAAAAAAATCCACGGAGAGAGTTCTTTTTAACGCTTTGTATATTTTCAAAATTTGGAATAACTTTTTCTAGGCATTTATTGACTTTTTCCAAATGTGTTTCGTGTTGTAGCTCTTTAGGTTGGTCCCAACAACTGCTTGATGAGCTCAATAAGTTATCTTTTATGTGTGTCAGTGGTAATTTATCTTCTATGCCAACAGGTATTAGTTTGATGTGGATGAACAAATCATTTGAAATCACTTCCTGTTATAGGAGACAAATTAAAATACTGTTCATAAAAAGATACAACTCTTTACAAATGTAAGCCTAATAGGAAGTTAGAATGACATTTTTCATCAGTCTCATCGTCACGACATTAAAAATATAAATCTAATCCTATTGAAAGTTTTGGCACAACCAATACCCTTAAATATTCTTCATATTTATGTAACATTTTATAATTCTTCTCATTTTTTTTCTTTGTTTTAACATCAAACCACTATATAAATAACATTTTTGTAATAAAGAGCATTTGTTAAGTGAAAAAATATAATAACACGCTGTACCTATAAGTTAATAAAAGAGGCCTGTCGTGGCGCAGCGGCACAAGCGTGTGACTGTAACCGACAGGTTCTGGGTTCGATCCCCAGTCGAGGAAATGAAATATTCAATATTTTCAATTTAAATATTTAATGTTTCATTTCTTCGCTCTAAGCGCGGCGCTGAGTTCCGCCACTCAACACGCAATGCCTCAAATTCGGCGGAAAGTGGGGAACGGAAGTGGAACGGAGTGTCATAACACTAGGTTGCCGGGTTCCCTCTGCCTACCCCGCCTCGTGCGGGATACAGCGTGAAGATGAAGCTAAGAGAAAAGTTAATAAAATGTTAAATTTCACCGGAAATTACCTTAATTACAATTGAAGTCCTCAATCCAAGGCTGGCAGCGATAGCAAACTTCCCATACATGACCGAATGCTCTCCATGCAGTATTACTTTACCGGGTGCAGATACTTTCACTTCAAGCGACATTTTGAGAACACAATGTTATGGGGTGGGGCAATAAAAGACGTATAGACTAGATCATAAGTATAATTTGCAAATTATTTAGATTGCCACTGTTCCACTGTCAGAGTCTTCTGTGTGAAGGCATGGATGCTTTTCAGTTCTTCTTGCAGTACCGAATTTACCAGCCTGTTAAAATTAAAAAATGTTTTTTTTTTGGGTTTTTAATGAACATACGTGGATTCATGGCGTCTTCGTTTATTTTTTTAATAAAAAAATATTTATAGTAACAGGAAAGAGCTAAAATGATAAACCTACCTTGGCCGTGACTATCTGTAAATGATTGCTTTATTTCTGTACTTAAGAGGAACTATTCGAGTAGACTAAATATAGGAAGCAGGTTCTATTTTTTTTTAATCACGTCGATTATTTAAGTCAACACAAATTAATCAACACAATTGAGGCCTGTCGTGGCGCAGCGGCACAAGCGTGTGACTGTAACCGACAGGTTCTGGGTTCGATCCCCAGTCGAGGAAATTAATATTTTCAATTTAAATATTTAATGTTTCATTTCTTCGCTCTGGTAATAAGGCAAAGAGCGGCGTTGAGTTCCGCCACTCAACACGCAATGCCTCAAATTTGGCGGAAAGTGGGGAACGGAAGTGGAACGGAGTGTCTTGACACTAGGTTCCCTCTGCCTACCCTGCCTCGTGCGGGATACAGCGTGAAGCTATAAAAAAATGAACACAAATTACATATATCACAATTATATTATAGATTAAAACTTAAAAAACATGTGTTTTTCGTTTAATTTTGATTTTTGACTTGTAAATTTTGGAGCATATTTGTCAAAATTTACACACCAGAGAAGTCGGAAAGAACGCTCCGTTAGGAGAAATGAATTATTTGAATAAGATCAATCTACCATTTGAAGATAAGTGATATTAGGTGCATCAGTACAAAAATGTACGTCGCAGGATAGGTAGAGGGAAAGGGAAGTTGGAAACCTAGTGTTAAGATACTCCGTCCCGTTCTCCACTTTTCGTCGAACGTGGACGGCTCAGCTCAACGCCGCACATTAAATATTAATATTAATTTATTACTAATGGACGTATCTGAAGGAACTCACCTATGCCTAGCCAGCAATGGTTTCCCTTGGAACTTATCAGAGACGATAAGTGCTGAGAACTTCCCACCACAGCCGTCGCTCTCATCTACCACCTCCTAAAAATAATTTAAATAATAATAGCATTTTATAGACAACTTTCGAAAACTTTTGAGTTTGAATCCAATATGATTTTTATCAAATGTGTAACAATCATTTTTTGTAATAATTATTTAGCAAGAAAAATTATTTGAAAATCATCATACGGAAGATATTATAAAAGCAATTTCCGTAAGTTTTTTTTGGGACCCGGTGTTAACATTTTTTTTTATGGACAAGACGCGCCAAACGAGCGTACGTGTCGCCTGATGGTAAGTGATGCCCCGTATAACTCCAAAGGAGCTACAGGAGCGTTGCCGGCCTTTAAGGCTCCGGACCCGTCATTACCCAATGCGAAACGCAGATACCGAAGCCATTACTTAACGCCTGTTTTAAATGCCGGGGGTGGTAATAATCCGATCGAGTCTGTCCATGCGTGTTGCCATTGCTGACAACGTGACTCTCCCACACGTACCCCTCTTACGACACCATCAGCACCAGGGTGATCCTATTCTAAGCGGGAATCACACGGCTTAGAATAAGATCACCCTGGTGCTGATGGTGTCGTAAGAGGATATTCATACTTTCTTGCTTCACTTTCTCATGTGGAACTCCACGCCGCGCTACCTAGTTACCCGATCGAAAATATTAAATACTTCATTTCCCCGAGTGGAAACGGAACTTACTTATCACGTTAGAGTCAGAGTCGTTAGACGCTTGTGCCTCTGCACTACGACTGTCCACATTTATATTTATAATCTCTTTTTACTTATTATGTAAAATAATAAAAGGTAGAGATAGTCAATTTATGGCGAACGTGAAGCTAAATAAAGCTCTCTGCCTTTAGTTGCAAACTAAAGAACTAGGTGGGCATACCAGCCTATTAAAATAGTACAAGAACTTTAGAAGAATTTCAATTTAATAGAAACGTTATTTTGCTTCCATTAGCTTAAAATGTGCACTAAAACGGTTTCTCTTGTGATTTCAATAAATTAAAAGATTATAATAAAAATCTGAAAACTGATATTAGAACTGTGGGCGGTAAAAACTAAACATACCTACTTAGTTTAATATTGAACCGCCTAAAATTTGTAGCAGCAAATAAAACAATACGAAAATATTTGAGAGCGTAGGCGTAAATTGATTATTTAAAAAATATAATTCTAATAAAACTACAGTGACGTCAGCAACTTAAATCATTACTTACTATTAATGACTCAACTTATAAGTGATAATAAAAAAAACATCAAATAAGGTTCTTTGATATTTAACTCAACTTAGGTACGAGTATATTATAAAAAAAAATATAAGAAACTAAAATTCCTACTGCATAAAACTAAAACGAAAAAAATATCCCGGCCGGAGGAACAGTCGTTACCCATTTTAATTATACAGCGTTTATATAATTAAAGATTTGTGACAGAGTCAAATTATTCTCGTTCGCGAGAAAATCTTTGTCTACAATAAATTTTAAAACTTCTGCAACAGATTGTGTAGATATATTAAGCGTCGCTACTTTTACAACATTATTCAGAATCAAGAAGTTTTACAACATTATTCAGAATCAAGAAGTTTCAGTGGACCTTCACACTGTCAATTCTTTTGTTACCCTTTTTGGAAACCTGATGTTTCGAACACTAGAATAGTCCGTGGTCACCAGTCGACTTAGATAGCGATCGGGAATAATTATTATATCAAACTACTTTACATCTGGCTATCGAGTGTCCAATCAAGAATTCTATTAACGTATAAATGGCATTGCTATACATTCGTCTGTGTCCCCGGTAACAGCAGACATGGAGGACTTCGAGGCGCTGGCTCTTAGTTCTAAACCATGTCTACCTAGGATATATAAGCGGTACGTAGATGACACTTTTACAATGTTACCTACGGACAGTGTATATATATCCTAAACCACTTCAATTCTATTAGCAGATAATAATATTCAGTTCACAATGGAATTACAGGCAAATATTTTTTTAACATTTCTTGTGTCGTAAAAAATCATAAAAAATCCTTATGGCACGCCAAGTCATAAAAAAATACACACAATAGGCCACACAGTATATAGGAAACCCACGCACACCAATATCACCCTACAGTTACCTACCGTTGGCAAAACTTTGCTTGAGAGACCATCATAACCTTTGACACTGAATACTTATTGTAAGAGCTTCGACAGGTGTAGACTGCCCATATCAGGGCAAGCCGCTAGTTCTCCGTCAGCGTGGTCAGAAGACTGTGGGTATCTTGTTGATACCCACAGTTGAGAGGCAGTCGGCACTTTTATCATTTGTGGGTACAGACAGGATCGGAAACATCTTAAGAAGACCTTAATATTAAAACTATATTCAAGTCTAACAAGAAAGTGAGCCAATTCTTGAGACCAGTGAGGAGTAATATTCCTTTGCAAGTATATGTAAACTTGATTGTGACTGTGGCTTATCATATATAGGTCAAACAAAGAGAAGCATCGATATTAGGGTGAAGATCTGCGATGTCAAGAATAAGAATGTATCAAAATCAGCAATGAGTGAGCATACAGCGAACAAACCCAACCCGTAATGGTTGGATCAAGTTTGACAAGGCCCACATACCGCTAAGCTAAGATTCCGCGAGGTTACTTATATACAATAAATCCAAATTTCAATAGAGAGGTAGTATGGTAACTTTCTTCGACCTGGGAACCACTCTAAAAAAAATACAGTATCAAATTCACTACACCAGAGGACCAGAGAATGCTAATTCTGCAAGAACAATACTCGTGACCATGGACTAATGTAGTGTTCGAAACGTCGGATTTCCAAAAATGTTTAAAAACCAATATAAGAGATTAGTCCGTTTAAAATGTTTCATTTAAAATGTATATCAGAGGATGATGTCAAGTAGTGTGCTCACTCCATTCCCACTATAGCCTTCGGAATTGACAATCTCAGACTTTAGATGAGTCTTTCGGACGATATTCCTTGTCCGGAGAGTATTGCGTTAGTGGTCACTCACTACTGTCTTTCTTCCACAATAGAAAACTGCTAACATTATTTCACTTCACAAAAGCTTTAGCCCTTTCTATCAACCAACAATCTATTGTGTCCTTTCCAGTCCGGTTTCCGTCTCTTCCAAAGCACGTTTAGAGCAGTGATAAATATAGATCATTCGGTGTGGTATGAACAACACCATGCTCACAGTTATGGTACTATTGGCATAAGTTTTATTGGTTGAATGATATCCGAAACTGAATCCTAGAATTCGAAATATTATGCGTTCAAAAGCGGAATTCAACGCCGCGTTGTGCCAGGGCAGTAAAATGAAAATATCTCGAGCAGAAATTGAACTCAAAACTATCTCATTTACTCGGTTTCAAGCGATGTGCCACAACGCCTCTATGGCACCATATAAAGCTTATTGTTAACATGAAAAATATATCTCATCGGTAGATCTGGTAGACATTTTTAGTACATACGTCTTTCGTACAATATAAATAGAAGTAAAATAAAGAATACTTAGATAAACTCACGATAATATTCAAATTACTTGAAGGAAGCAAAAAACTATAAAACAGCTGTTTACCTGGTATTATTATAGCCACGGTTTTTTTTAGTTTAACACTAAAAAATATATATAAGAAATAATAATGTTCACAGGCCTGTCGTGGCGCAGTGGCACAAGCTTGTGACTGTAACCGACAGGTTTTGGGTTCGATCGAATCCAGCCGAGGAAATGAATATTTTCTATTTAAATATTTAATGTTTCTTCGCTCTGGTAATAAGGCAAAGCGCGGCGTTGAGTTCCGCCACTCAACACGCAATGTCTCCAATTTGGCGGAAAGTGAGGTACGTAAGTGGAACGGAGTGTCTGAACACTAGGTTCTCTAGCGTGAAGCTAAAAAGAAAAAAAATATGTTCACCTTTTTCTTAGTTACTTAACACTCGGTAATCAAAATTTTAAGTTTTAATATGATTTTAGCGACGACAAATTCTTTTGAAATGACGCGTGCGCACTTTAACTGTACTTACAAAAGTATGAACTGTGGAGGTAATAAATATTCAGACATGGTTTTTATATTTCTTTTATGATGATAATTTACATATATATATTACGTACGAAACGTCAGTTATTATATAAAAAAATAGTTATTGAATATATAGGTAGTCGTTATCGGTTAAATAAAAGGTACCTAGTGACTCTAATATGTACATTATTATCGTTTAGAAAGAAATGGCCTAAAACCTGTCGTGGCGCATGGCACAAACGTTTGGGACTGCAACTGGACGTGGGTTCGTGGGTTCGATTCTCATTCGAGGAAAAAAATATCTTAGTGGGAACGAAAGTCTTAATACCAATTAAGCCACGACAGACGTCTATTTTATATTCTTATTTAAAAATATGTCTTACTTACACTATGTATATTTCTTTCAAATAAATAATTATAAAAAAAAATTCTTTACTTTTACATTGCAGTAAGTTTAAATGAAACATAAAAATAAACATTATTAAAATATTTTAGAGCCAAGACAACATATTTAAAATTATTTCTACAGAATTGTGAACAATAAATTGTTGTTAATTTAACTTTCTATAATATGTTTTGTTAAGTATATAACATTATCAAGGCAAAGGAAACTTCATTTTAAGTCATTTTCCCACTCTTGACTCCATTTTTCAGACATTGTTTGTTGAAATCAATGATATTCTTTTGTCTATCAGAGTTACCATTCAAATTACGGAAATAAATATAATTTCAATATTATACTTACCCAGTGTAAAGATTTACTAACAACCTTCATTTATTTAGAAATGACCTTAACCAATATCACAATTTGTAAAGCCAATTTAAACTAAATATTCAGATATTTTTAAGTAATAAAATTTTCATATGTATGGCTTATAATATGGAACATTTATTGTGATAGTTAACTATTTTGTCTGTAATAATTGATTATTATATTTATATATTATAAACAGGCACAAGGAAAATAGATTAGAAAATAAGAATGGCAGAAAACATCATAAAACTTTATTTGGAATTCCATATTATATTTAATTATGGTTTCGACTAGATTAATTATTCTTTTTAGGTTTCAACTTTATTGGTAAAACCATAGGTAAAACAAGCTGCTGATGTGTAAAATAACATAAAAAGAAAACAAAATGTACACAAGAAAACATAGATATTAGTAAGGGAAAGATATCTGGATATCTAGGAGGGGGTTCCACTAACAAAGTACCGAGACCCAACCAAAACATGCCTTGGAGAGAGAAAAAGAAGCTTGTAGTTAGTAATTTTAGTACTACAGAGTTGTGCACTGCAGTTGGATTAACTGCTTTATACACAGTACTGGCATTTAAAAATGATAACACTCCCGCATTAGCTTGTGATAGCCTTAAAGCCAAACTGTAAAAGGCTACGTAAATCAAACTTGTACTTATAAATGGTATCAATAAACCATCTTTTAACAAAAGTGGTAGCATACTGAACGTGGAGACAAGTAAAAACCAAAAACACATAAAAGGATCCTCGGGTAATTGCATTGCGACAGGAATGGCGGCTAAAAGAATAGACTTTTCGTGCACTTGATATGAAAACAAAAAAAATGCCAAAGAAACATTAATCAAGGACAAAACAAATTTCTTTCTGTTAATCCTTAGGAATAAATCAATACAAGATGGCATCGCAGTCATTATAGTTGTTAACAAACACATTCTTATCATTTCTTCATTATTGTAAACATATTTTAATTTGACAAAAACATTAGCAAAACACCAAACATTTGACACTTTGTCTTCAAATACACCTCTTTTTACTGGAAACAGTCTATGTAGCACTTGCAACACATCATTCCATGAAGTAAGCAACGGATACCAGATTATAATAAAAGTGGCTATAACTGCTATCGCAAGCTTATTGAATCTATGAATTATATGTGAATATTTTCCTTTATTTGGTACACACATAAAACATTTTCTTAATAAAAATACAAAAAATGGCAAAGCGTGATACAGCTCCATTTGCTTATAATTAAGAGCTAAAACAAAAAATATTGTTGCCAAAGTATCATTTTGTATGGCAACTATAAAAAAGGAAGCCCACAAAAACAATCCCAATGACACACAGTTGTACTGAAAGTGGCCATGGTCTATCAGAATCAGACCAGGGTACAATAGAAATAGAATTGTTGATAAGTCTGTGCGTTTGAATACGTTAAGATTATTCTGTTTATTCAGGATTCTTTCCGCGTCTATACAAATACATAAAACGGCTGTTATGTAGAAATATAAATCACTTAAAAAAACGGTCCATCTCATAAACATTTTGTGATGCTCGGTTTCATATCCTCTTGAGGCGAATAAGCGAATAGATTCAGGATCTATCCAGTCGGCGACGAGGCCGATGAGAAAACTGTGGTACGCAGTAAGAGGCGGATAGTCCAATCCCCAGTATTCAAGATCATTGTGTGTCGTGTTCCAGTACCATTTAGATGTTTGTGTATGCACTGTTATCTCTTGCCAGTGCCTTTGAGCCTCGTAATCGCCATACATTGGCGGCTTTTTGTAGCCGGAGTACGGATATATCGCAACGCACCATCTTACGAAGAGACTAAAGAAAAAACCGGGAACTAAAGCGATTTTTGTTACAACAAACTTATCAGGGTCGGCCCTTTTACCCATAGTAAAGGATTTTGTGCACCTCAAACTTTTTAATGACTAAGTTCATTCATATTTAGTTAGATTACATTCCGTAACGCGTACCTACGGCTACGTGTAGATATTTGAACTTTATTTGACAGATCGTACTTACGACATGAACGGCGTCCAGTTCCTTCGTTAGTTTCTCTTTTAAATACTCTTCAGTATACACCATATTCGTCACTATAACTGTAAATTATTTAAAGTCCACAGTTACTTCAACTGATAGAAGTTATTATTACGACTTTTGTAAAAAGGAGGTTATTTTATTTTTTTTCTGTAATATTATTGTGGCTAAGGCGGATTGTTGTAAGTCCACAGATTATAAAATTATACTTAAATATAAATGAAAATAAATTGTTTTATTTTATTTAGTCAATAAAATACACTCCAATAATTGACATGTGATGATTGTCAATGATAACTTGCAAAAATATATTTTTTAAATATTCTAACTATACAATGTTAAATTTCAACAACAATGTTTTTTTTATAAAGACTGACATTAAAATTTCTTTAAATTACAGATTGTAAATTTTAACCGTCATATAACTGTGTGATTTACTTTTTATAAATTTTATTTGTTACATTTTAAAATGAAAATGGAAGGAGAATTGGCATTAATAAAAACTAATCTAACTGAATGGCAGTTTAGTCCTTATCCTAAATACGTACTTCTGCCTATTGATAACAATAATCGTGATCAAAATCAGAATAAAAATAATATCAAGAACGTTGTTTATTACGAGGTGAAATATTTTTTAAATAAAATATTTTCTTTTTGTCGTATTTTTAACTCCTTATAACAACTTTAGGTTATACCACGTCCACTGGAACAAAATATACGCTTAGTATGTGTTTCCGACGATGCACTTTTAAATATATTAGACATGGATCCAAATATAGTAAATAGTCAAGATTTTATCGAATTCGTGGCTGGAAGGAAGTTTCCATATGGAGCTCTTCCTGTTGCTCATCGGTATATTTTACTTATATTATTTATTCGATATTTAACTTTCTAGTACGTTATTTCTTTTTTGGTTATTTTGGGCAGAGTAAGCCGAAATAGCCTTTTGAGATACTCCATTCCGCCTAAGTTTCGAACATTGCGATTGGAGTAGCGGAACTTTGCGCTGCGCTTTGTCTTATTACCGAAGAAATTAAAATTATTCATTACCTGAATGAGAATCAAAATCACAACCAAGACGTTTACAGTTGGACAAAATCGAATCGTATAGTATGGTCAAAATTATTAAAATTAATAAAAATTTAAAATATAGTATTTTCATTTTCCATATAATACTCTTATTATAATACACATCATATAAATAATTAAATATCTTAGATATGGAGGACACCAGTACGGTCTATGGGTAGGCCAGTTGGGCGACGGAAGAGCTCACATTATTGGTGAATATGTAAACAGGTAAATTTTTAAAAGAAACAATTTTAAATGTATTAATGGCGTATATTCATTTTCTAACTTTTTTGGAAACTCGACGTTTTGAATACTTTAAAGTAGTCCGTGTCTATCCGTAACCACGGACTACAGTAAAGTGTTCGAAACTTTTCAAAAACGTTTCATTTAAATTGTGTTATAATCACTAAAATCAAAGATATTATTAAGAAGTAACTTATTTATTACATATATAAGCTTCTTTTATAACGTTTATAATACCTACGAGTATATGTAAATATTATATCGAGAATTTTCCTATTTGTAAAGTGAAGTGATCTTATTCTATCTTCACGCTGTGTCCATATGGAGTAAAAACACTCCGTCACCCACTCCAGCCAATTTTCGAGACGAGACGCCTTTATTTGCGGAACTCAACTCTGCCCAATGCCCAAAACTACAATGTTAAGTTTTCATTCAGCCATTATTCATTGCTCATTTCATATAAAATTATATTGCTTGTCGTGGCGTGGGGACACAAGCGTGTGACTGTTAATACGATAGGTTGTGGGTTCTATTCACACTCGGGAAATAAAATATTTAATGTTTTCATTTCTTCGCTCTGATATACAAGGCAAACGCGGCGTTGAGTTCCGCCACACGAAAGGTAGTGTCTTAACACTAGGTTCTCAAGTCCTCTCTGCCTACTCTGCCATATTCTTGCCGTGTTATTCCGGCTTGCCGCTGCCGCTGGCTTAGAATAGGATCACCTTGGTACTGATGGTGTCGTAAGAGGCGACTGATATACGTGTGGGAGAGCCGCTGCGTTTCGCATTGGGTAGTGCCGGGCCCCGGTACCCATCCACCTTAAAGGCAACGCTCCTCTGGTGCTACACGGGGCCGTGGACGGCGGTGATCACTTACCATCAGGTGACCCGTACGCTCGCTTGCCGTGTCTAGTCCATAAAGAAATAAAATGGGATACAGAGTAAAACTGAAAAAAAAATCTAGATTCTATATAAATAAATAACCATTTTATATAGATTGAACGAGCGTTACCAAATCCAGCTGAAAGGGTCCGGACCAACGCCATTTTCTCGATCGTACGATGGGCGAGCTGCCTTAAGATCTTGTATTAGGGAGATGGTTGCCAGCGAGGCGATGTTTCATTTAGGAGTTCCCACTACACGATCTTTGGCTGTTGTTGGTTAGAGGAAACTATCATATAACTTATACTCGCTTTCAAGGGATAGTTTATATCAATATTTAAATATTTTTTTTAGCTTCACGCTGTATTTTGTACATGGCAGGGTATGTAGAGGGAACCCGGGAACTTAGTGTTTAGATACTCCGTTCCGTTTCAAAGTTTAAAGCGTAACAATAATTTCAATGCTACCCGTTATGTTTCTAGTCACTATTTTATACCAACCAGGTACAGCTGTATATTTTGTTGTTGTACACATATTTTGTATTTCATGTGGTAGATTGTAGAAAGTAGTTTGCCCTAGCAACCATGGGCAAAACTCAGTCTTGTGTATGGTGATAAATTTGATTCTGCCTGTCTTTGTATGTGTCTGTGGGTGAATAAATATTTAGGAGTTACAGTGGTTTTTTCATTCGGAACCTTTGTTCATCGCGTTGGTTCTTAGCTGTGTTTTATGAAAATCAAATTATTACAGCCAGTTAAAGAACTACAAACACTTTACAAAGATATTATTATTATTATTGTTTCATCTTCACGCTGTATCCCGCACTAGGCAGGGTAGGCAGAGGGAACGAAAGTGAAACCTAGTGTTATGACACTCCGTTCCACTTCCGTTCCCCACTTTCCGCCGAATTTGAGGCATTGCGTGTTGAGTGGCGGAACTCAACGCCGCGCTTTGCCTTGTTACCAGAGCGAAGAAATGAAACATTAAATATTTAAATTCAAAATATTAAATATTTCATTTCCTCGACTGGGGATCGAACCCAAAACCTGTCGGTTACAGTCACACTCTTGTGCCGCTGCGCCACGACAGGCCTCAAAAGATATTAATTTATGGATAAAATTTGTTTAAAAATATGTTAAGCAGACAGCGACGAAACTATTATACGTGATCGTTTGTACACCGGGTGTCCTCGACGTGAACGCGCTGGGGTGTTACTCAGGTGTTCACCGAGCTGGTTACGTTTTGGCTCTTTAGAAATCTTGGCGAAGAGCGGGGAGCTGGGCCTGTTGAAGCAAATAACTGATTTTGTGATTAAAGTGAGTTAAAATTCAATATTTTAGGCTAATATAGTTAAGAAATATGACAATATCTTATAAAACATTTTACCAATAATATTCCTTCTGTAAAAACATATTATTTACACCCAATTATGACAGATTTTCAAGATTTGAAATCCCAACAAATACCTACTAGAAATATGACTAATTTGTGTAAGCATCCACTCTGGTCTTTTTGGGTTCATCTATTTGTATACTCCATTGTTTTTGGTCCGGCTACCATTCTATATGTGCTCAATTGAAAATTAGTGTAAGACACTCTGTTCCCGTGGAGACACTTGCGTTCCCTCTCTGCTCTGCTCGGAAAGCATTGGGTGTTCAACAAGTAAGTGGCGAAACTAAACGTAACGCTTTGCCTCGTTATCAAAGTGAGGATATGAAAATATTAAATATTTTTTTTCTAGAATTAGAATCGAACCTATAAACACTCGTTTTTTGGAGCCAATCCTGACGTTAACTGAACGTATTTATCGAAATGATCAAAGATTCCTAAAAATGAAGAATTCCCTTGTTTTTATTTATATATTAACAGAATAATTGCTTAGATATAATTGTCCATTCAATTGCATTACAGGAACACTTTCCAGATATCCAACTTTCAGATGAAAACAGATATATA
This sequence comes from Eueides isabella, assembly GCA_019049475.1. Classification (NCBI taxonomy): domain Eukaryota; kingdom Metazoa; phylum Arthropoda; class Insecta; order Lepidoptera; family Nymphalidae; genus Eueides; species Eueides isabella. The sequence goes on along the minus strand of CM032403.1, from coordinate 11,257,499 downwards.
CGGCTGTTTTCTGAGATTGCTCACAGAACAATTGATCTTGTTGCTAAATGGCAAGGTGAATTTATAAATTACTTCAATTTTGAGTGAGTGGTGAGTGATACGGGGGGTAACTTGGTTAACCTTCTAGAACACTGTATCTATGATACTGGAGGAAGGTCAGATAAAGCGTGAGGACCCTCCAGAGGACATGTATGAAGAGGTTGATGACAGTGGTCGAGCTGTGGGTTCAACTTGTGGGTTCGATACATTTCCTCGAGTGGTCAAGGAAATTAAATATTTAATATTCACATCGCTTTGGTAACTAGACATAGCTAGGCGTTGAGTTCCGCAATTCAACACGCAATGCTTTGAGACTGAAAATACTTTTTTCTCTTCTTCTTTATACTGTCTTCCACACATGTGAATGTAGGCAGAAGGGACGCCAAGTGATAAAAAATTCTATTCTCCAATTATCTATTTTTACAGGTTTAGGTTTTACACATGGTCTGTTAAATACTGATAATATGAGTCTCATTGGCGTAACTTTGGACTACGGTCCGTTTGGATTCGTCGATTTGTATGACAGCGGCTTTGTTGCCAACTGTTCTGATGGAGAAGGGAGATATTCATTAGGGAAACAGCCTGATGTGAGAATATTTTATGTGAAATTATATATTTTTGTTTAAATTATATGAAATAAGTTATGTTAATTACTTAGTTATTAGTTGCTAAGTTTAGCTTCACGCTGTATCCCCTACAAGGCGGGGTAGGCAGAGGGAACGTATGAACCTAGTGTTAAGACTCTCCGTTCCACTTCCGTTCCCCACTTTCCGCCGTATTTGAGGCTCTGCGTGTTGAGTGGCGGAACTCAACGCCGCGTTTTGCCTTGAACCAAAGCCAGTATTTCACGCCAAAACACCGTTTAGCCCTGTATAGGGCCCAGGTGCGGCCTCATATGGAATACTGTTCTCACCTTTGGGCTGGTGCACCCCAGTATCAGCTTGAACCATTTGATCGCATACAACGTAGAGCCGTTCGAATCGTTGGGAACCCAGTGATCTGTGTGGGGCTTGATACTTTGGCTTTGCGTAGAGACGTATCCTCCCTGTGCGTTCTCTACCGCATTTATCACGGGGAGTGTTCTGGAGAACTGTTTGACTTGATACCTGCCGCCGAATTTTCCAACCGCACAGTACGTCACAAACTAAAGTACCATCCACATCATCTGGACACGTGGCATTCGACTACTGTGCGGTTTCGTAGGAATTTTCTTCCACGCGCCACACATCTGTGGAACGACCTACCCGCGGCAGTATTTCCAGGTCGATACGACATGGGTACCTTCAAAAAGCGCGTCTACCTCCACCTTAAAGGCCGGCAACGCCCTTGTAGCTCCCCTGGTGTTACACGGGGCCGTGGGCGACGGTGATCACTCACCATCAGGTGACCCGTACGCTCGTTTGCCTTGTCTTTTCCATAAAAAAAAAAAAAAAAGAATGAAAATATTAAATATTTAAATATTTCATTTCCTCGAATGGAGATCGAATCTATCACACGCTTGTGCCGCTGCGCCACCACTAGGCCTCTAAGTGCTAGGTGTAGGGAAAATATTATTTGAAAATATGTTTTTAATAATTAATTAAAGTACGTGCGTTTTTTCCTTTACATCATGCAGGATCATGCTATGATGTACGGTTGCAGGTTCGATTCTCATTCGGGAGAATAAATATTTTTATATTTTTATTTCCTCGTTCTGGTAACGAGGAACAACACACAATGCCTCCGGTTCGGAGAATTCGGTGAAGTGTGGGGAACACGACGGAATGTCTTAACACTAGGTTCCCAAGTACCCTCTGCCTCTGCTTATTATGTGCGGGATAGGTAGGCAGTTCGGAACGTGAAGCTGAAGAATATGAAATTGAAATTTTATCATCATTTATTTATTAACTTAGCTTCACGCTGTATCCCATACATGTCAAGGTAGGCAGAGGAAACTTGGGATTCTTTTGTTAAGGCACTCCATAGGTACTCATTGCGACAGTTCCGTTCCCTGTTTTCTGAAGAAAATGAGTCATTCAAGTTCGGCGTTGAGTTCTGCCACTCACTTGTTGAGTAGCAGATCTCAACGCCGTGGTGTTACCAAAACTAACAAATGAAAATATGAAAAAGTCATGTGCCCCTGCGCTAGAACAAGCTCTTTCAGTTTTATATTTACGTGTAAATAAATTGGGTTATCTTTTTTTTTAGTTTCAACCGCACCTAGTAGTAGGGTTCCCAGAGGGTTCCCAGAGGGAACCTTACCTTTTCCTAAACAAAAATATTTTACCTTACAGGTAGTAGTATGGAATATAGCGCAACTTGCAAACGCTATGGAAGGTCTATTGACTCCGTCACAACAACTGCACATGTCGCACGTGATCAAAACTCTGGACACGTATTGCAAGAATAAAATATTGTGCGTACTTTAATATATATTGTTGTCAGCTTCACGCTGTATCCCGCACAAGGCAGGGTAGGCAAAGGGAACTAGGGAACCTAGTGTTAAGACATTCCGTTCGGTTCCCCACCGTGCATTCGTTAGGCTCTGTTAAGTGGCGTAACTCAACGCCGTGATTTTGCCTTGTTACCAGAGCGGAAATATTTAAATTGAAAATATTAGATATCTCATTTCCTCGAGTGGTTATCAAACCCGCAACCTGCCACACATTTGTGTCCGCGACAGCCTATGTTAACAAAATAAATATAGAGTTAGAAAAATTAGTTTTAGTTGCTTAAGAGCTTTTTTTCAATTTAATTATTTTTTAAATTGAATTAAACATCTAACTACATCTCTGAGTATGAACTAGGAATGAAAAATCTTTTTTTCGCTTCACGCTGTATCCCGAATCCCGGTCTTGTGCGGGATACAGAGTGAAACCGAAAAAAAATCTTCTTAAACGTAAAAATAAAATAATTAATGGTATATAATCAGGGAGACTTTCCTAATAAAAATTGGTCTCAAGAAAGAGAGATGGGGTGACGAAGAGCTGGTGGAGAAACTGCTCGACATGATGCAACACACCGGGGCTGATTTCACAGCTACATTCCGACAGTTGGCTGAAGTAAATATATATATTTAATTAAAAGAATTAATTTACCAAGATTAATCTATACTAATATTATAAAACTGAAGAGTTTGTTTGTTCGCTTGAACGCACTAATTTCAGGAATTTTCCGATTTGAAAAATTCTTTCAGTGATAGATAGCCCATGTATCGAGGAAGGCTATATATATCTATATGGCATCACGCTTAGACCAATAGGACCGGGGCACCAATTAAGAATGTTTCAAAATCGGGGGATTTCTTTCCTAATTGAGAGTTACCGCTGCTTGCGTTGCATAAACCGTAAAAGTTTCGCAAAAATCATGTATGACAGAATTGTTCTAAGAAAAAAATAGTTTTGCCATGTGATTCCGGCTCAGAATATGATCACCCTGGTACTGATGGTGTAGTAAGAGGCGACTAAAGTACGTATGGTAGAGTCACGTTGCCAGTAAAGACAACACGCATGTGCAGACTCGACCGGATTATTACCATCCTCGGCATTTAAAACTGGCGTTATGGAGTGGCTTCAGCCACGGCTTCGGCGTTTCGTATTGGGTAATGCCGGGCCCCGGTGCCAATCCAGCATCATAGCAAATATATATTGTATTCCAGTTGGAGCCATGCGAAATGGTCAGTGAAACGAAATTGATAGAGAAATGGTCACTGAAGCGTTTGTCTTCACATTTCTCTTGGGGGTGTTGGCTCGATCAGTACAGGGAGAGACTGGATAAAGAGGCTGGTTAGTCGTACCTGTGCATAAGTATATTTAAAGTACAAAACACACTTTCGCACTGATTTTAGTGTACCGGTAGCCACATTCCCCCGAATTTTAGGTACTGCAGAGTTGAGTGTCGGTACTCAACGCGCTTGGCTTTTGTTACCGATGAAATGAATATATGAAATATACTAAAGTAAAATTTTAAAAGCATATAAAAATCGTGAACGAATGGCTTAGTTGGTCAGAGCGTTGGAACGGTTTTCCAGAGGCGCGGGTTCAAATCCTGCTTCGTTCAATATTTTTATACGCTTTTTAAAATTTGAGTTTAGTATTTTCTGTCCTAAGTGTGGAATAACACTTTAAAACATAGTAAAAATATGAAATATTTCATTTCCACGAGTGTTGGTCGAACTCACAACTTGTAGAGCTTACTGTCGTACGTGTGCGCCTTGATGGGTTAATTTCAGGGTTTTTTTTCGTAAAAAAAATAAATTTTTTTTTTAATTAACTTAGTGTACAGGTCCAGACGGACAGGCTGAAAATAAACCGATCCTACAGCGATCATTTAATTTTTTAATACGCAGTGAAATCAGTGTTGAAATATTCCAATTTTAAGGTAGGTACCTTAAAATTGGAATATTTCTCTAACACTGATTTCTCTCCTGTATGTTCTTTTTTTTCTTCACATCGTAGATAAACGGCTATGCCACTTGCCTCTGAATTCTAAAGACATTGCGTGTTAAGTGGCATAACTCAACGCCGCGTTTTGTCTCGTTTCCATAGCTTAGTAAGTCATTAATATATTAATGTTACTTAACACAACAGTAGACACAAGTAGCGCCCCCGGTATGTTCGAAGAGGAGCGTCGAAGGCGGATGTTGGCTGTGAACCCTGTATATGTGCCAAGGAACTATATGCTTCACGAAGCGCTGGTTGACGCTGAGAATGATGATTTTGATAAGGTAAAGTATTTTTTTAAAGTGTCCCGATAGGTAACTTGGGAACCTAGTGTTAATACACTGTTCCACTCTGTTCCACTTCCGTTCCCCACTTCTGGCGGAATTTGAGGTATTGCGTGTTGAATAGCGGAACTCAACGCCGCGCCTTGCCTCATTGAAACATCACACACAATGAAAACATTAAATCCTCTCGTCGTTATAATTTTTTTTGTGCTATAAATTTCTTGAAAGTAATATTTTCTTTTTCTTTTTTCATATTGTCTTCTACGAGTGATAAAGAACTCGCACTGAGTGATATATAAGAATTTATGCATATTTAAAGTAATATTCCATATTTACAAAAAAAAGAAATATTTAAGCCGTAGATTTAACCGTCCATGAGGCGCAGGTTCAAGTCCCGTTTAGTACAAATTTTAAAAGTTTTCTTAAAATGATTATTTCGTTTCCATCTAGCTACATTTTCTTTTACGAGTCATAAAGAGGCCGTATGAGGAGCAGCCGGTGGCGGAGGCCCGCGGTTTTTCTTCACCGCCGCCTCAATGGGCGTATACGTTGAAAATTAGTTGTTCTTCTTAATTGGATTTTTTTTTATTTTTGATTATATTTTTTGTTAATTGTTTGAACGATTTAAATAAATTGTTGTAAAAATATTATTTGTTATTTATTTGTGTTTGTATTGGTTATTTTTCTTTTCTTTTTTTTTTAAATATTCACACTGTATCCCGCACATGGCAGGGTAGTGTAGATCTTAGAAATTTAGTGTTAAGGCACTAAGTTCCCATTAGAACACTAGCCTTCGCTGAATTTGAGATATTGAATGTTAAGTGGCGGAACTCAACCCCGCGGTTTGCAGTGTTAGTAGAGCGAAGAAATTAAAATAATAAATACTTCCTTTCCTCGAGTAGGGTTCAAACCCACGACCTTTCGCGTTTGCAGTCGCACGCTTTTGCCTTTGCGCCTGTCTCCTTACCTTCTTTTTAGAAAATATATTAAAAATTATAAATTTTGGTAGTAGAATTTCTATTGTGGTTGGTTAATTTTCTTAAGCATCTTTTTTTGTTATGATCGAAATAAATACTATAATAAAAATAATTGCGGAAATGTTAACGTAAAACCGATAATTAACTTTAAATAATATATTAAACAATAGATTATCGATTCTATTAAATTCGAGGGATAAAATATATAATATTTTAACATTTTTTGTTCTGGTAACGAGGCTAAGCGCTACTTTGGTTTCCGCTACAAGCAGAAAAGTGTTTATTTTTTGTATTTTTTATATCCTGTATAAAGATCGAATGTTTCTGAAACAACAAAAGTTTTTTTTTAAATTAAAATAGATTAGAAATAAAACAAAACCATTAAAAGTAACAAATATAATTAAACATTAAATAAGTACAAATATTCCTTAGGTACAAAATATCACAATGACACAAAACTACAAACTAATATTTATAACATTCTAAACAATGATTCGATCACTTAAAATTATATACATTTAAAATTCCATATAAAAAATTGGAGCCGAATTTGAACCTGCACCTGTTGGATCGAGCTATTGATTGGATATATATATATATATATATATATATATATATATATATATATATATATATATATATATATACATATATATATATATATATATATATATATATATATATATATATATATATATATATATATATATATATATATATATATATATATATATATATATATATATATATATTGGCTTTTTCTTTCTTGAGAATTTACCTGATAGGCTGTTAGCAGGTTTACACTCTAAGCCAAAAAAGATATGTTTTTTATAATTGTAATACATTGTAAGTTGTTTGATCTAAGAGGTGTCAGTTTAAATTCTTTTTAAGTTCGATATTTATTTATATATACGGAATTCTAATGTAAAACTGAAAAAAAAAATATTTAAACAAAGCTTGAAATTTAATTAAGCCAAATTTAATTTTCATTATTAAGTAGAAATTGGCAAAAATGTGTGTTGCCATATAAAACTATTATTTCTTTTAATTTGTACCAAAACGCTTTTTTTAATTTTATTTCTGAATATTCATAAAAACTTTCAAAAATTGCAAAATTTAATAATCTGTAGCACCATTTTATTTAAAAAAATAAAACTCCAAATTAAATTAATATTTACAATTAAGTATCTATTCACCTATTTAATTATCTTTGATAGCTTAGTTAAGTATTTATTTATTAATAAAAAAATACTTTCTTATGTTTTGGTTTCGTACTTCACTTATACAACATTATGTTATTATAATAAGCAAATATTGTCTTTTTATCTGTAAAAGATACGTCACTATGATATATTAATTATTGGTAGAGTAAGTTACAGGCACATCACTATTTGTTAATTTCTGGTCAATTTAAAATATTTTCTTAATTGCTTTTTTTTTTAAATATACTTCTTTATGTAATAGATATAATAAATTCATAATAAAATGTTTATTGTTTTCAAAAAAAAAAAACACTATTTAAATAATTAATTCACAGATAACAACATAAAATATAAATTATCTGTTCAAATTAAATATAACCAAATTAAAAAAAAAAAAAAGTCAAAGTCAACAAAGTTTTCTCTACCAAGGCATTTCACACTAAATAACCGGCAAGAACATTAAAAATATATGAAAAAAAAAGAACATCTTTTTCATTTACGTTTGTATTGAAATAGTTTCTTTTTTCGCTTCCAACATTTTGTAGAAAACAACCGCGTCGTGTACAGTTGGGAAAGTGTCTAATTGAAGCCGCTCCGATTCTAATGTATTGAAACGTTCTATCATTTCCAACACTGGACCTGAGAAGATAATGTACATTTTTAATATGTAAGCCTGTCGTGGCGCAGCGGCACAAGCGTGTGACTGTAACCGATAGGTTCTGGGTTCGATCCCCAGTCGAGGAAATGAAATATTTAATATTTTCAATTTAAATATTTAATGTTTTCATTTCTTCGCTCTGGTACAAGGCAAAATGTGGCGTTGAATCCACTCAACATGCAATGCCTCAAATTTGGCGGAAAGTGGGGAACTGAAGTGGAACGGAGTGTTTTAACACTAGGTTCCCGGGTTTCCTCTGCCTACCCTGCCTCGTGCGGGATAGCGTAGCGTGAAGCTAAAAATAAAATAATAAAAAAAAAATATGTAAGCCTGTTCTAAAGCAGGTGGTTGTAGACGTGATTGGTTGTGGGTTCGATCCTCGTTTGAGGAAATGAAATATTTAATATTTTCATTGTTTCGTTCTGGTAATAAGGCAAAACGCAGCTTTGAGCTACGCCACTCTACATGTGACGCCTCAAATTCAGTGGAAAGTGGGATACGGAATGGAGTGTCTTCACACTACGTTCCGTATGACTTAGAAAATTAACGCCATTTATTACATACTAAGATATCTCAAGATACGCCAAGATGTCTTAAGATAACTGATCTGCTACTTTTGATTTATTATTAGATGAAACGATTTTCGGATTTACCCGAAAGCACTCTGTTTTGGTTCACGCTGTATCCCGCTTATAGCAGGGTAGTCAGCGGGAACTTGGGAACCTAGTGTTAAGACACACATATATAAAATTTAACACATACACAAAATCCGTTATTCAAAGCACTATATCTCCAAAATAAATGCAGAAATAGGGAAATTGCGTGTTTAACACTTGATTTCCTGTATCTCCTATTCTATAAGCGGGATACAGCGTGAAGCTGCAAAACGAACACAAAAATGTCATACCATTGGCCCCAGCGAGTAGCACAGTGACTGTGTTCGCTACCAACTCCCTTTGGGCCGCTACTAAACTTTTAATTCCTGGCGCGTCCACGTAAGAGAGGGCAGTGGCGTCGATAATTACACATTGTACCTAAAATATAGAAACAATATATATTAGTGAAGTGATGGACGCGGGTTCGACACCCAAACGAGGAAAAATTACAAAATAATTTGAATTATATTAACCTGGTAAATTGAGGTATTGAATTAGTTGCCTGTGGAGTGGTGTAAGTCAACGTCACACTTTTGCCTTGTTACCAGAGCGAAGAAGTGTTAATATTATATATACCACTTTATCCTTCTCAAAGAAACAAAATATGTTACATACATAAATTAAGAAGAAGAAGAATTTTGTTTACTAAAAATTATAATTTTATTTCTTTATATTATATTGAGGCCTGTCGTGGCGCAGCGGCACAAACGTGTGACTGTAACCGATGGGTTGTGGGTTCGATCCCCACTCGAGGAAGTGGAATATTTAATATTTTCAATTTAAATATTTAATGTTTTCATTTCTTCGCTCCGTTACAAGGCAAAATTCGGCGTTTAGTTCCGCCACTTAACACGCTATGCCTTAAAATTCGGCAGAAAGTAGGGAACGGAAGTGGAACGGAGTGTCTTAACACTAGGTTCCCAAGTTCCCTCTGCCTACCCTGCCATATGCGGCGTGAGGTTGAGTAGAGTATTTCTTTATATTTGTAATTACCTTATTACTATAGTTGGAGTCCCACTCGTAAGATTCCTTGGAATGGTTCTCTTCTTCAGATTTGAGATAACCGATCTTTCTGAACAACGTTGAACGGAAAAGATTTTTACTGGCAAAGTTCAGGCCACCGCAATAATGGAAGATTTTAATGCCTTGTATTTCTTCAGCCTGAGGAAGATTTTTAATATATTTAAAGATATATTCCATGCTTTTTTTTTTGAAAATGTCTAAAATTTGACCGTAGCTGGATTTGAACCCGCGCCTCTTGGAAACCATGTGCTATGATCAACTAAGCAAAACGTTGCAAGAGATGTGGGTACAAAGCCTGCAACATTACGGAATGTTTATAACATTTTATACATTTTCTGAATAAAAGAGAAAGATTTATTAAAACTTAAATTAGCATTCATTCAAATTGTACAAAGTACATTGTATTAAAAAATATGAAATCATTAATTATAATTAATATTTTAAAATTATATTAGTAATGACTTTACATTGCTATTTCAACATTTTGTTCATACATATTAAAAATTAAAATAGTAACATAGATTATATATAGAAACTTTTCCCAAATATACAAATTATTTCAGTTCACTCATGACATATTTATCACTGTCAAATTTTTGACACCTGTCAAATTGATTAGTTTTTTGACAAACCTTTCAAGAAAATGATATTCAAGGTGTTTTAAAATTTTCCATTAAACAAACAAAAAAAAAACACAAAACATGCGTTTGTTCGGTGACAAAAAGTATCCATTTTCCCTAAAGTACCAAACCGGTATACTCGATGTGGCAAGATGGTGGACGTATATAACAATTAACATATTGATCATGGGTGTTTTACAATATTTCATATTATCTTTTTATAATGATATGGAAATGGAATGGATGAGCCGTGGCGTGTTAATATCGCAGAATTAAATCATGTAAACAAAATGTTATATGATCGATTCAGTGTTGAGAAAATATATAAAAAGAAGAAATTCAAGCAAAGAATAATTCTATTAGAAAGAATTGATATATAAATAACATCTCAGTGACTTTTGTTGTATGAACTTTAAAAAAATAAATAAAAATTATGCCTAAATAGAGTTGGACGTTTAATTCTAAAATTACCATACATTTTACCAATTACTAAAAAGAAGATATTTTCTTTTTTATATTTAACAATTTTAAAGTGTTATTCTATATTGACGATAGAAAAAACATTTTCTCTTTGAAACAGCCCAAGATGCTTAGAGCCACTACGCTCAATTTTGTATATGTTTTGCTAGCGTATTGTTTTTTAAATTAAATAGTAATTTATTTAAAAGTAATACTTACAGCTCGATATCTCTTAATGTCCAAATACAAATCCGTATCAAGAACTCTTCCCAAAAGACAAGTGTAGGGCTTTTGCGAGCGAACGAACAACGTTCCCACACTCGCTATTAAACCAGCTCCGAGACTGAAAACAAATTAAAATATTTTTTGTTTAGCTTCACGCTGTATCCCGAGGCAGGGTAGGCAGAGGGAACCCGGGAACCTAGTGTTAAGACAATCTGTTCCACTTCCGTTCCCCACTTTCCGCCGAATTTGAGGCATTGCGTGTTGAGTGGCGGAACTCAACGCCGCGCTTTGCCTTATTACCAGAGCGAAGAAATAAAACATTGGAGATTTAAATTGAAAATATAAAATATTTCATTTTCTCGACCGGGGATCGAACCCAGAACCTGTCGGTTAAAGTTACACGCTTGTGCCGCTGCGCCACGACAGGCCTCAATTAAAATATATAATTAATATTATATCTTTTTGCAACTTGAGAGAAAAGGGAGAACAAGGAGAATCGGAGATATAAAAATCATGAGAATTCCAGAAGACATGTATGAAGAGGTTGATGACAGTGGACGAGGGGAAAGAGGTATGTCGACGCCGTAGCGTTTGGCGCTCAGTTCTCTCTGTCTACTCCGCTAGGAATACAGCTAAGACGATAAAACAGTAACATTGTACGGGAAGGATATTTGGAGAATTGTGAGAATCGAACCTGGGATAACGTTTAATATCTTACAATCGACATATTTTTTTTCGACATTTTTTATAGCTTGACGCTATATTTTGTACATAACACTGTAGGCAGAAGGAACTTGGGAATCTAGTGTACTCAGTTCCGTTCTCCATTTTCCGTCGAATTTGAGGCATAGCTTGTTTAGTGGCGTAACTCAACGCCGCGCTATATAAGTTAATAATATTAAATTTAAACATTATATAACATTATAAAATATCATTATAAGAGGCCTGTCGTGGCGCAGCGGCACAAGAGCGTGACTGTAACCGACAGGTTCTGGGTTCGGTCCCCAGTCGAGGAAATGAAATATTTAATATTTTCAATTTGAATATTTAATGTTTCATTTCTTCGCTCTGGTAATAAGGCAAAGCGCGGCGTTGAGTTCCGCCACTCAACACGCAATGCCTCAAATTCGGCGGAAAGTGGGTCATAACACTAGGTTTCACTTCCGTTCCCTCTGCCTACCCTGCCTAGTGCGGGATACAGCGTGAAGCTGAAAAAAAAAATAAATAAATAAAATATTCAATATTTATGGTTTTTTCTAGATTTTCTTACAAATATATATATACACTTACCCAATATCAATGTTAACCAACATCGTCGTCAAGAAAGTCACGAGCCAAACAATGGCGTCCAATTTACTAAGCCTCCAAAATCTGAAATAAATATAACATAGTTTTATATTTTAATATTTTTTTTTAATATGAAACATAAATAATGATAAATAATTATAAAAAAAACACATACTAAATCATTTATAGTTATCAAAATTTCAACTAAAAATACATTGACTTGACAAATGAAATAATTAAAAAAATAACAGCTTAATTTTGTTTTCCGCTAATGGTAGGGTTAGTTAGAGGGAACCTGGGAACCTATTCCTAAGACACTACGTTCCGCTCCTCACTTTCCTCACTTTCAACAGCATTGTATTTTGACTAGTGAACTTATCGCTGCGTTTTGCCTTGTTACTGGAGGGATAAAATGAAAATATTTAATATTTCATGTTATGGAGTACAGATTTAATCTACAACCTCTCGCTTTGACGATCATCGCATGAATAAAATAATAACAAAAAAAAAGCAAGAATTCCCTATACTTATACAAAACGCGCATGAAATAAAGAAATAAAAATATTTACTAACTTAACAAATAATATAATTAAAAAAAAAGAAAAGCAGCCCGTCGTGGCGAAGGGGCGCAAGTTTACGACTGTAAACACGATAGGTTGTGAGTTCGATGCCCACACTAGGAAATGAAATATTTTATATTTTCAATTTAAATATTTTATATTTTCAATTTAAATATTCGCTCTGGTAAGAAGGCAAAGCCAAAGTGGTGAACGGAACAGTGTTTTAACACTACCTTTCCAGATTCTCTCTGCTTACCCTACCCGACGCGGGATAAAGCGTGAAACTGAAAAAAAAAACAAAAATACACAACAACCAATATTAACTTATTTATAATTTTAACTGGAATAATCGCGTATTTACATATATTTCGAATCGTTTTTCTCTTTGGAATCCCGACGTTTTTTACTTTACAGTAGTCCCTGGTCACGGTACACTCTACCCGGTTCCAAAAAGGTTTCCAAAAATATATAAAAATCAATATACGCGAATAATCCGGTCAAAAATTTTCTTCACTTAAAACCAATACTAACTTGGCCAACTCCTTGACCTGCATGAACATGCCCTTCAAAGACACAACTATAATGGAGGCGAGCACGCACCGCGGCAACAGTTCGAAGAAAGGCCCCACCCACAGTAAAACACACAGTATCAAACTCGCCGATACCATGGATGTAATCCCAGTTTTACTACCAGCCTGGAAAAAACGTAGGGTAATTTACTTTTTACTTAGAAAACGTATAGAAATATGATTTGAAGTCGCGCCTCTTTGGGAACCCAAGAGGTTCAAAATAAAAAGTTATATAACACCTGAAATCTGTTAAAAAGGTAAATTATTTGTTTTTAGCGTTACAAGGGAACTTGGGAACCTAATCTTAAGGTTCTTATCAAGACATTGGCGTTCTCTATTTTCACTTTTAGGCATTGCATATTGAGTGGTGGAACTCAACACCGCGTTTTGCCTTATTACTAGAAATAAGAAATTAAAATATTAATATTTTTGGGGATCGAACCCACAAGCAGTCTTGTACCACTGCGCCACGATAGACCTTAAGGTCATTATTGGCATGAGAAAAACAAAATTCGAATATCCCAATTAAAGCACAGGGAACCTAGGAACATATTGTTAAGACACTCCGTTCCTTTTAAAACACTACCGTTCCTCACTTTCCACCGAATATGAGGCATTTTATATTGATTGGAGATCGAAGAAATGAAAATGTAAAATTAATATATTTTTCAAGTGGATATCAAACTTACAACCGTTGCGCTTAAAGTTACACCACTGCGCCACAACGGATCAATTTAATAAATTGATTTTAGTATTAAGTCATTATCATAATTCATAATTATACCTGATACTGTATATACGATCTGGACAAGCTGGCGCAGAGCGGAGCACAGAAGAAGAACGAACCAAACACATTGCTTGTACCCTGAAATAATATAAAATAAAAAATATACTCTCTCTCTCTCTCTATCTCCGCTGTACCCCGCACATGGCAGGGTAGGCAAGGGAACTTGGGAACCTAGTTAAGACACTCTGTACCATTTCCGTTCTCCACTTACCGCCATTTTTTTGAGGCATTGCGTGTTAAGTAGCGTAATTCAACGCCGCGTTTGTACCAGAAAGAAGCAATGAAAACATTTAATATTTAAATTGAAAATATTAAATATTTCATTTCTTTCTTCGAGTGGGGATCGAACCCACAACCTGTTAACACAAAACTATATAATATATCTTTATTTTAAAATCCCCAATCCAAAATTAGTAAATTGCTGATTCAATTATCATAAAACTTAGCTAATAATCACCATCACGGATAAGGATATTGATGAAAATCGTTATCAAATTAGTTCATTCTTTCCGGAGTTCCGGTGCCACAGACGGACAAACACAGAAGTATATAGACAGGTGAAACCCACCATGAACTAATAAATATTTCAATCCATTCCAACTATAGAAATGAAAACATTTTCAATATAAAAAATCCTTGAAAATCCCACAACGATCTAATAAGTAAACTAGCATCCAACCTGCGGCTTCGCCCGTTTGAATTGCACTATTTTATTTAATAATCTCAATTACTTTCTTGTTATAACAACATTATTACTTTTAATACGATATCTATACATTGAAAAATTAATAAAAAATAATAAAAGAGGCCTGTCGTGGCGCCGTGGCACAAGAGTGTGACTGCAACCGACAGGTTCTGGGTTCGATCCCCAGTCGAGGAAATAAAATATTGAATATTTTAAATTTAAATATTTATTGTTTCATTTCTTCGCTCTGGTAATAAAGCAAAGCGTGGCGTTGAGTTCCGCCACTCAACACGCAATGTCTCATATTCGGCGGAGTGGGGAACGGAAGTGGAACGGAGTGTCTTAACACTAGGTTCCCGGGTTCCCTCTGCCTACCCTGCCTCGTGCGGGATAAAGCGTGAAGCTGAGAGAAATTAATAAAAAAATGTAGCAATTTTGATAAATTGGCGTAATAACTTATTCATTTGTTAACCGTATAGTAGAAACTGTATTTAAATTTTGTTAGCAGTCTCTGAGATTAGCGTCCTTATTCCTTTTTTTGAACATATCTCACATGTACGTGATCAGTAACAGAGTAATAAGTATAGATGTGAAAGTTTGTTAGTACGTATGTTTGTTCTAATTTCAAGCAAAAACTACTAAACAGATTTGGATGAAACTTATATATCAAAATAACACATAGCCTACAGTTTACGTAAAACAAAACCTTAAGCGGGCGAAGCCGCGTTTCGGGCGCCAATAACCATAATAAAAAAAAAGTTTCCAAAATCTTACCAAAGCCAAAAGCTCTTGATTGGCATCAATCTCATATTTGTCCTTGGAAGCAAAGATCAACGCCATGGACATAGATATGGTGTACGTCACCATGGTGATGGTGAACGCGTCTAACGCGATAGTCGGCAAGAGCTCTACGGGAGGGACCGTGGGCTCTGGTAAACTGTTAATATAACGACAATTAAAATTAATTCCTTTTTTTTTAATAAAAGTGGGGAACGGAGTGTCTTGACACTAGCCTGCCATGTGCGGGATACAGCGTGAAGCTGAGTGAGTGAGTGAATTGAATGACATACATATATAAATGTGAGCCTGTGATTCTTAAGCACTAAAATTTAGAGGAACAGTATGTAACACGACAGGTTGTGGGTTCAATGACCACTCGAGAAAATTTAATATTTTCTATTTAAATATGTAATGTTTTCATTTTTTGCTCTCGTATTAAGGCAAAGCACGGCGTTGAGTTCCGCTACTCAACACACAATGCTTCAAACTTGGCGGAAAACATGCAACGGAACAGA
The DNA here is from genome assembly GCA_019049475.1 of Eueides isabella. Classification (NCBI taxonomy): domain Eukaryota; kingdom Metazoa; phylum Arthropoda; class Insecta; order Lepidoptera; family Nymphalidae; genus Eueides; species Eueides isabella. Next base: position 11,241,752 of record CM032403.1, on the reverse strand, counting down.
GTATCCTAACACTTGGTTTCTAAGTTTCCCCTGCCTACCCTGCCATTTACGGGATACAGCGTGAAACTGATTAATTATTTCTTTTATCTACGACTCTTTCCCTATTGCTGAATACCACCATAAAAAAGTAAAACAATATTATATAGCGTTTTTGCCCATTTTCTCTCTGGAAATAAAGCAAAGCGCAACATTTAATTTCTTCATTCAACATGCCTCCAGTATTCCGCAGAAGGTTCCCACTTTTCGCGGAATACTTTATACTGTTTACGGAGTGGAAGTGACTGAACGGAGTGGAAACGGTAACGGAGTGTTTTAACTCTAAGTTCTCTCTGCGTACCCTGCTATAAGCGGGATACAGTGTGAAGGTAATATACAACAAAAATAAATAATAAATAAAAAAAACCATACCCGGTAGGTATTGTCCCTACTAAGGAGATTCCATAGTGTCCTTTCAAGTCTACGAATTTTGATACTAATGTACCGATAACTATAGCTAACAGTTCTATAGGCACTGGCACACGACTCCTCTTGCTTACCCACGGCTGAAATGAGAAATGTTGAATAAATTAATTACATAGCTATATTATATACATGCTGTACATTTCAGGACAATCATAGAAAACCCAGTATTTAAATATTCGGTCCAATTTCCTACTTCCGGCCGAATTTAAGGCATTGCACGTTGAGCAGCGGAACTCAACGCCGCGTTTTTGCCTTGCTACTGGAGCGTAGAAACGGAAATAAGTATTTAATTTGAAAATAAATATTTAATTTCCTTGAGTCGGGATCGAACCCACAGCTTCTGGTGTTTACAGTCACACGCTTGTGGCCCTGCGTCACGACATGCAACGTGACATAACATTGTTATCAAATTAATTAAATAAAAACTTTATTTTAACGATTGCAAATAAGTATAACAATAAATAAATGCATTGGTATCAATTTCGACAAAGCCATGAAAATATAATATGAAGTCCGCCATCTTGAATAACCTACAATCTGCCATTTTCTAGCGGCGGCCATCTTGAATGTGTAATAATACAGACTATATATTTTTGCATTTTTGTTAGAATTATATATTCAATTTAAAATCAGTCAGTCAACAGGAGAGGGGTTTAATTAACATAACTAGATCTGACCCATGAATAAGTCAAGCTAATACCGTTTAATATTAATAAGACAAAGCATCGTGATCATATTTTATGTCACAATTTTGGAAGATCTATATAATTATTGGCTAATAAAGATTGCGAAGACGTTATTTAACTTATCAATATTCAACACAGTTTATCTGAATATTTAACAAGCAAAAAAATTTAAATTTAAAAAAGGACTCCCTGATCATATAATCACAGTATGATATGAAAAATGTTATGTTTACTTTGGAAATATTAGTTATTTTATTTCGTCGAGTGAGGTTCGAACCAGAGACGAGAGAGAGGGAAGTGACAAATGTAACGGAGTGTCTTAACACTAGGATCCCAAGTTCCCTCTGCCAACCCTGCCATGTGCGGGATACAGCGTGAAGCTGAGTAGATATAAATTATTTAAATATCCTCACCTTAAGAACTTCATTATTCAAAGCTATGACGGTGCAAGCCAATGCTGATATCGCAAACGCCGTCCAGTTAGCGTTCGGCATGTTTTTCACTATCTCTATAGCGGTCTGAAATAAATTTAAAAATAATATAAAAAAAAGTTATAGAAAATATTGTTTTACAATTAGAAATACATGATAATTTCTTTACTGCGCACATATAATTCGAAAATTAAAAAATATTTCGACCTACAGAATAGCTATCTCATCTCAGCAAAGTGCTTTTAGCTCTAAAATTAATGATCTCATACTCAGTTTCACGCTATACCCCGCACATGGCAGGGTAGGCAGAGGGAACATGGGAACCTAGTGTTAAGACACTCCGTTCCACTTCCGTTCCCCACTTTCCGCCGAATTTAGGTATAGCGTGTTGAGTGGCGGAACTCAACGCCGCGTTTTGCCTTTTAAAATGGCATTCCAATGTGTTTATTATGTGGAAACTACTATGCCACAGACAGACGCACGAACAAGCCAGGTAGCCATAGTAATCAAGCAATTGAATATAATATTTAAAATAATTTTATATTAAAAATATATATTCGAAGGCCTGTCGTGGCGCAGCGGCACAAGCGTGTGACTGTAAACGAAAGGCTGTGGGTTCGATCCCCACTCGAGGAAATGAAATATTTAATATTTTCAATTTAAATATTTAATGTTTTAATATCTTCACTCTCGTAAACCACTCAGCACGCAAAGCCTTAATTTAAGCGGAAAGTGGGCAACGGAAGTGAAACGGAGTGTTTTAACACTAGGTTCACATGTTCCCTCTGCTTACTCTACCATGTGCAGGATACAGCGTGAAGCTGAGTAAAAATACATGTTTTTTTAAATAAAATTAATCACTGTTAAACTGAAAAAAAATATTAATAAAATTCATTGTTAACCTATATTTTTTTTTAATTTACCCAATTATATAAAAAAGAAACACCATGTATAAAGAAAACAACATAAAACCACAACTCACAAACACAACTTTATAATTAGATCCCAATTTCGGCAACTTAATACCAAACAGATCTTTCAACTGCGAGGACAGTACGTGGAATGAGGCGGCGGTCGTGAACCCGGACACCAGAGGCTCAGATAGTAACGTTGACACTGCGCCTAGACGCATTATCCACATGATTACCTGAAAATTATATGAAAAAAAAAAAAAACATAATTTATATGAATATTGCTTTTTTATTTACTCAGCTTCACGCTGTATCCCGCACGTGGCAGGGTAGGCAGAGGGAACTTGGGAACCTAGCGTTACGACACTCTGTTCCACTTCCGTTCCCCACTTTCCGCCGAATTTGAGGCATTGCGTGTTGAGTGGTGGAACTCAACGCCGCCCGCCGCTTTTATTTAAATAACTGAGTAGTAAAAATAATATTATATAACTGAGTAGCTAGGACCCTAGTGTTAAGCCAGTGCTGTCACTAAGAAACTGAAAATAAATAATTCCCTAAGGGGGTATCGAATCTGCAACCATCGTTTACAGTCTAAATATTTATTTCAACTTAGACCAAATAACTATTAAAAATTATTAATATATAAAATGCAATAAAAAAACCACATTCAACATAAGTATCAATAAATGATACATTTTGATATATTCAAAAGTATAGATAGACTGATAAAAAATAAGTAAATAAAAGTTATAAAAAAAAATAATAAAAATATATGATAATAGATAGAAAACAATGACCCCGACGTGATTTGAACACGCAACCTTCTGATCTGGAGTCAGACGCGCTACCGTTGCGCCACGGAGTCGGTACATCAGAGTTTGAAATTATAAGTCTATATGCACTTAGGTGTTATTTAATATATTTATAATAATATTTTTAGGTTTTTTTAATTTTATTTGACAATTAAGAAAAAAAAATCGCAAATTAAAAAGAATAAGGGCCTGTCGTGGCGTAGCGGCACGACAGTATGTCCGTAACCGACAGGTTCTGAGTCCGATCCCCAGTCGAGGAAATGCAATATTTAATATTTTCAATTTAAATATATACTGTTTCGTTTTTTTGCTCTGGTAATAAGGCAAAGCGCGGCGTTGAGTTCCACCACTCAACACGCAATGCCTCAAATTCGGCGGAAAGTGGGGAACGGAAGTGGAACGGAGTGTCTTAACACTAGGTTCCCAGGTTCCCTCTGCCTACCCTGCCTCGTGCGGGATACAGCGTCAAGCTGAGAGAGAGAGAGAAAAAAAATATGATGACGTAATAGCCATTTGAGGTCTTGCCTAAAAATGAAAAGCCTTGGAAAGTCGAAAACAATTCCTAGTTATTAATAAAGCACGGATTCGAATCCGCTACTATAACTATGATTTTTTTAAAATATTTCTTTTGAAAATATTATTTTATATGTATGTTAGCATACCTACATATGCAAACTATTATTTACAATCGTATTTTCATATATATATTTTATATTATTTCCATATTTTAGCATACCTATTCCATTATACTGGATTTCTATAATTTACGTTGAATTTAAATAATCAGGTCGATAAATCTAAAATAAAAAAAGAATAAGATCTTATATAACTTTACATAAAAAAAAAAAAAAGTTAGAATCAGTCATTATTCTAGACCACCAGACGTATCGCCTGTAAAAGTGGTGACGTTGGCATTTCATATTAATCAATACGTTCAGACACAAAGCGTGTGTTGTAATCTAAACTTATAATAAATCTGTAACTGATCATTGGTCTGTACATGGAAGATATATTTGAAACCATATTTAAATGGAGTTTTCGCTATTATACTTTAATGTTTATGCTTGAAATAGAGTAATTTAACTGGGCTAAGCCACGGACGGATGTCTTTTATAATAATTTAATTTCTACCTAACGGTAAGGAAGCAAAGCGCGGCTTTGAGTTCCGCAATATAACAAGAATTCGGCATAAAGTGGGAAACAGTGTCTTAACTAATCATTGTCTGTACATGAAAGATATATGAGAAAAGCTATTATTAGGGGCATATATCAATGTAATATTACCCAAAACAATGTTTTTTTTTTTTAACATTTTTGTCGGTTTGTCTGTGCATTGGTTTTCAATGTTATTTTAATTTAGTAAACTTCCCTTAACATTTAAAGTTTGCTTTATTGGAATATATTTGTAAATAAAATTGAGGCATGTCTTGGCGCATGAGCAGAAGCATATAACTGTAAACGTAACAGGCTGTGGGTTCAATGCCCACTCGAACAAAATAAATATTTAATATTTTCAATTTAAATATTTAATGTTTTCATTTCTTCGCTTTAGTAACAAGGCAAAGCGCGGCGTTGAGTTCCACCACTCAACATCCCATGCCTCAAAATCGGCGGAAAGTGAGGAACGGAGTGTCTTAATTCCCAAATTCCTTCTCTACCCTGCCATGAGCGGAGTAAGCGTTTCTAAAAAGTAAATATTTACTTACTTGTAAAAGGCCAACCGTTAACGTGAGTATACTGAGTACTTGCAACGGGGAATATCCATTCGTTATTATGTCGGGACCTGGAATAAATGAAAAACTTCTTCATTTCTTCTTCAGCTTCACGCTGTATCCCGCACTTGGCAGGGTAGGCAGAGAGAACGGAAGTGAAACCTAGTGTTATGACACTCCGTTCCACTTCCGTTCCCCACTTTCCGCCGAATTTGAGGCATTGCGTGTTGAGTGGCGGAACTCAACGCCGCGCTTTGCCATATTACCAGAGCGAAGAAATGAAACATTAAATATTTAAATTGAAAATATGAAATATTTCATTTCCTCGACTGGGGATCGAACCCAGAACCCGTCGGTTACAGTCACACTCTTGTGCCGCTGCGCCACGACAGGCCTCAAACTCAAAAACGTACCAACTTATATTGAATGTTAACAATATTAGTAAAAATGAAGCCTCTCGTGGTGCTGGAGCACAGCGTGTGACTGTAAACGTGACGGGTTGTGGGTTCGATCCCCATTTGAGGAAATTAAGAATTCAATATTTTAAATTCAAGTATTTAATGGTTTCATTCCTTCGCTCTGGTACTAGACAAAGCGCGGCGTTGAGTTCGCCACTCAACACACAATGTCTCAAATTGCACGGTAAATGGGGAACGGAAGTGGAAAGGAGTGTCTTAACACTAGGTTTCCGAGTATCCTCTGCCTACCTTACCGTCTGTGGGATACAGCGTGAAGCTGAGCAGAGTAATATTTACTAATAAACATGCTAAGGATACAGATTTTGTTTTTATTAAAGCTTTTTTAGATAAATTAAAAAAAAAAAAAAAGAAGTAGTAATAGAGCGTCATGTAAAATGTCCATCCATTTAATTTTAGGCACAAGAGTGGGGGTTCGATCCTCATTCGACTAAATTAAATGAAATATATAATATTTTCATTTCTTCACTCTGATAAGATTGACTTCCACCATTCAACACACAATGCTTTCAGAATTCGGTGGAATGTGGGAAACGGAAGTGCCTCAACAGCAACACTGAGTTCCTCAGAACGAATTCTAATTAACCTTTAGGTCTGTATATTAAAGCAGGTCTTAATATACAGACTTAAAAGTTAATTAGATAATTAATCATGAAAATAGCACTAAAATCGTTTTATTTTCCACTAAAAACACCATTACGGATGTATTGCTCATTAGTTATTATTAAATATTGACATTTCTCGTGATATTTCAGAATAAAGTCAAGGCTTTCAAGATTGAACATTATCAAAGGTTGATAAGGAAAACACTAAATTAAACGTAATTAGGATTAGTAATAAGGAAAGACGGACGATATATATATATATATATATATATATATATATATATATATATATATATATATATATATATATATATATATATATATATATATATATATATATATATATATATATATATATATATCCGTCCGTCTTTTTCTTTGTCTGTAATATAAGCAAGTAACCAGATTTGAATGCAGATTTCACTATTATTTTTTGCAAACTGATATTTAGTTTTTGGTTTATTTAAATAAATTTAAAGCGGTTAATAAATACAAACGTTACGTCAATTTAAAATCTTACGTTATCGACAAAATTGCTTCAATAAATGATTATTCATTTAGCTGTTATTTTAGTTTTCAATGTATATAGTCTTTCTTTCTTTCTTAGCTTCACGCTGTATTCCGCACAAACAGGGTAGGCAGACTTTCCGCCGCATTTAAGGCATTGCGTGTTGAGTGGCGGAACTCAACGCCGCGCTTTGCCTTATTACCAAAGCGAAGAAATGAAACATTAAATATTTAAATTGAAAATATTAAATATTTCATTTCCTCGACTGGGGATCGAACCCAGAACCTGTCGGTTACAGTCACACGCTTGTGCCGCTGCGCCACAACAGGCCTCAAACTACTACTACTACCATGTGGTACTGTTTGTTTCAGTTTGCAAAGGTACTCGTATGTCAGGAAATCATCTCGGAACGTTTTCCTGTCTTCTCCAAGAATGAGTTCTTTAGCTAATAGTGAATGGCCAATTTTGATGGATTTTTTAACTAATCACTAGCTTAGAGACATTTGCTTAATACAATTACACAAATAAGGAAAAATCTACACTAATTACGCTGTCAACCCGCAGGGTGTGTAAGTGTGTAAGTGGAGGTGACTAGGGTACCTAAAGTTACGACACTGTGGTTCCCATTACCGCATTTCCGTTCTTTACATTCCGCCGAATTTGAGGTATTGCGTGTTGATTGGCGTAACTCAACGCCGCGCTTTGGTTTAAATATACATAATATTTAAAATGTAATTAGCATTTCGTTAGAAAATTTAATTTTATATATAACTTTAGACAGTACCTTCGCTAGCTGTAGCATTTACAATGCCTATTATTTCCGGTCGCGTTGAATATTGTGTCACCACCTGCAGAAAAAACACATCATAATGTATGAATAATTATGTCATTTGACGCCATTATTGTGAAATACTTAGTAATATATATTCTAATGTAGACGATGGTTTCCAGTTCTAATCTTGTCATTATTAAATATTTATTATAAGTTCTCTGTCTCGTTTAAATAAGGGCATTATGACTTAGTAGGTACTTTATATTATATTATGCAAATATCTTTTTCTTTCCCGCACATAGCAAGGCAAAGGAAACTTGAGAAACTAGTGTCAAGACACTTTCCGGTGAATTTGAAACATTGCGTGTTGAGTTGCGAAACTCAACGCCGCTCTTTGACTTATTACCAGAATGAAGACATGTAAACATTAAATATTTAATTACAAATATGAAAATATAAACATTAAAACTTTTAATCTATCATTACCAATACCTTAAACATATTTAACAGAATTCCAAAATATATATTACCTTGCCCGCCATAAGGCAAGCCATGGACACATGGGGTGATGTGCCCAATATCACATAGATTAAGACTGGGAAAAACGCCATGTACAGACCGACTATTGGTGGTACTTCCGCGAGCAACGCGTAGGCCATACCTAAATCAAACATAAAATATATATAAAATATAATATATGTATAATTACAACTAGAAAGTAGTATAGAACAAAAAGAGATTAATTAAATAAATCATACATTTTTTTGGCTTCACGCTGTATCCGCACGAGGCAAGGTAGGCAAAGGGAACCCGGGAACCTAGTGTTAAGTTAAGACACTCCGTTCCAATTCCGTTCCCCACACATTGCATTTTGAGTGGCGGAACTCAACGCCGTGCTTTGCCTTATTACCAGTAATAAGGCAAATGATACATTAATTTCATTTTTTTCTATTAAATTTTACAACCTATTTAACCCCAACCCAAGCGATTTACAAGATTTTCTTCAATTAAAAATTCAAATAAAATTTAAATTAAAATTTTCTTAAAAAAATATTTTCGTTTAAGTATTATAAAGTCGAGGGATTTTTTCTTATATTATTTATTTATTTCACACATATTTGTTTTTGTAAAAAGTAAGAAGATCTGAAGGACATGTATGAAAAGGTTGATAACAATGAACGACCGAAAGAGGTATATAAAAAACATCTTAATAGTTTTGTATTCGATTCTCTCGTTTATCTATCTTTAAAATTGCTACAATCTCATATAATTTTTGATAGCATTTTCGCACAACCTAAATGGCAAGGTTAACGAGTGAGTCCAGTTCGGCCGACGACAAATACCTTCGAAATATGCAGATGCTCCATAAATAAGTTGAGAAATTGTAAAATGGAACAGAAATAAGTGGCACATTGATTGACCTACTAAACTAAAAGTCATGAAGGTACATAACATTACTAATAAATGACCGTCAAAAACGTTTCATATTTTATTATTTTAGTCAGCGTATTATTAAAATCGTATTACACAATGCGACGAGGTCAGTAAGTACTTATACGTTTATACGTTATATACGTTTATAAAATGCCCAATAAAAGATTTATGTCGCCAACATCCTATTTACTAGTCTCCTGTGAAAATATCTACTTGCTCAGCTTCACGCTGTATCCCGCACATGGCAGGGTAGGCAGAGGGAACTTGGGAATCTAGTGTTAAGACACTCCGTTCCAGTTTCATTTCCCACTTTCCGCTGAATTTGAGGCATTGCATGTTTAGTGGCGGAACTTAACGCCGCGTTTTGCCTTTTCTACCAGAGCGAAGAAATGAAAACCTTAAATATTTAAAAACCTTAAATATTTAAACTAAAAATATGAAATATTTCACTGCTTCAAGTGGGAATCGAACCCACGACATGTCGATAACAGTCACACCCTTGTGCTCGCTGCGCCACGACAGGCGCTTAAATATCTCTCTAAATATCGCTAATTATATAGTTATACATATATTTGTATCTACATGTATACATATATATATATATATATATATATATATATATATATATATATATATATATATATATATATATATATATATATATATAACTTCAGTTGTATACTGCGTATGGTGGAGTAGACTAGATAGCTCTAGACAACGCCGCGCTTTGTCTTGCTACCAGAAAGAAGAAAATGAAAATATTAAATAATTCATTCCTACAAGTGAGTAACAAACCCACAACCATCGCTTTTACAGTCAGATACTGTACTGCTGCGCCACCACAGTATTCACAATTAATTCGACATATAAAAATAAAGAAAATTATATCTAAAGTCCAGTTTTTAAATTATGGCGTTTAACAAAAATAAAATCTCCAATGTCGAACCTACGATCTTCGGTGACCTATCCTTACCTTGAGGTATGTGCATTACGGCGGTAGTGGCACCAGCTACCAAGTCCCCAACCAGATCCCGCTTTATACTGTATCGTGGCAGCCATCGCGCTATCGGTAGTGAATTCAGCACGCATTCGCCGAAACCACAACTCTGCACTGCCCTCTTACATCTGTAGGACACTGAAATAAGGAATAATTTAGATAACCTTTCTATTGGACTACTTTTATTATTTTTAAAATGTTTATCCTTAAATATTAAAAAGCGTATAAAAATTTTTAACGAAGCAGGATTTGAACCCGCGCCTCTGGAAAACCGTTCCAGCGCTCTGACCAACTAAGCCATTCGTTCAGAGCGCTGGAACGGTTTTCTAGCGGCGCGGGTTCAAATCCTGCTTCGTTCAAAATTTTTATACGCTTTTTAAATTTAAGTTTAGTATTTTCTGTCCTAAGTGTGGAATAACACTTTAAAACATGGTAAAAATATTTATCCTTAGTTTACACCTAGGAAAGAACAATATTTATTTAGAAAACGTATAATAATAAATATTCTTCTCTTAGGAATGTAGTGGGATTTAAAATCGTTGGGCGATAAATATATATTTTTTAAATATTTGCGTAGAAAATATTTGTAAATATCTCCCTACAGAAGATAATGAACACAAATAAGTTGTAACAAACGTATAAGATTTTCGCCGTAGCTTGATGGAGCGTATGGCTTAGTGGTCAAAGAGCTTCGACAGATTTCAAGAAGGGCAGGTTTTAATCCCACTACATTCAGCTTTTTTTTGTTTAGAGGAAGTAAAAAAAAAGCTCAAAGTTTTATAAAATGTTAAATAACTTTTAATAACAAAGTAATTAATTACTTAATAAAAAATATATCACTAAATCACCTTGGTAAAGTGATTGTAGTTCTAAATTGTTAATCCCATTGACATTAAACTAAGCTAAAATACGATACATATTAATTACTAATAGGTTTTCAATTAAAAAAATAAAATATTTTTACTATTTTTAAAGTGTTATTCCATATTTAGGAAAGAAAAATACTAAATTTAAAAACGTATAAAAGTTTGTACGAAGCACGGTTGCATGGACGGTTTCCAAGCGGCGCCGGTTCAAGATCTGCTTCGTTCAAATTTTTACACGTTTTTAAATTCAGAAATAAACACACTCACATTGTTTCCTTAATTCAGCAACAGTGCCATAGACAGGTCAGACAGGTTAAACTTTTAACATACCTCTTTTGTCTCTAGTGTAATGAAATTAAACTTCACGCTTTATACCGCTCTAGCAAGTTAGGCAGAGGATACTTGGTTGGAACAGAAAGTCTTAACACTAAGTGTGTTGAGACTTTCTGTTCCGTTCCCCACTTTCCACTGCACATGAGACCCTGACCGAGTAGTGCTCAACTCGACGTGTTGAGGTTGATAAGGTTTTTTTTTTATGAAAAAGACACGGCAAACGAGCGTAAGGGTCACCTGATGGTAAGTGATCACCGTCGCTCACGGCTCTGTGTAACTCTAGAGCCTAGAGGAGCTACAGGATCGTTGCCGGCCTTTATGGTGGATGGTTACCGGGGCCCGGCATTACCCAATGCAAAACACAGTGGCCGAAGCCACTACTTAACGCCGGTTTTAAATGCCGGAGGTGGTAATGATCCGGTCGAGTCTGTTCATGCGTGTTGCCATTATTCATACACACGTACTTTAGTCGCCTCTTACGACACCATCAGTACCAGGGTGATTCTATTCTAAGCCGGAATCAAACGGCGTAAATTTATTTTTCTTTCTTTAATTTTATGAAAAGTAAAATACAAAATTTGCTTATCTTACTTGGCTTCTTAGGGACTTGATAGTCAGCATCTTTGTTCAGGGCATCCTGTTGATAAACACGTCGTATGACATTAAACTGTTGACTTGGTCTAGACTGTAACCTGTAACAAATAAAAAGTTAATTTTAGTAATAATATTACATTTATACTCAGCTTCACGCTGTATCCCGCACATGGCAGGGTAGGCAGAGGGAACTTGGGAACCTAGTGTTAAGACACTCCGTTCCACTTCCGATCCCCACTTTCCGCCGAATTTGAGGCATTGCGTGTCGAGTAGCGGAACTCAACGCCGCGTTTTGCCTTGTACCAGAGCGAAGAAACGAAAACATTAAATATTCAAATTGAAAATATTAAATATTTCATTTCTTCGAGTGAGGATCGAACCCACAACCTATCGGTTACAGTTACACGCTTGTGCCTCTGCGCCACGACAGGCCTAATATTACATTTATATTTTGTTATTTTTTTCATTTAACAATTAAAAATCAGAGTCATGAAAAAGAGAAGTATGTATATAGGACGACTTGATTCATGCCACATATCGTGTATAGTATACCAATATGTAATATATTAATAAAAAAATCTAATATTTAAATACATATAAATATAAATTTAATAATTTTAGGGTTCCATATCCTAAGGGCAAAACTAGACTCTTATTAAAAATATGCCGTCCGTCTCCTAAAAAGTCTGTTTGACTGTCCATGGCCAGGCTCTTAAGCAGTGATAAACGAGGACAGTTGAAATTTTTTATTTCCGTTGCCGCTATATAAATAATTAGTATTTATTTCGTATACTATAAAAAAAAATAAGTTAATAATCATTTATGCAACATACATAGTTTTATCACTGGTTTTATAAATGATACGGAATCCTTAAGTGTGGGTCTGATTCTCACTTAGTCGGAGTTTAAACATGGATAATATGCATTTTTAAAATACCCTTAGTAGCTGCACAATACCTAGCATCTATGTCCGTACTTTTGTAATTAAAAAATATCAGGAAAAGCCGAAATCATTTAAATTTCGAGAATGTTCGAAAGCAACAGTGTATTTTTACTATGTTTTAAAGTGTTATACCACACTTAGGACAGAAAATATTAAACTTAAATTTAAAAAGCGTATAAAATTTTTTATATTTATATTTTCTGTCCTAAGTATGGAATAATACTTTAAAACATAGTAAAAATATTAAAATAAATAGTATTCTCTCTTGCCAAACGATAATTCTTACGAGTTGTCTTTGGGTAGCGGAAATTTGTAAAAATCTCCCTACAGAGATGCTAATAACATAAGAAAGTTGTAACAAGCGTATAAGAATTTCGACGAAGCTCGGTGAGAACGAATGGCTTAGTTGGTTAGAGCGCTGGAACGGTATTCCAGAGGCGCGGGTTCATATCCTGCTTCGTTCAAAATTTTTATACGCTTTTTAAATTTAAGTTTAATAGCAACAGTGTATTTTAACCATAATAATATTAAAATATTATAAAAAGCGGTCTAAAAGTTGTTTTAATAGAAAAAGTATAAGTCAAAGTTTTTACAAAGAAATCATAAAAAACATAAATATATTTTAATATAGCAACACTAAGCAAGTAGTATATTTTTAATAAATTCCTTTGTTCAAAATCGTATCACTTTATTTAACATGTATTGTATCACTTTACTATTAATATCGTAAATGTCATAGACCTTACAGTATTGGCTGTTGATACGAGACTAATTAATCTTGCTTGATAAAAGTTGCGCTTTGGAATGCTATAAGGAAAAATATATTATATTTTTACCATTGCGTGTCAAAAAGCGGAACTCAACGCCGCATTTTGCCTCGTTATCAGAATATTATATATTAGTTTTATGAGAGCAGTGAGATACACAGGGATTAAAAAGTTTAATCTGTACTTCCACAATTCGGAACATTGCGTGTTGAAAAGCGAAATTTAAGAATTCACAATATAACGGCATTCACTTTTCGTCCTATACCGAGAATCCCAATCTTATCGATCCGATTTCAATCTGTTTAAATATATTTATATATAAATTATGCTTGATTTGTCCGGAACTTGATAGAAATGTATGAGAGTTCTCATTGTGTCTTATATAAGAATATTTTGAACGACTGACATCGAACTAAAAAACGTACCGTCACCAGACAATAAAAATATTTATTGCTTCAAATAAAAATCTAATTTACTATCATCGTGTTTATAGTGCAGCAAACAGTTCCATTCCCATGGTAAAAATATGGTTATTTATGGTTTCATTTGAAAAATAGTTTTTTTTTTTAATAAAATGATTTTCCATAATGTAAGAAAGTCCTATTAGTCCGTCCGTTTATATATTTATGTGTTCATCTGGCCTAATGTAAGAAAGTCCTATTAAGTTTAAATTTCCACTGATAATTTATCTCTATTATTGTTTCAACAATTACGAACAAAATTAATATTCAAATAAATTATTTAATCATAGACAACACATTTTATTGTCATGTTTATAGATAATGGTACGGAACCGACCACTGTGCACGTGGGCGACTCTCATTTTAATTTAAAAAGTTGACAAAAACTACCCAATACATAACTAGGCACATTGACACTTTATGAGGAAGTGTAAGCTTTACAATTTAACTAATATATAAGTGATATTTTTTTAGCGAGACTAATTTTTAAATAATTATTGTGGTGCGTTCAAAAAGTTTAGTTTTATACTATTTTTTCCTACACACAATTTCAAAATAAATCACTTTAGAAATGGCTTTATTTATTTCACGCTATAATGATCGAGATCAGTGATAATTTATTTTAAACGGTCATAGCGCAGTTACAGCGAGTACTAACATAAGTAGTGATTGCGAGTTCAAAGTCATAAAAGGTCTAAGATCCACGTAAATGGCAATTTCGATTTTATACTTAACTAGGTGTTCAGGGTATTTTGTATATATATATAAACATTTTTTTTATGTCATCAACAAATAAATATTTTCTGATGTACATATCCTATAGGCTTTCTCTTAAATATATTTTAATGTTTTAGCCGTTTTGTAAAATACCAGCTTAGATGTGTATGTGTCATACACATCTATTTTAAATGCCTGTTTACTGTAGGCAACGTCAAAATTAACGTTATTCAATATAGGTTATAGCTTTCCTGGATAAATGGATTATCTCATAAAAAGATTTATTCAATACAAACTAGCAATTCCTCAGATAACCTTCCTCAGATATCTCTTGTGAAATGTTTTATAGTAATATAAATATCTGATTTATATTTCTATAAAACATTTCACAAGAGATAAGTGGTTATCACGCGTTTCATGCACTATGATCACATGTGCAGAACATGGAAGTGTTAACGAAAACAAATAAATATATCTATACATTGCCTCTACAAAGGTTAGAGGGCCATTTTGTTATATATTTGTCAATTAAAAAGTAAAAAATCAGAAACTTAAAATTGTTTATCTGTGTCGTATCTTGCTAAATGTAGGAAATAAGAATGTAAAAATAAAAATCATCTGCTTGTTTTTTTTTCTCAGATTCACGCTGTATCCCGCACATGGCAAGGTAGTCAGAGGGAACTTGGGAACCTAGTATTAAGAAACTCCTTTCCGTTTCCCATTTTCCGCCGACTTATAGCGTGTTAAGTGGCGGGACTCAACTTTGCCTTGTTATTAAAGCGAAGAAAAGAAAACATTAAGTATTTAAATAGAAAACAGCAAATATTTCATTTCCTCGAGTGGGGATCGAACCCACAACCTGTCGGTTACAGTCACACGCTTGTGTCGATGCGCCACAACAGGTTTTTTTTCTAGTTTCACAGTAAATCCCGCATATAGGGCAAGATGATCCGTTTACCAATTTCTGACAGAATTATCGACATAATGTGTTGAGTGAGGACTTTTCTCGATTTGAAAAAAAGAAAAGAATAGAGAAAGAAAATAATTAAAATTATATATTCCCCGAGGGTCATATTGAAATCACAACCACAACCGCCCCAACCCCTTAGCAATATTTTCTGATCGTTAAAATGTATTATTTAATAGTTTTAATATATAGCATTATACAAAAATATTTTTACTATGATAAAAGAGTTCCAAACTTAAAAAAATACTTATTTGAAAAACATACAAAAATTTAAACGTAGCGGGATTTTAATCCGCGCCTCTTGGAATTCGGTAGCGCTCTGATCACTAAACTATACGTTCTCATCAAGCTGCGTCGAATTTCTTATTTGCTTGTTACCATTTATACATGTTGTTAGCATCTCTGTAGGGATATAATTACAAAACAGCTAATTCCATAGAATAATTGTTATTGTTTATCTTGCCAAACGATGTCATGATATTTATAAACGCTTGCTACTTTAAGCTTAAAAAGTGTATAGAGGCAGCTGAATTTCTACGTACAATATGTACTAAGTAAATAATATTATTTTATGATGAATTTATTTATTGCTAAGTACTTTTATTATTATCTGTGATAAATAATGACAAAATATTGTACCAATCCTCATCACTATCTGAATCCTGTTGTAAAAGTGGCACGTTCTCACTATCATCATCGTTTCGCCTAATGAAATCCTTTTCAAAAACCAAGAATGTTTTTTTCATACGCATTTTATAAAAATGTTGTCTATGTTCATTTCAGTTAATCCACTTAATTGAACTTTACAACATTTTTTTTTGTTTTTTTAACTTGTTTATTGTCACAACAAACACAACACTACTATTTGTCTAACATCACACAACGTCTAATAAAATTTAACAACTGTACAAATTATTCGTTTACTTATCACAATCGGGTCAAATCAAAAATTAATTGATTTTTAATTCTTTCAAATAAATTTTTAACGTCAAAGCCAATGATGGCTGATATTATTACTGGAACAGGCAAAATATAACGATAGTAAGATGTAACGGGTGAATAAACAACAATTGTTACACAGATTTGCGCAAAAAGTTTTAAATCTATCAAATTGTTGCCTATATCTATACTTAAAATTGGCTTTACTTAAACAGAATCATTGGCAAAGAGTTTTTTCGTAACATTTTGGTATTAAGAATTATTTCTATGGAAATACGTAGCGTTTTTGTTTATTTCTTTTTTTCAGTTTCATGTTGGATTCCGCACTTGGTAGAGTAGGCTTGGGAACCTAGTGTAACACTTCGATGACATTCCACTAAATGGTAAGCATCTCTACAGCTAATTTCTTTATACTGAAAGAGCATATTAGCATCTTGTTAAAACATTTCGTTCAAACTAAAAAAAATACAGCCGGACGGACAAAATCAAATTAATTTATATATAGTGATAATAATTGAGCACTATTCTCTTTATCGGCATAATTGTTCCATTATATTCTTATCAATTTTATAACAACTGGTCCAGTAACCTCAACTGTCATAATGAAGATTTTGATAGTGCTGTGCTATCTATGAAATATTTTTCTTAATTAATAGGTGTTTGTTTGCAATAGCCCTAACTAAATTTATATAAAAAAAAAACAGTCGAAACTATAACTTTTATTTTTAACCCTCTGCCGCAAAAACAGATTATGTATAAGTATGACCTGTCTGTCCGTTTTGTGCGTCTGTGGCACACACAGCATCTCTGAATTAATGAACCGTTTAGGATGCAGTTTTTTTTAAATCGATAGCCTTGAGTATCGCGGTGCTTTTTAACTATATATATGAGTGAGTTATAAGCAATTTTCCAGGTTGAAGTTGTGATTTTGAGTTGGAGTTTGTTTTTTATTTTGCTCAAAGCTGTGTCATCACAGTAGTTATTCAGTTTTGTAAAATTAAAAATAAAAAGTGATGCCACAGCCCGCAAGCTGACATTTCATATTGTTATAAGAAATTATACTTATTTACAGATTATACAAATATTAAAATTAAGTAAATAACAAGATTTTAGCATACATTCTTTACAATCCTCACATCCAAACAAAACACAATTGGTATGTTGAAAGTATCTAAATGGGAACAGAACGGTGTGGGAACCTTAATTAGGTTACCAGGAACCCTCTGCCTAACCAGCTATGTTCGAGATACAGTATGATGCAATATAAAAAATATCCACTATATAAGAAAAAAAGAGGCCTGTCGTGGCGCAGCGGCACAAGCGTGTGACTGTAACCGACAGGTTCTGGGTACGATCCCCAGACGAGGAAATGAAATATTTAATATTTTTAATTTAAATATTTATTGTTTCATTTCTTTGCTCTGGTAATAAGGCAAAGCGCGGCGTTGAATTCCGCAACTCAACACACAATGCCTCAAATTCGGCGGAAAGTGGGGAACGGAAGTGGAACGGAGTGTCTTAACACTAGGTTCCCGGGTCTGTCTGGGTCTGCCTACCCTGCCTCGTGCGGGATACAGCGTGAAGATATAAAAAAAAGAAAAAAACCTTAAATCATGAATGACCCTGAAATTATTCTGATACTACCCTAAATAGTTATCTTTAAATGTACATATTCGCGATGATCACTACTCATTAATTCCATATTTAAAAACCACTTATCAATTTGATACGTTTTTCTCAAGCCGTAAGACAATTGTGCCACGATGCCAAGGATTATTTATATATATACCAAATTTCACTCATATTTCAGACATGTTTTCGCTTATATAAGCAAAATATTTTTTAGACGTTATATATACATAATTTTGTCTAATGAAATTCATCTATTTAAAGTACTAAATGTGACAACAAACTATTACTCATAATTGATACGAGGCCTGTCGTAGCGCTGGGGCGTGCGAGGGAAATGAGACGATAACGACGAGGCAAAGCGCGGTGTTTAACACCGGCCTCTAGAATTTGGTGAGAAGTGTGCTATATGCAAGCTTCAGTTCGTGATACACATCGTTCTTTTAACTGTTTTATGCTGGTTTCCACAAAGACTCTACTATTCGCCCTTATCAAAGACATTCTTGTTGCATTTCGGAATTCAACACCACAAAATGTCATGCAATAATGAAAAAAAAAACAAAACTTCCTCATACAAATATCGAAACTACAACAAATATTATTTAATAAAAAATATGATACGGTCAAAATGAACAAGTAATTTACGTTAAACGAACAACATTGTAAATACATTTAATAAATATATGTAAACGGTATTCTTTTGTATTTTAAGACACAACTAAAGAAATATTTAAATATTTACTTTACTTAAAACAAAGAACTAACAGTTGAGACAGATATTACTCAGAAACATGACTAAAAGAAATGGAACGTCACTGAAGGAAAATTTATTAAATATATTGCATATCCGTGTAGAGTTCATCGTGGCCCATTACAAGAGTGTGTCTGTAAACACGATAGTTTCTGGGTCGGTACCCACTTGGGAAGAATAAAATATTTATAATTAGTAACAATTTCACGACAGTTACTATTGAGTACTACTACTGTACTAAAATAACACTTCATAAATTATTTATCATCAGAGTATTCTTACATATCTTCATGACCAAGAAACAAAGACACAAGTCAAGAGCTCCCTACTGTATGTAAATATAGAAACTGTATCTATATAATCTGATAAACATGACTGTCGTGGCGCAAGAGCACCTCTTGCGATATAGCGATTGTAAATGCGATTGTGGGTTCGATCCTCACTCGAGAAAACAGAATATTTCATGCAATGCTTCAAATTCAATTCAGCGAAAAGATAGGAAAAGATAGGAACAGAGTGACATAAGTCTAGTTTAAAATAATATTTATAGAAAAATTTAAAATTGTAAGTAATCTGTACATGGAAGATATATTAAAAAAAATCTTATAGAAAACGTTAATTAATGTAATAAGGCCCAAAATCATAAATAATTAAAAAAAAAATAGTCTTTCTGTGCGTTTGTACGCGTTAATCTCAGATACGCCTAACCAGATTTTAATGCAATTTTCACTATTACATTTTGGCAACTTTCTTTGTTGTATTTTAATTTAAGTTTAAATAAATAAAAAGGGTGATGTCCATTTAAAATATTTATTTTGACCAAACTGCTAAAAAAACATAGTTTATAACATAAAAATATTGTCTTAAAAGTAATAATGTTATTAGAACAAGAAAGCAATTGAGTTTAGTAAATAAAATAGTGCAATTCGAGCGGAAGAAGCCGCGGACGGGTGCTAGTAAGAAATAAATGTATCACATTACAAAGTATGGACCATGAAGTTCGTAGTAAGGAAAAGTTGCGGCGTTGAGTTCCACCACTCAACACGAATGCCTCGAATTCGGTGGAAAATGGGGAACGGAAATAGTGGAACAGAGTGTCTTGACACTAGCTTCCCATGTTCCCTCTGCCTACCCTGCCATGTGCGGGATACAGCGTGAAGCTGAAAAGCAAGCAAAATTAAAATAAAAAAAAAATCCCCGACTCGGAAATAACGACTACATCATCTTAGCAAATTGGTTGTAAGTAGTTCTTAAACTGCTTCGAATAAAAAAATGTGCTGAAATTAACCGTTCGTTCATTCAGTAGTTACGGTACCACAGACCGGCAAGTTAAACATACAACACCTTTCTTTTTGTGTAAGTAAAACAAAGAGATAATAAAAAAAACTTTTGATAATATACATATTTGTTTCAATCCTAATATAAGACATCTTGACCCGTTGGAAAGTTGTCAGACAGCACGAGAAGGTCGCTCACCACCGAACTGAGAAACATCTTTAGAATGGCCATAATGTTATATCCAATTTTTGGCAAATCAGACAACGAATGGAGAATTTCCATCTTTTGAAAACGGCTAAAACTACTTAAAAGACAAAAAAACATTTTGGAAACTGCAATCATTGCTTTATTTGCTTCATCCTGATTATCCTACTATATATACAGTAGGGCTAGTAGAGGAAAGCTGGTAACTTCTCTGGTCCCTGCTCGTTCCCCGTAAGAAATTTCCGCTGAATTCTGGAGAAATTGCGTGTTATGTGGCGGAACTCATTTACTATATCCCTAGCGGGGTAGGCAGAGAGAACGGAGCGCCAAACGCTCGTTTTCCGCCGAATTTGAAGCATTGCCTGTCGAGTGGCGGTACTCAACGCCGCGCTTTGCTTTGTTGCCAAAGCGAAAAAATGAAAACATTAAATATTTAATTTGAATATATTAAATATTTTATTTCTTTGAATGGGGATTGAACCCATAACCTATCTATTTACAGTCACACGCTTGTGCCCTTGCGCCACGACAGGCTTTGTAAGGAAGCACGTATAATAAAAGAAACACCTAATATAATTTTTAAATTAATGTGTATTAACACATTTTTGAAACTTTAAATCTAATTTTATAATTATAATTGACACTTAAAGATTTTTTATTACCGTCACTTTTATGAAGGTGATACACTCATTTCTAGATTACCTTGCAATTTTGACGTTTATTATTACTTAATTACTTCCTTTGCACATAAAATTAAGTTTTATCACCAAAGTTGCGGTGTTGAACTCCGCCACAACACGCAAAGCCTCATAATTAGCGGAAAGTAGGGAAGTGAACAGAGTATCCCAACACTAGCGCCCCTGCTAATACACATACAGTGTGTGAAACAAAATATAAATCACCAATGATTTTTCTATTTATGCTATAAAGAATAGGGGAAAAAAAAAACAAAATAAAATAAATATTACATTTACAGATATATTTAAAAAAAATAATAATATTTTGATTAAATTATGAGGATTTTAGATTAGAGCTAAATGTGCTAGTAAATAAATTTAATGTTTATAATGTTGGCAATACTATTCATTTTTTAAAACACACACACACAAAGACTTACCATCCGTTAGGATTTAATTTCTCCTTTTCAGAGTCCTTCGCGTCGCTACCGTTTCTCATTATGAATTATTAATATTTAAATAGATATATTATATCACACTTCACTTTTAACACTTAATACACTGGTATCACAGCATTATCACTTTTCTATTTTTTTAATGTATTTTTTTTAAATAAAAGTAGATTGATAAGCAATATTTCTAATTAAGTAACTGGTTTAAAAAACTGGGATAGATTCAATCTGAAAGTAAAAGATAACTGAGTAAGACTACTTTTTTTTGGTAAAATTAACGTTTATTTAAAAACAAATACTATAGAAAATTAGTAAAAAAGAAATGTATAATAATAGTGCTCTATAATAGTGATGTTCGTCTAATATCCCGAAAACAAAATTTTTCTGTAGCAATTTTTTTATTAAAATAAATAAATAAATAAATATATATATATATATATATATATACATATATATATATATATATATATATATATATATATATATATATATATATATATATATATATATATATATATATATATATATATATATATATATATATATATATATATATTCTAATAATTATTTACCTACTAATAAAAAAAAATAACGAATAACTATAATTTTAATCAAAACAAATAAGAAAACATTTTAAAAATTAAAAAAAAGGAGAAATTATTTATGAATAAAATACTAGTGATGTTATTTTTTCATCTTTAACAAATACTTTTTGAAATCGATAAATTTAAAATCCAATTCGAATAAACGTACCGTATCAAAGCGATTATCTGAACAAAATCACTCGACTAAATGAAGACGTATGTACAACACGATAATCACAAAATAAATAAAGGGTCGTCTTTCCTTAAGCGGCGTTGGTAAGGCACTGCGGTAAGGCTGCTTTTTATAAGGATAAATCTTGTAGATAATACGTATGGTACTTGGAGTTTATATTATCGTGAACATGTGATTTCTTTTTGCGCAACGCTTGAGACAATGCAACAATACTAATTTGATATTTTCTTTACTCAACTTTAACGCTTTATTCCCCTATGGTAGGGGTGCCTGAGGAGTTCAAAAAACCCGCTTTCTGACAAACTGAAGGCATTGAGTGTTGAGTGGCGGAACTCAACGCCGCGCCATTTGCTTTATCACCAGAACGAAGACAGCAAAAATATTTCATTAAAGAATAATTAACATTTTACTGCCTCGAGTGGGAATCGAACCCATAAACCGTCGTGTATACAGTTACACGTTTGTGCCCTTGTGCCGCGGCAGGCTTCAAATTTGACATTTAATTTACAATTTTTATTTATAATATTATTTAAGACGTACGTTGTTTTATCGTCCGTATAAAAATATATATCACACTAAATTAAATTACAAAGATAGGTATAACGATAAATTGATAAATTAATTACCTACATAATATATAATTAGGTAAAAAGAATTAGTTAGTCTTCTTCGAGGCCTGTGGTGGCGCAGGGGCTTGAGTATGCGACTGTAAACATGACTGGTAGTGGGTTCGATTTCCACTCGAGGAAGGAAATAATATTTTTTTTCGATCGCACTGTTAACGAAGCAAAGCGCTGCATTGAGTTTTACAACTCAACACTAAATGACTCTCATTTAGCGAACACTGGACTCTAAATCGAGATAAAAACACAGACACACACACACACACACACACACACATGCGCACACAAACACACACAACGTTGCACACGTGTAATATACAGTGCATGTGTGCGTGTACACACGCACTGTATTTTCCAATGCATGATCTATTATAATAATTATTGATTACTTATAGGAGACACAACTCTAACAATTACAGATTGGCTTGGGGTAACCTTTAATAATGTCTATGTACATAGATTTATAGAAGTTTGAATATTAAACGAATCCAAATATTAAGTGTCTGTGAAAAAAAGAAAATGTTGTTTGTGTGTCTTTCTGTTCCACGGTAATATTTTTTAGTGACTCAACTGCTGTGGACCTGGGATGGTCTTTACAGCGTCACCGGGCGTGGAGGTGCGAGTGTGGCTCGTCAACGGCAACCAAAATTTGTACTGATATTATGGGACTTACTCTGGAAAGAGGTTATGGAGCAGCCCATAGGCCACTTTTTATCCCGGAATCACACGAGACCCGCGTGACCATTCTCCTACTTGGTATAATATACCTAAACATTTTTCTATTAAATAAATAATAAAAAATCCCCAAAAAAATAATCAATACATATAAATAAAATTGAAGTCTTTTAAGTGCACCAAGTATTACTCGTATTTTAAATATAAAATAACAGAAATAAGCAATTAAATTTTTTTGTCTGTCTGTACTTCAGCGTTCGCGTACATCAAAACATTCGATATAAAAACACATTCTAAATTAAAACAATTTACCAGAATTAATCGCGTATATTGATTTTTATACATATTTGATAACCCGACGTTTCCACGCTGTATCCTGCACGAGGCAGGGTAGGCAGAGGGAACTCAGGAACCTTATGTAAAGACACTCTGTTCCACTTCCGTTCCCCACTTTCCGCCAAATTTGAGGCATTGCGTGTTGAGTGGCGGAACTCAACGCCGCGCTTTGCCTTATTACCAGAGCGAAGAAATGAAACATTAAATATTTAAATTGAAAATATTAAATATTTCATTTCCTCGACTGGGGATCGAACCCAGAACCTGTCGGTTACAGTCACACGCTTGTGCCGCTGCGCCACGACAGGCCTCAACAGGACTAGTGCTTCAATGTGTTTCCAACACATTGAAGCACTAGTCCTGTTAGATTTGTTTCAAATCCAATATTATATATGAAATAAAATTTTATAAATAGGCGTATAACAGTATAGATCACTATAAAAAATATCTACGAATAAACTATAGATACATGTCGATAATATTAAATAAATATTCGTACAGTTCAAGCGGGCGAAGCCGAGCGAGGGTTGCTAGTTCACAAATATAATCGATGAAACGACCTAGCATTGACATAAGATTAGATATCATATGATCGACAGATAATAAATAAACCTTAAGTAATATATGTCAAGATAAATGACACTTACTTATTTATAAAATATATAAAAAATGATATGTAGCGGGATTCGAACTCGCGTTTCTTAGATTTTTTTCAGGTTCAAATACCGCTGCGTTCCAATTTTTATACGTTTTTTAAATAAGTAGTTTTCTTGCTTAATTTTGGGTTAACAATCAAAATTATCTATACATATAATAAAATTATAACAACCTCATGTCTGTACATTATAGATATTAAAGAAAAACTAAGATGGGTGATCTTCATACAAGCAATAGAAGCCAAAAATTCGATCTAAAAAAAAATTGTTGTCTGTCTGTTTGTTGTACGCTTTTCACGCAAAAACTACTCGACGGATTTTGATGAAACTTTTTTTGTTATATATCTATTAGTCCAACATATAGGCTATCTTCTTTTTGGAAATTTTCTCTTTAAGGGTGTACAAGGGGTGGGGGCAAGTTTGTATGAAATTCCGTAAGTTTTGAAGCTAAGTCGATTAAAATTTATATTTCGATATTTAGTTAGAAATTAAGAATGACGCAATAAGATTCTTGAAAGTTCTGCCTTAAAAAGGTGGATAAGTTTCTATGAAACTCTGTCAGTTTGCGATGTATTTTGACGTTTGGTATGGTGGGAGTAAAAAGTGTCCTGGTCAACAGATGTTAATAATAATAATCACTTCTCATATCTATGAGAAGATTATTTTAAATCTCTGGAGTCCGTCTACCACCTAACTGTCATGCAACACCAAGGGCACGGCTTCACTTTAAAAAAAATACGGGAATGACTCTATTATAATAGTTTTATATCTTCTGTTCGCGCATAAACATTCCTCGGTGAGACGAAGTTCGCAGGCACCAGCTAGTTAAAAATATAATTTATATTTTATTAATATGCAAGTAAATAGCTCGGAAAATTGTGTAATAATCAGTAAATGAAAAGAGAGAGTTCTCTCTTCATCAGACGCAGACATATATATATATATATATATATATATATATATATATATATATATATATATATATATATATATATATATATATATATATATATATATATATATATATATATATATATATATATATATATATATATATATATTCATATGACGCTATAAATTGCACACGCGCTACTTTGTCGAATGACGATTGCAAAGAAAGAAACAGAAGTTACATATAATTTATTTCAGTAATATAAATTATATGTAACTTCTGTTTCTCTCATTTTGTACGAATTGTACGAAATGAACTACAAATCTATGTTTGTATTGATTTTGATTTTCTTTATTTATTTGTGTTTTAAGTGCTCGTTTATTAATTTTATAGTTGATTCACGGGAAGTACTCCATTTTTAATTTTAGCATTTTTCATACAAAGTACAATAAAAGCGATGCAAAAACGCTCACTTGTTATTATTAGCGTTGACAGAAGCTCATTTTTTTCTGTATTACAAGGCATAATAGACTTGTATTTTTAATATTAACTTAAGCTTGGAGATAAATAGTGTTTAAAGACGGTAAATAAAATTATTAAAACTCATAAGGAAAACAAATAATTAACGCACATGTAATTTATACAAGTAAGTATATTTTTATACTTATATTAGATATTTGTTGGCATTATGGCGCAATATCACTAGACTTGTGACTCCACTTGAAAAAATATAATCAAATTTAATTTCGTCGCCCCAGTAACACGGCGAAGCGCGACGTTGAGTTCCACAAGCACTCAACACACAATGCCTTGAGAATTCGTCGGAAAGGAGAAACAGAGTGTCTTAACACTAGGTTCCTTCTGTCTATATGCCGGATATAGAAGCTCAAAAAGAATGATATAATCAAATTAAATATTACCACCTTTACGTACAATTTATGCATTTTCATTTACATACATGTTTTAATGCATTTGGGGTGAATAGAGTCACACTTATGAAATAAATTTACATAATCTATCTCTTAAAGATAAGCGGTTGCTTAACACAAGTCTTATCACTATTCGATCGGCAATTGTCTGGCACATTTAACAATGATATCACATTTCCTTTATCAATAAGTATAATTTCTATGTACAGGTGAAAATGTATTTATAGATGCAAATCATGGTGTCTTACGTTTTAAATTTCTGATAAGAAATGATTACTTTTTATTGTTTTCAGCTTTACACTGTATACCGCACTCGAGTAGGCTGACGGCTAACTTGGGTACCTAGTCATCAAACACTCCATTTCGC
The DNA here is from genome assembly GCA_019049475.1 of Eueides isabella. Lineage (NCBI taxonomy): Eukaryota > Metazoa > Arthropoda > Insecta > Lepidoptera > Nymphalidae > Eueides > Eueides isabella. Next base: position 11,215,113 of record CM032403.1, on the reverse strand, counting down.
TCACTTACCGTGTTCAACGGCGGAACTCAACGCCGCGCTTTTTCTTGTTACCCCAGCAAAAACGAAACAAAACTTATTTTATCAAATAATACTTTAGCAGTAATAGCTAAGGTTTGAATGTATGTAAGGTATGTCTTGTATCGTTTTTATTATAACCTTTTTATAAATAAAACTTGATGACAGTAAACAAAAGTAGAAAAAAAAATTATATCCCGTTCAGGCTGACAAACAGTGGCGTTCATTTCCAGTCAATACTAAATCTTGAGAAATTGAGATACGTAGTACTTTAATTTTTTTTAAGAAGATGGTTTTTAAGAAGAAGATGGTTGGAAACTTTCTACCACCTGGGACCCACTCTTAAAAAAAAATAAAGTCTTAAGTACACCACACTAGAGGACCAGATACAGTTAGCTTATTCTGCAAGAATCCAGAGCAGTACGCGAGGCAATTAAGGAATCGTTGGCGGTAGTTTGATACAATAATTATATCAACTGACAGACAAATGCCACCTCAGTCTACCCGTGACCACGGACTAATGTAAAGTGTTCGAAACGTCGGGTTTCCAAAAACATATATAAAAATCAATATACGCGATTAATCCGGTTAAAAGTATTTCATTTTACATGCTGTAATTTATTAAAAGAAAGTCTTCTTTAAATAAATTACAGCATACTTATTTATTACTGACCATCGACTGGAGTGAGCATTTCATTCTCAAGGCTAGCGTTATATGTCTATATTTATAATAAATCTGTACACGATCACTGTCTGTACATGGAAGATATTGGAAAAAAAAACATCTTAAAGGGGCCATTTATTAATGCAATGGAACCCAAAAAAGGAGTTTTTATTTTTTTTTGTCTGTTTGTCTATGTAATTGTACGTGCTAATCTCATTAACGGCTAGCCGTATTTAAATGCAGTTTCCACTATTATAATTTGGATAACTACTTTCCTTCCACATTTAGTGTCTTTTTTATTTAAATCGGTTGATAAATTAAAAAGTTACGTCAACTTAAAATGTATAGTTCGACATTAACGACTTAAAATGTATTTTTTTATTCAGCTTAAGCTCAAATTTTACTTTTCAACGCATAGATATTGTCTTAAAAGTGATAACATTATTAGAACATCAAAGTAATTGTTGGTTGTAAATAAAATATACTGATTAAGGAGAGTAAAGCCACGAGCGGGTCGCTAGTCATTTATAAAATCATTAGTTAGGTAATAAACCTTGCACATACAAACATCTTATCACAACTTATGTAAATTGTGAAATGTAATATTCTCAGACGTTTTCTGGGATTCTATTGTAGAAGCGTATACATTTTCCCATTAAAAGAAATACGAACTCGATGTAAATGAATCGCGCAATTATGTATGTATATCTTTGCCTTGTTACTAGAGCGAAGAAATGAAAACATTAGATATTCAATATGAAAATATTAAATATTTCATATCCTCGGGTAGGGATTGAACCCACAACCTGTCATTTACAGTACACGCTTGTGCCACTGTACCACGACAGGCCTCAACGTGGAGGAAAGGATTGAAAATATTATAACTCAACTCAACTCAGCTTCACGCTATATCCCGCACATGGCAGAGTAGAGAAAGGGAACTTGGGAACCTAATGTTAAAACACTAGTTCCATTCCCCACTTACCGCCGCATCTCAGCCAGCGTGTTAATTGGTAGAATTTACTGCCACTTATTGCCTTGCTACGAAATTGAAGAAATTAAATTAAATATTAATCATTATTTATTAGCTTCACGCAGTATCCCGCACGAGGCAGGGTAGGCAGAGGGAACCCGGTAGTACCTAGTGTTAAGACACTCCGTTCCACTTCCGTTCCCCACTTTCCGCCGAATTTGAGGCATTGCGTGTTGAGTGGCGGAACTCAACGCCGCGTTTTGCCTTATTACCAGAGCGAAGAAATGAAACATTAAATATTTAATTGAAAATATTAAATATTTCATTTCCTCGACTGGGGATCGAACCCAGAACCTATCGGTTACAGTCACACGCTTGCGTCGCTGCGCCACGACAGGCCTCAATTAAATATTAAAATGGAAATTATTAAATATTTATTTTATTCGAATGGGAACGAACCCACAACCTGTCACGTTTAGAGTCACACGCTTGCGCCTCTGCGGCACTACTTTATTACAATGATGATAAAACGTATAAACACAATCACACGATGTAAATGTTTCAAAGCTAATAAAACGCAGAAGAATTGGGCACAATTTATTCTAACCAATGTAAATAACCTTGAAATTTAGTCTAGTGTGTTATTCATTACATACATTTTAAATGGAATAAATTTAATCGGATTAATCGCGTATATTGAATTGTAAAAACATTTTTGAAAACTCGTCGTTTCGCACACTTTAAAGTAGACCGTGGTGCGTTTAAAATAGTCTCTTTTAAAAATTTCATCATAATTATTCATATTAGAGGGTGTTGGACAAGCGTGTGACTGTAACCGATTAAAACATCAAATATTTAAATTGAAAATATGAAATATTTCATTTCCTCGAGTGGGGATAGGACCCACAACCTGTCGTTTACAGTCACACGTTTGTGCCGCTGCGCCACGACAGACATCAACTAAATTAACTTTTATTATATTATTAGCATTTTAAGTGCTTAACGCACTTTACTAAGATGAGGTATATTTTTGCGGGTCAGGGTTTTTGCTTTAATTTAAATTTTTATTTGTAGTATTTCTTCAAAAATGTCTTCATTGTAATAATACAACAGGATGTTAGCGAGGAAGTTATTAGAATTATTATGTATATAAAATATTAAAATATATATGTATATACTTTTTTAAAAGCGATTTTACTATGAAAAATATCAATTTTATATAACCCAATTTACGTTCGTTTTCTTCAAAATTTAACGATTCAGCAAATACAAAATATGATATAATTTGTACAGTCAGTACAGTAAAAAGTTAAGTAACCTATCGATGCAGTTCTTATAAGTTATTACATTTACAGTGTCACCCTGACCCAGAAAATGGTAAAAAAATGCTTCATGTTTTACCATATTTGGTAATATTGGATTTATTTGACACACTTGGTGGCCTCATATACATATTCGAAAATCTTCTTACAAAATATAGATGCGTGTTGCAAAGAAATATATACAAAAAAAAATCCTCGATATATTTCTTTTTTTTTTTTTCAAATAATAAAGAAAATACGGAGGAAATTTGGTAACATAATGTCAACACACTCTCCTTAAGGCAGTTTTATTTCCCACCTTTCACCGAATTTGATATTGCATATTGAGCGGAACTCAACGCCGCGTTGGCCTTGTTACCAGATCGAGGTTGGGGAATGAACCCCGAACCTCAGCGTTTAGTCGCACCCTTGTGTCGTTGCACCACAACAGGCCTTATTCTCACTTGCGGATCAGTCAATCGCGGCATGCAATATTCTACAATAACAAAAAGCTTTATAATTTTTGTTCCTAGGATTAAAGTTCATGATATAAGGAATGAGTTATGTCTAAAAGTCCATGATTTTCTCTTTTATTAGGGATTAAAAGAAAACTATTAATGAATTTTATTTTAATTAAAAATTTAAAGATTTTAATTAAGAATTTGAAGACAATGCTCGGCGTTGAGTTCCGCCATTCAATAAGCGATGCCAAATATTCGCGGAAACTGGCAAATGGAACGGAATGTCTTACCAATGGTTACGAGGTTCCCTCTGGTTACCCTGTTATATGCGGGAGACAGCGTAAAGCTGAATTACGAAAAATAATAATATTTTCTTATAATAGGTATTAATTGTGTACATAAATAATATTGTTATGAATGTACACAATAAGAAAATGATATATAATAATAGAATAAAAATGGCCTGTCGTGGCGCAACGGCACAAGAGTGTGACTGTAACCGACAGGTTCTGGGTTCGATCCCCAGTCGAGGAAATGAAATATTCAATATTTTCAATTTAAACATTTAACGTTTCATTTCTTCGCTCTGGTAATAAGGCAAAGCGCGACATTGAGCTCCGCCACTCAACACGCAAAGCCTCAAATTCGGCGGAAAGCGAGGAACAGAAGTGGAACGGAGTGTCTTATCACTAGGTTTCCGGGTTCCTTCTGCCTACCCTGCCTCGTGCGGGATACAGCGTGAAGCTTAGAGAGAGAGAGAGAGAGAATAAAAAAGGGTACGAACAGTGTTATAGATGATATTAGAAAAAGTTCCATAAAAAAAAAAAGTTCCCAACGAGGCCACCTACAGCCACGACACCAGTTGACTAGATGCGGATTACGAAAATACATAGATGCACGACGTTCTATTTTTTTGAATATGTTAAGCGTTTTTATTTAATTAACATAAGATAACATTTAAAATGCAAATATTATTCAATCCGCACCTCTTGGAAACCGTCCAAGCGTTCTGACCACTAATCCATACGTTCAAGTACCTAAATAGTTTATGTGTAATTTTTGCATGAAAAGTAGAAAAACGTATTTTAGTAACTTCGAATCGAATTATATTAATCTCAATTTTGTTTCCTTCAAGATTATTAATCCTTTCATAGTAAAATCTATGTCTTTTTTACTAGGAATCGTATTACCTCAAATTCGGCAAAAAGTGGGGAACGGTAGTGGAACGGAGTGTCTTAACACTAAGTTCCCAAGTTCCCTCTGCCTACCCAGCCATGTGCGGGATACAGCGTGAAGCTAAGTAGAGTACTAGAAATCTAATCAACAATAAAATATAAAATATAAAGTGGGGTCATTGATCCTCATAATAGCGTAATAACAAATCGTTGCGGATACGACGGGTTTAAATCCAACCAGATCTGGCTAATTAAGGAAAAACGCCGTCTTTAATCTCATTTTAGTTAGCTTCACTTCACGCTGTATCTCGTACACGGTTGGGTAGACATGAGGGAACTTGGGAACATAGTGTTACGTTTCTCATTTTCGGCAGTATTTGAGGTATGCGGCGGAACTCAACGCCGCGCTAAGCGTTGTTAGAAGAGTGAAGAAATGAACATTTCAAAGATTCCATTTTAAACTATTAAATATTTCACATCTTCAAGTGGGGATTGAATTCAAAACGCCAGATGTGCCACGCCAGACGTTCCTATGTTTAAGAAAAGTAAAGCCTAATAAATTGCTAATTAGTCAAGTAAGATTTAATACACGCCTTAGTTCTCTCATGGCAGTTCAAGATTCTATCAGCCATCTTCTACATCAGCTCGATGGTACCAAAATTTTATATTGCCATCACCCTCTCTCTACATATAATTGCCAAGTTTCATGATTATACAACAATTAAAAGCGTATGTAATTCAATTTCTTAGATTTCATTAAATAGCGAGCAAAAACTAACATTTTATTAAAACTAACATTTTGTTATGTCAAATAACTAAATTAATAAAGTAATTTTTAGTACATTTTGCAAAGTAGATTAAGGATAAAAGCAGATTTTCGCTGTATTGCAGATAGCAGGGATCCTCCAAATTCAAGATATCGCTTGTTAAATCGCATAACTCAACGCTGCGCTTCGTACCATTGCAGGAAAATAAAAAATATTTAAATAAGAATGTTGTACAAAGCGGGGATTGAGTTAACATAACTATGTATTGAATTTACTGTCTGACACCATCTCACTGCGGCATGATGGCCTCAAGTAAATCGAGATAAAATAATAATTGTTGTAAAGACAAGACTTGACAATATTTCCTTTTAAGCAACTACGCGCTGAGAAAGTGGGAGATAGCTTTACGCTGAATCACACTTGGCACACTGCAATGTGCATAGACAACCTAGGAACCTAGTGTTAAGACACTCCTTTCCGCTGAATTTGAGGCATTCTGTATGGAGTGGTAGAACTCAACACCGCGCTTTGCCCAGTTACTGTAGAGGAGAAATGACAATACTACTCGTAAGTATTTAATTACCTCGATTGGGGATCAAACCCACAATCTGTCGCTTTTACAGTCGCACAGGAGATAGAGATAATAAAAAAAAACGTTCACGTTCAAATTATGATACACCATAAAACTATATCATGAAGATGAAGCTATTATGATATTAAATATTATGTAATAACAATATTTTATAGCAATATATTTTGTATGTTTGTTCTTGCTAATCTCTAAAACTACTGTAGATTTTTATTACACAGCTTTTGGTGATATTATTATGGATTATGTGGAAGGCAATAAATTCATGTAGATTTTGTGGTTGAAAATTATGCGTGTACTTAATTTTATTCTGATCATATAACAAGTAAAATCATAGTTATTATATGATAAATAACTTTTCTTTTTTTTTTATGAAAGAGACGGCAAACGAGCGTATGGGTCAGCTGAGCTACAGGAGCGTTGCTGTCTTTTAAGGTGGAAGGGCACCGGGGCCCGGCATTACCAAATGCGAAACGCAGTGGCCAAAGCCACTACTTAACGCCGGTCTTAAATGCCGGGGGTGGTAATAATCCGGTCGAGTCTGCCCATGCGTGTTGCCATTACTGGCAACGTGACTCTACCACACGCACTTTAGTCGCCTCTTACGACACCATCAGTACCAGGGTGATCTTATTCTAAGCTGGAATCACACGGCTGAAAATGCAGAATGAATAAGGCTAATCGTCCGCCACTGAGGATATAGAATAATCCTTTGCTCGCATAGCTCAGGTCTGTGGCGATTAAGGAGGACCGGTGCAATGTGGTTTTAGTGAAGGCCGCCAATATCTTACGATCCATGAGTTCACACAGGATTTCCTCGTGATAAAAAGAATCACAAGCGTGTCTTGTAATAAGGCAAAGCGCGGCGTTGAGGTCCGCCACTCAACACGCATTGCCTCAAATTCGGCGGAAAGTGGGGAACGGAAGTGGAACGGAGTGTCTTAACACTAGGTTCCCGGGTTCCCTCTGCCTACCCTGCCTCGTGCGGGATACAGTGTGAAGCTAAAAAAAAATATTTTTCTAAAATTACTATATTAAATGTATTGTTGACATATGAAGCGGGGTAGGATCTTAGTACCTACCTAATGCCAAGAAACTCCGTATTTCGCTTAAAACCTAAATATATTCGATATATTGGTTGCGGGAATTCAATGCGGGCAATTTCTGGAAGTTGGATTGGAACTTCCTACAAGAATAACCGTTAAGCGCTCGGTCCCAACTACTCCACCAGAAATAAACCTTGTGACAGCTTACAATTACAATGTGTATGTCTTTGTACCGTAGCTCCTAAAAGACTAAGCCGATTTTAATGTTGTTTTATTTAATCGACAAAAGTGATTGTTCTTAGCTTCATAAATTTTGGAATAGTATACGCACATTGTCAAGATGCGGTAGTGAATGTTCCGGGACGGAGGTGTTTTTTAACACACTAAATAAATAATAAATAAATAAATATACGTATGTACATAATAATGTCTCACATTACCACAAGTTATTTGTACAAAATAACAATATTTATTGATATTAAACTATCCCTATATAGAATATATGTAGTATATGTATTATGTATCTGGTACAAAAATTTTAAATACTCATTAGTAATTATTAAACAAAGAAAGAAATTATTAATTTGCATAAAATATTTATAAAAATTTCTGCACATACAAACAAGTGTATATGTAACTCGTTATACCTTGTTTCAATGGAGAACCAGTTATCGGCAAGTAATGTAAGCTCAGTTATTTGCAGTTACAAAACATATATATAGATATATATATATATATATATATATATATATATATATATATATATATATATATATATATATATATATATATATATATATATATATATATATACATATATATATATATATATATATATATATATATATATATATATATATACATATATATATATATATATATATATATATATATATATATATATATATATATATATATATATATATATATATATATATATATATTTAAAAAAAATAACTTTAAATAACTGTATGTAGTGATAATTGTTATTACTTTAAATTTGAACTTTAAACAATCAATGATTTTTTTTAAAAAGATTAAATATTATGTATGTATGTATCTCAATATGAGCTTACACGTACATTTTTTTTGTTCTGTATTTATAATTCATATGACATACATAATCCTAAGCATGCAACATAAAAAAAAACAAAACTTGTGAAATTATATATATATATATTTTCAAACTACCCACAACACAAAATCATAAAATAATTCAAATATTTTATATATTTCGTTAATTATAAAATAGCCAAAAAAATAAAAAACTATGACAGATAATAAAAAATAAAAAAAAAAAAAGAAAAAAGAAAACTTTAACACTCACATTGTTCCTGCATAGCCATAAACGATTTAAAAACTAAAACGTGCTGTCATATCTTATATATGTACCATTAGTTAACTTTTTCAACAACACGTAGTTACATGATAAAGCCAAAATCACTTATGCGTATTTACTTAAATTGAAATATCATGAAGAAATCACCTCGAGATAGTATTATTTGCTCGAGGTCTCATATATTCATATAAAAGGCAGTATTTACCGCAAATATTTGTGCCTACAGTCAATGAAATTAAAATCTGGCGGTCTGAAGAAAGTCAATAAGCAGATAGTATATTCTTGTTACATAATAACCTCGAATACGGATTTATTCTAATACTAGCGACCCGCCCGCGGCTTCGCCCGCTTGAATTACACTATATCATTTACTATCTCAATTATTTTCTTGTACTTTCTCAATTATTTTCTTGTTCTGATAACATTATCATACATTATTATGCAAAACTAAATTTTCAGTTAAATGAATATTTTGAATTTACGTAACTTTTTTAATTTTTAATAGACTTAAATAAAGCAATCACTAAAAGTTGCTAAAGTATAATAGGGAAAACTGTATTTTATCATTAAAATCTGGTTAGTCGTTTTTGAGATTATATAACGCGAACCAACGCACAGACAAATAGGTTAAAAAATAATAAATCATAAATTTGGGTCCATATATAAGATTTTTTAAAGTATATCTTCCACGTATGGACAGATTTATTTAAGTATATAGATTGTTATAGACGCCGTGAGAAATATGGCGAAGACATTTTTATTATACAATATTCAATATAAAAATGTTTAATGACGGAACTCAACGCCGCGCTTTGACTTCTTCACATAACAATCAAATTGAAAATAAATAATTCCTTCAAGTGATAATCGAATATATAACTAGCATTTACATTTACACGCTGTCTCGTCCCACTGCGCCATGGTGGCCGAAAATCTTTATGCATGTAACGATAAAAGCCAGTTTTGGTATTTGATTGAATCTTTTTTATTGGTTTTTTTGAAAGAGCCTTTTCCTGGATTAGGCAGAGGTCCTGTGAACCTAGTATTAAGACACTCCCGTCATACATTCCCGTTGCGAGGACATCTCAATATTTTATTTTCTCTAATGGAAACCGAACCCTTGGTCTATTTTTGGCTTTGGAAAATCATAGATGGAGAAATCATAATGGACACTAATGTATAATAATATTTTTATTATCAATTCGAAATCAATAGGTGACTTAGCAATAACACAATTTATCTGAGTGACGTAACTTAACTCCGCACTTTGACCAATTAAACCATGGAATTTCAATTGTAAGAAATTTATTCACGATTTCAAATAATTACATCATTCTACAAAATATGATAGTACTAAAACGTGACAAGTAAGAGACAGGATCGTTTGCAATATCGACTTTTTATTAAGCTCTTAAATTTTACATTAGCGTTGTTCTGTACGCAAGGGGAAATCCGGTCTTGCCTAAATAAACTCTTTTACGATCTGCGAGACAATTCAGAGTATTTATTGAAAAAAGCAACCTTAAGTATTACAATTGAGGCCCGTCGTGGCGCAGCGGCACAAGCGTGTGACTGTAACCGACAGGTTGTGGGTTCGATACCCACTCGAGGAAATGAAATATTTAATATTTTCAATTTAAATATTCAATGTTTCCTTTTCTTCGCTCTGGTACAGGGTGAAACGCGGCGTTGAGTTCCGCCATTCAATACGCATCGGCGAAAAGTAGGGAACAGAAGTGGAACGGAGTCTTAAACTAGGGCAGGCAGAGGTGACTTGGGAACCTAGTGTATATCATTACATCTGTAGGAAAATCACTAATAATCAATTCGTCAAATGCGCAAAAACGCTAATTCATCGAGATCTTGTTAGTAACCTTTACGTAATTATTATGTATTTATCTTATTTAAACAAGTATTATATAGTATGTATATGCATGTATGTATTGATAAGACTCTGGCGCCAGTGCTTTTGTAAAAAATATCAAAGTAAGCACTACGTAAATTATTTATTCGGGGATTTTTTTCATGATGGAGTTTATGGCGTGGCGCAGTGGCACAGGTGCCGAATTGAACGCGACAGGCTGTGTGTTCGATATCCATTCAACAAAATGAAATATTACCTATTTTCATTTCCTTATTTTGTGAACGAGATAAAACACGGCGTTAACTTCTGCCACTCAACATCCAACGTTTGTAAATGGAAAAGGACTTAACCACTATTTCCACGTTCCCTTTTCGTAACCTCATATAAGCAGGATACAGCGTGAAGCATGTAGCGTGATATCAAGACGATTTTTGCATACAATTTTAAATAACCAAATGAACAAAAAGCTTGGAGGTCTGTCGCGGCGCAGCGGCACAAGCGTGTGATTATAACCGACCGGTTCTGGGTTCGATCCCCAGTCGAGGAGACGAAATATTTAATATTTTCAATTTAAATATTTAATGTTTTATTTCTTCGCTCTGGTAACAAGACAAAGCGCGGCGTTGAGTTTCGCCACTCAACACGCAATGCCTCAAATTCGGCGGAAAGTGGGAAACACTAGGTTCCCGGGTTCCCTCTACCTAACATGCCTCGTGCAGGATACAGCGTGAAGCTAAGAAAAGAAAAAAAGAAACAAAAATCTATCACCGCCTCTAAACAGTTACGCTGCAATAGAGACGGAAAGAAATCTGCATTTAAACTTTACAGTCGTAATTTTATTGAAAAAAAAAAAACTATTTCAGCTGTGTCATTTCACGTCGTTTCTTCATGGATTACAATTGTCGGAAATCCTTATCAAATTACATAAAGATTTCATATTTATAACAAGCAAATAAGAAAAATAAACAATAAGCGCTATTTATATTTTGATTAATTTCATATTACATTTGAATTTGTTCGAAGGAACGACGTCAGATATACCTTTAAGGCATATTCATTCTCCAGTCTTAGTTTCCTCAAAGTTATACCAAGGTCATACTAATATAGAAATAATTATTATAATAGTTAGGTATATATAACCACATGTTTAAATATAACTTCTGTGTAATTCATATGTTTATTAAAAATATGAAAAAAAAACTATATTAAATCCTATATATAAATTGTAATCCTATACATATTTTTATTATTTTTATTCCTACACATATTTAAATTAGTTGGACATCAGTAGAAGATGCAATAAAATTGTTTGCAGTGTACAAAGGCCTATCCGTGTAAAAAGCTTTTTGAAACCGCCAAATTAACGCTTTCTAGAATGGCTGTAAAGTATATGCATAGATAGTTTACACCTACAATATCCGTGGCAATTATATACACTGTCGTATGCTAAATAGGTTATTGAAAAAGTGAATCACATTAAATTCGTATGATAATAAATTCCGAATACGTTACATGTAACCTTCAGTATGTTTCTTTACAAAATCTAATAAAATTCGTACAATAAATAAGTTTCTCTCATTCTTATTAAACGACGCAGATAATAAACGAACATCACTATATTTATAAAATCGACAAAATATTTATAACATTGCAATATGCATATATACTCGCATTACTATTAAAACACTAAGGCCTTTCTATAAATAAATGTTATATAGACTTACATGACTTATGATTTTAAAATGTAGTTCACTAAGTAGTCATTATAATATTTTTATGTATTTTCACGTATTTAAAATATTTTAAGTTAGTTTGTAACATAAAAATAACAAAAACATAACCTAACAACATCACTATCTCAATATGTCAATAAGTACTGAATAAGCTGAAGGTTGAATGGACGAACAGCTGATTGGTGTGACGATTAGAAAATATTATTTTCTACTATTTCATAATGCTTGTAATTTTTAATAATTTTCAAGTAAACTGTTCTAATACAATTAATTAACGAAAATGAAAAGAAATTGTTCCTAAATATAAAAACAATAATGCATTTAATGTTAATTTTAAAAAAACATATACTATCATGCAAAGTTTGTAGTTGGAAGTATTTTAATATATATGAGCTGTGCACCTATTTTTAAAAGATACATATTGAAATTCACATCATCAATTAAAGTAGATGCGTATTAAAAAAAAACTTAGAGAAGATTTATATGCAAAAATAGTTTTCCTCTTTCTCTTTAAGACATTTGACAAAAACTGTAAAATTATATTTCTGTGATTATTAATATAAAAATATAAAAAATATTGGGAATGATTTTGATGAAGTTAATTACTTTATTACTATTAAACTACCAAAGTAGTAGCATTTAACAGAAAATGGCAACATTTGCACCAACTGTCAATAGCATCCAAAATCATACCAGTGTCAATATAATAGAACATTTTAAAATGAGCGCGATTTATGTAATCGATGTTTATTAGTTTAAATTACCACTTCGTTTAAATATTCACTTTATATAGTTCTTACATTGTACTATTACATTAATAGCAAATAATTTGAGAATTAAAATATTTATCATATAATTGTTAACCAGCAATTTAGTGTTTCAAAAGATGATATATTTTGTTCTATTCATTTTGTAAGAAGCCCAAACTTAAAGAATATTTTCAGTGATTTCGTTATCTGTTAAGAGATAAATATTCTCTAATTACACTTAACTTGCTACTCATTGGACGAGTTAGTGGCAAAATGAGCACCTGCGAAAAAGATTTCTTCCGAGAGACATGGGTTCGATATTTGGGTACGTTATTTATTGTATTGTATGCGTAATATATCACAAAAATTATATACTTTTTTTGTCATTGGAATATTTTAATCTTTAAGGAAACTAAGTGAGCTTGTTATGTAACTTACCTTGGATGTATTGTTTCTTTTATTAAAAAAGGTAAAAGGAAGTGATATTGATTATTAAATTAAAAAAGATTTATAAATACATATTTATATCACGAGAAATTGAAAAAAAAATATTCCCTTTTAAAACTTGATACTTCCTTATTATGAGTTGATTGAACAATTACTTATGTTTGTTATTTAAATGTGATACATATATTGTACTCGAGGCTGTTGTGGTTCATTGGAACAACATTTAACATTGAAACAACATTTAAACAACATTTAATTTGTACATGGAATGGTTATGGCATCGCATCTTTACTTGGGTAAATTTATTTACAAAGATCAAACCTTTAACCAATAAAACTTATTAATTGATACTATTATAATAAAGGTGAAGAGTTTCAAGAAGGATAATATTGAATTAGTCAATGTAATTTATTCATTAGTTATATGAGATTGTTAAATTATACTATAGTAATTGTATCTATGTGAATTACTCTATGGGTATGCACCAAATCTATGTATAGTTACATATATATTTTTTATATTTATCAAAATGTTGTAGAAAGTGTTTTATACCTGCTTTGTTCTTAAATGAACCCTTAAATATAATTATTTGACAGCAAGATAAAAGCAAATTCATTTAAAGTATATTTGAACTTACCCTTCATCCTTCACAATGTAATGATCGCTAAAAAGATCCATTTTTCAGGCTACGCCAATGAAGTAGGCGAGTCGTTCCGGGCTCTGGTCCCCGTGAAGGTGGTCAAAGCTAGCTATGCTATAGCATTTGCTTACGTGCTCGCTGACACTGGGGACAAAAGTTGGAAAATGATTAAGGTATGTATAAAATAATTAAGTGTTATGGGGATTTTTAGTCAGAATGTTTATAATACAATAATATATTTGCTAACAATTTAGTATATACATATTTATTTAACAATTTTTCTTCTCGTGGGTAGACTTTCAACTGTTAAATCAAAAATATATAAAAAGAATTTTTTACATCATCTTGCACATTATTCTCTGGTTTTCATTCAAATTCTGAACATTGTGTGTTGAAATTTCAGTGGCGTAACTCAAGCATAGTATGAAAATTAATATGATTTAAATAAACTGTTCTACCATTAACAGAATCAAAAGCTATCATTTTTTTTCATATTGTATTATTATAAATAGTTTATCTATTTGAAATTCTCATTTTTATAGTGTTAATTAAAATGTTTACAGAAAGATGGTCGACCTAAGAAGGTTTTAATAGAAACAGGAGACGCATTGATATGGCAAACGTTAGCTTCAGTGGCTATTCCAGGATTTGTGATAAATAGGTATTTAAAAATAGAATAATTATATATATATATATATATATATATATATATATATATATATATATATATATATATATATATATATATAATTTAATAATTATGTAGATAATATGATGTTTATATCGTAAAAAGGGGTATAATGGTATAATGGGGCACAAGCGTGTGTGGGTTCGATCCCCACTCACGGAAGGGAAATATTAAATATTTTCAAATGAATCATTTAATATTTTCACTTCATCGCTCTGGTAACAACGGAAAAAGCGGCAATGAGTTTCACCACTGACTAGACTCAGGTGGAGAACGGAATGGAGTGTCTTATCACTAAGTCCCGATGTTCTCTCTGCCTAAACTACAGTGCGGGGTACAGTGTTAAGCCAATACAAATGTGTAAAAGGTGCCTGTAGAAAATTTACGAGCAATTAATTTGCAATACATTTTGCTTAACAGTTTTCTTTCACTTTGATACTATTTTGATTTGAATAAAACTTATTGTAAGTTTATTTTTTTATAGTAAATTTGGAAAAAATATATAATATATAAAAAAGTTATAGATATATTTTCAATTAGCAATTGTACAACACTTTTAAGCAATGGACTTATTTAATTATTTTTTTATTCAACACAAAAATATTTTAAAAGTAAACAAATGTTTCATTGGCTTGAAAAGAGCTATATTATTTTCTGTGTTATTAGCTTTTTCATTTACTCACTCAGCTTCACGCTGTATCCCGCACACGGCAGGGTAGGCAGAGAGTACTTGAGAACCTAGTTTTAAGACACTCCGTTCCACATCCGTTCCCCACTTTCCGCCGAATTTGAGGCATTGCGTGTTGAGTGGCGGAACTCAACGCCGCTTTTGCCTTGTACCAGAGCGAAAAAATAATATTTAAATTGAAAATATTCAATATTTCATTTAATCGTGTGGGGGTCGAACCCACAACCTGTCGGTTACAATCACACGTATGTGCCGCTGCGCCACGACAGGCCTCTATTATAATTTTTTCATTTACAGAATTTGTGCATATTCAAACAAATATTTAGAAAAGAAATTGCCAAAGATACCGCCGACGCCACGGAATATATTGACGGTAGGTGTTGGTCTATTATCTATACCGATTATAGTGCACCCTATAGATAATGCTGTAACGTTTCTAATGAATCGTACGTACAGAAAATTGTTTAGTGGGTAACATTTAAAAAAGTCCCCAAAATCGTATTCGAACCTGCACTTATTGTGAATAAATATGATATTGATAATTTTCGTATGACTTCGTTTGTAAGTACTTTAAGTACTAAAGCTTTCAGAGACATTGGTGAATGTTTAACTGTGATTGAAATAGGTGAAAATATTTAATATAATTTTATAGTTAATTTAACTGTCGATTATTGATTATTTATTGCCATAAAATTAAAATTGTAATACCTTTTTTATTATTAAAAAAAAAAAAAAACAACAACATAAGGTGTTGTCAGTTAGATTATGTTATGCTAATATCTCTTTACAACATGGCTGACACATACTAAGAAATTAATATTATTCATTTTTTATTAAATAATATTTACATTATTGTATCTCATTTATTAAAATTATATTTATATATTTATTCGAATACATATTGTTTTTGTACCAAAGATGTCCATTTTCTACCAAAGGTGTCAATTTAACATTAAAAAAATTATTATTACTATTACTTCAAAAGAAATCATTTCTCCCTAATTTTAATTGTCAATTTGTTTTATATATAATTAAAACAATATATTTATTGTAATCTGTACCTTTAAAAAATTAAAAAAAAACATGATGTTGACTTAAAATAATGTTGACTAATAAAATTAAAATACGCACAGATAAGTTATATTTCGAATATATATATATATATATATATATATATATATATATATATATATATATATATATATATATATATATATATATATATATATATATATATATATATATATATATATATATATATATATATATATATATATATATATATATATATATATATATATATATATATATATATATATATATATATATATATATATATATATATATATATATATATATATATATATATATATATATATATATATATATATATATATATATATATATATATATATATATATATATATATATATATATATATATATATATATATATAATATATATATATATATATATATATATATATATATATATATATATATATATATATATATATATATATATATATATATATATATATATATATATATATATATATATATATATATGTATTTATTAAAAGAATGCTTGTCATATTAGGACAGATAAAAAAAACACGGAAACATTTGTTCTGCAAGGTTTGCAAAGTGCCCTTATAAATGCTTTTGCCTTAAAATGAAAAATTAATTGAATATTATATGGTTTCAATATAATTAATGGTAGTATTAATTTTTGTAGTTAATATATCTTAAAATTATAAAATTAATGAAATATTCCTGCATTTAGCATATATATTTGTAGAGTATAGAAAGCCTTAGGAATTGTTGTGATTAGCTTAAAGCTATTTCAAATCACTCACTCAGCTTCACGCTGTATCACGCACATGGCAGGGTAGACAGAGGGAACTTGGGAACCTAGTGTTAAGACATGCCGCTCCATTCCCAACTTTCCGCCGAATTGGAGGCGATTGTGTGTTGATTGGTGGAAATTAACGCCGCGTATTTTGAATCGAAAAAATATTATTTAAAAAAATGTTGCTTAATATTTCTTTTAGTAAATATTATATATTAAAATATATTGTTTAATACGATTTATTCTTTATTAAAATGTGATAAAAGTAAGAAAGAGGACATAGAAGTTTTTTTTATATACATTAAAAACATCTAAGACAGTATAAGCGCCATTTTGAGGCTGTGAATTATGTTTCCATTTTTAATCTATTCATAAGATATATAATTATGTGTTCCTGTTTAAGTACAAATATATAATAAAAAATTACAGCAATTTTATTATATAATAATAAATAATTTGTTTTTTTTTTTAATTATTATATAGACAATAGTAGAATATTTTTTTAAAAGAATTATGTATGTAGTTTGTGGTAAAAATTGTTCTACGAATAATATACAATGCTCATATAGATCTGTAATTTTTTTTCTTTTAAATAAAGTTATTGAATATTTTTTTTTATTTTATTTACATACTAGCGACCCGCCCGCAGCTTTGCTCGCTTCAATTACATTACTTTTTATTAATCTCAAATATTTTCTTGGTGTAATAATATCGCTTTTAAAATTATTATCTGTACATTAAAAAATAAATTTCAGGTTAAATGAATAAAAAAAATTGTATCAATTTTGTAACTTAAAATATATATTTTAAATTAACGCTACACGCTGCGTCCCGCACATGGCAGGACAGGCAGAGAGAACTTGGGAACCTAGTGTTAAGACACTCCGTTTCTTTCCTCATTTTTCCGCTAAGTTTAGTAGTTTTAGTTTAATAATTCATTTTGTAAATTAAAATTGTAAATTGCATCAATAATATTCTTAACTCTGGCTTAAACATATTAAAAGAACTATTTGAATTTTCGCCTTTTTATATTTTATAGCAAAAATATGCAAAAGACATAAAGTATTGTAACTTTACAGGCGTTACGATTTTGATAAAATATTCAAAATAAACAAAATAAAAGTAAAATAATAAATTAATAGTAAAATTTTTATTAATATTATATATATGGAAAATATTTTTATTTATCTTTTTGATCAATTTGATAGTGTTGCAACTGCCGTAGTGTAGGAGCACATATGTGCGTTTGTAAACACGACAGGTTGTTGGTTCGATTTCCGCTCTCTCTCTCTCTCTCACCTTCACGCTGTGTCCCGCACATAGCAGGGTAGGCAGAGGCAACCTGGGAACGTAGTGTTAAGCTACTCCGTTCCACTCCCTTTCCCCACTTTCCGCCTAATTTGAGACATTGCGTGTTGAGTGGCGGAACTCAACGTCGTATTTTGCCTTGTACCAAAGTGAAGAAATGAAAACACATTTCATTTCATGAATGAAATCGTGAGTTTTTCATGATTTCATCATTTATGATTTCATTTCCTCGGAGTGAGGATCGAACCCACAGCCTTTCCGTTACAGTCACACTCTTGTGCCGCTGCGCCACGACAAGCCTCAATTCCACTCGAAGAAATGAAATATTTAATATTTTCATTTTATTCTCTGGTAACAAGGCAAAGCGCGGCGAAGAGTTCCTCCTCACGTAATGCCTTAATTTCAGCAAAAAGTGTGGTACAGAAGTGTCTTAACGCTAAGTTCCCAAGTTTTCTCTGCCAAACCGGCTATAGGCGGGATACAGGTGACGTTAACATATCATTTATTCAGTACCTACCTTGAATGAAAATTAACTGGTAAAGAAAATGACGGCGTTTGAATAGGAAATATTATAACAAGATTTTTCTTGTATTTATTTATAGGTAGGTCGCCGAATTAAAGTTTGCGAGATTAGCTAATAATTTTGTATGAAATGAACTACAAATATATGTTTGTAATGATTTTTTCCTATGAAGTTTTCTTATTTGTATTGTAAGTTCTTATTTTTTGAGATTTATCGTGGCGCGGTACAAACATGTGACTGTTAACGATGGGTTGTGGGTTCGATCCGCACTCGAGGAAATGAAATATTAAATATTTTCAAGTAATATATTTAATATTTTCATTTCTTTGCTCTAGTACCAAGGCAAAGCGCGGCGTTGAGTTCCGCCACTTCATGCAATGCCTCAAATCTGCAGAAAGTGGGGAATGGCAGTGGAACGGCTTGTATTAACTCTAGATTCCTAAGTTCTCTCTGTCTACTCTGAAACTGAGTAGAGTTGAGCTACTTATACAATAATATTTTTAAAATCCGTTAAGTCGGAGATAAATCAAGTTACAATCCGATTATAGATTAGAATTTGAACACAACCAGACGATCAAGTATCACATACATATATAACATACATACATACATATATAACATACATACATACATATATAAGTAAACGTAAAGTTATGTAAATTAATGAGCGTATTTTCTCGGGTGATGGTGGTTAACACATTGGTTGTATGGTCGATTTTTATTTCATTAACATATCTATTAATAATGTTATTGATTTTCACGATTGTTACACATTTTAAATGAAACACTTATAACCAAAAAATGTTTACCACTTAGTATACGTGAATAATCCGGTTAAAAGTGTTTCATTTAAAACATCACTATTCTTTCTATACTCAGTCTCTCAGACTTCGTGAGGACTGTTTATTTTTATGACATTTATGAATCAAGTGAATTAAACAGAAAATAATAAGGAAGTAAACTGTTTACATTTTTTTCTTACATTCATATAGACATTTCACTTTTTCTTTTTTTTTTATGGACAAGATCCTATGTAACTCCAAAGGTGCTACAGTAGCGGGTCCAGCCTTTAAGGTGCATGGGCACCGGGGCCCGGCATTACCCAATAACGAGACGCAGTGGCCGAAGTCGGTTTTAAATTCCGGGGGTGGTAATGATCCGGTCGACTCGGCCCATGCGTGTTGCCATTGCTGACAGCGTGACCCTCCCACATGAACTTTAGTCGCCTCTTACGACACCATCAGTACCAGTGTGATCGTATTCTAAGCCGGAATCACACGGCAGAACTATTTTATTCTCTATTTTCGATCAATGTATGTTGAGTGGCGGGTCTCAACACAGCATTTTGTCGTGTTATCAGAGTCAGAAAGTTTACAGTTCTGATGTTGGCCCCCGATATCTTTAATATTAATTGGGGAAAAAAATAACAGTCTTAAAAGCGCGTGCTTTAAGCGCTAGCGCGTTGAGGCCTGTCGTGGCGCAGCGGCACAAGCGTGTGACTGTAACCGACAGGGTCTGGGTTCGATCCACAGTCGAGGAAATAAAATATTTAATATTTTCGATTTAAATATTAAATATTTCATTTTTCCGCTCTGGTAAAAAGGCAAAGTGCGTCGTTGAATTCCGCCACTCAACACGCAATGCCTTAAATTCGGCGGAAAGTGGGGAAGGGAAGTGGAACGGAGTGTCTTAACACTAGGTTCCCGGGTTCCCTGTGACTACCCTGCCTCGTGCGGGATACAGCGTGATGCTAATAAAAAAAAGCGCGTCCTAAAATTTGAGTACTTATGTCCCGATACGTTAAGTTTTTTAACAATTTCTTCAAAAGTATTCTTCTTCATAAGAATAATTTAAATATATAAGAATATAATAGAATATAAATGAACAATACACAAAAGAAGAAAATATATAAGAAAGAAGAATACTTTTAAAGTAAACACTTTGTAAATCTTCATAGTAAAAGTCCCATTACAGTTTGTGCTCTGAGGTTTTTCATTTCATAGACAATCATAGCGTTGATAATTAGAAACGCGACATAAAACGTATCGTAAGTATTAAATAGCACAAAATAATTAACACAACTCTTGACAGTGCGTTGTAAAATACGCATTAACTTATCTTGTGGCGGTTTATCGAAAACTAGTTTATAATAATATTGTTTCATTGATGTCAGAAGGAATAAGAATCATAGTCGATTAGACACACTCACTCACCTCAGACTCGCGAACGATATTGTTAAATTTGCTGAAACAACAAAGAGTTAGAGAAAATGATCCTTAAACATAGAAAGCCGGAGTTTTGACAACCAGTGAAAAAAACACCCAACAATATTGAAAATTGAACGTTGAATATGTGAAATATTACATTTACTTAGGTAAAGAATTATCATTCGAAAAGCAAAATGTTGAACAAGAGGTAGAACGACGTATCAACTTGAGCTGAAAAGTTCTGGTCCCTGAAGGAAATCCTGAAAGTAAACTTTCTATTCTACCTAAAGAAAATCGGCTCAGATACCTGTGTTCTGCCTTTCCTCTCAAATGAATGCTAAACATTGGCATATAATACAAAAATAAACTCTAAATTAGTAGAATGCCAGAAAGAAATGGATAGGACTATACTAAAAATAAGCAGAATACAAAAAGTGAAAATTGAACAAATAAAACGGAGAACGAAAATAATAAATGTCTTACATTATGCCTTAAAACGGAGATTATTAGAAGTATTACCAAAAATGCATGTAATAAAATAATTATAAAGCCCATTTAAAGATAATTATTAAAATGCTAAATTTCATCAGTCAGTCGAATTGCAATGACCAAACATACCCTAAACATAGAGCACTATGCGCATGCGCTTCGGAGTATAATATCTTAATATTTGAAAAATGTTTAAGTCAAGTAACTCTATTGTTTAGTTATCTTTCTCACCTGGAACCTTGAACCCAGCGCAGATGTCACTGGACAAGCTCCACAAACATTCGGATATTAAAAAGTACACAAGAGACTACTACCTTGGTATATGCTTTAGAAAATAAGTTGTGTCTTACGGCTCTGGGATCTTGGACTATATATTCCTATACACTGTGTCTACACTAGCGACATTGTAGAAGGTTTTTGAAACTTTATTTATAGCAAAAGGCTAGACTTTTCAATTTCCTATCATATAAGTTGATCCCTCTCCACATATCATTCCCTTACGAACTTATAACAATAAGTACTTATCAAGGATTTCAAACCGCACTTCTTGGCTTCCTAACTTTCGTTTCATACATTTTCCAAATAATATTTCTTTAGTATTTTTTCCTAAGCATGGATTAGTACAGTAACACTTTAAAAACAGTAAAATTTATAACTTAATTAAATTATAATCGTACTTTAATAGTTATCATACATCAAAGTCATGACTTTGGCTTACTCCGTTAATTTACTTCTTACGTGATGACATTGTTTGTACAATATATTTAGATTTATTTATTAGATAAGATAGCGATGTTATATTACCGGAAAATATTTTACTGCTTCCATTTTCTCTCGATTAGCACTCGGAGGAAAATATTTATATTAAAATTTTCACTTTTAAATTAAAAATGTAATCGGGACGGTTCTGGATTTCTATCCCACTCTGGGGAATGAAATATTTAATATTTTTGGTGACTAGCTCTGGTGACGAGGCAAAGCTTGGCTTTGAGTTCCATCACTCGACTCGCAATGCCTCGAGAATTCGACAGAAAATGGGAAACGGAAGTCTGAATGGGAATGGAATGTCTTAATACCAGGTTTCCATATTTTCTCTGTATACTGCTATGTGCGAGATACAGCTCAAAAATAAAAACATGCAAATACTTAAACTGTGCAGACAATGTTCCAGGTTTTTTTTTTCTTTATGTATTTTCTTTTTGATTATAAAATATAATTTCATATTCATATGAAAAGTCTGACACCTGTCGTGGTGCAGCGGCACAAGCGTGTGACTGTGGGTTAGGTCTCCACTCGAGGAAATGAAATGGATGCCGCTGCGCCACGATACGATCATAATTATATATACATAAATAAAAATATAGATATTTCCCCACTCTAGTTACACAAAGTCGTAGATAGTAATTAAGAAATCTTAAGTCGTATTAAGAAAAACAAGAATGTTTAAACATTGTAAAGATAATACATGAATTATAGATGTTTACAACATTTTTAATTTTACTAACTACTGGTTGATAGCATTGTGTCTGTAATATTGATGAAATGGATGACGTGTCCCATATGTGTCTGTAGACTGGCTAAACCTGATAGTTGCAAGTTCGAACCTTGCTTAGAAAAACACATGATTATTGTCATACTCCCTCAAACACAGGAAATTATATCGTTTAAAAATCAATAAAAAACACTTAAAGATATTGTGTCAGAATATTTTTAATTATCCGTCATCTGTATTTTGTTAACTGTCATCCGTCATCCGTCCGCCTTCAACACGGACGTGTCACAACTAATCTAAACATGTCGGACGTGTCACAACGAATCTACGACACAAAAGCGGTTAAAAAAAAAATAAGGTAAAAAGTTTCAAACTTTTGATGATAACAGATTATTGATTCTAAAAAGCAATGAATGATAACTTGACGTCGGTTTTTTTTTTAACTTCGCGGTGTATCCCTGGGGAGGGGAAGGCAGATGGAAATGGAAGAAACCTGGTCGCCTAGTATTAAAAAACTCCGTTCCTATTAAGACACTTCCATTCGCTACATATTTATTGATATTTATCTTGTAAACATTTCTATTGCGTACTAAAGATAGTAAGTAGTTGCGTAGGCTATGTCAATAGATATAATAAATACGTATATTATACAACGAATTCTGATAGATTTTCTCAAGTTACACATATGTTTTGCATTATTATTATATTCATAATTAAATAGAAACATTTAAGTGTTTACTGTAATTTACTTGTAATATGTTATTATACATCATATTTAAGTTTCGAAGCTCCTAAGAGTCAAACTACTTACTTGATTTGTAGAGTATTAGTAATGAGATAAGCGCGTACAAACGCACAGACACGCTCATTTAATGATATGGAAAATTAGCGCTGTTATGACAAAAAATAGATATTTTGGACTAAGCAAGGTAATGCAATTTCAATCTAAAAATCATTTACTTTCATTGCGGCGTTAAGGTGACCAAATTTCAAACACTTAATTGAGAACTGAACACTTAGTTCAGGCCTGTCGTTGCGCAGCGGCGCAACCGTGTGACTATGACCGACATGTTGTGGGTTCGATCCCCAGTAGATGTAATGAACTATTTAATATTTTTAATTTAAACAATTATTGTTTTCATTTCTTCGCTCTGGTACAAGCCAAAACGCGGCGTTGAGTTCTGCCACTCAACATAACGGAGTGTCCTAACACGAGGTTCCCAAGTCCTCCCTGCCTACCCTGCCATGTGCAGCTGAGTGAGTAGAGAACATGAACGTCTCTACTCAATCAGCGTGAAGTTATGAAGTTAGAACTGCATAAACAGCCTTCTTTTAAAAAAATGAATAAAATTAGTGTTATTATTATTATACTGAGCTCTTCTAGTGACATTATAAGTTTTTTTTTATTTATAGACTTGTCACTGCGTGTTCTAGTAGCACATTATTGAACTTGACATTTAATTGACTTAAGAGAATAGCAGAAAATTTTAAATGTCATTTCCGCCACGTGATTTTATTGAATTTTAACGAAAAGTTAATAATGTACTACTTACGTGTGTTAATTTTTCACCAAATAAATAGAAATTAAATTATTATATATTTTTTTTATTTGAGTAGAAGCCATTGTTGCGCAGTATTACATCTTTTTTTTTAGCAAAAGTATATAAAAAAATCTTTTCTAAGTATTTTCAAATCCAAATTCAAATATTTTTACTCAAAATTAGAATTTACAAGCTTCGTTTTTTGAACGTCAAACAATTTACCACCAGTTCACTAAAGTTACTGCCTCAGACCTGAGAAGAACTGCCGCAAGAAATTCAGCAGGACATGTCTTTTTTTAACTAAAGCTTTACATCATATAATAATTGAAAATTATACATTTGAAATAGCCTGGAGCGAGCATTTTATTCCCAAGGCGTGTTATCATTTATATAATCGTTAATTTGGTAATAACCTTTAACACACAAACGTCTTTTCACAACTTTTATAAATTGTGAAATAGAAAATTCTCGGACGTTTTCTGGGATCCTATTGTAAAAGCGTACACCCTGACCCATAAAAGAATTACGAACTCGATGCAATCGAGTTACAGGTGCACTAAGATTAAACTTATTTCTAGTATTAATATTCTGTATATACCCGATTTTGCAAAATTTTATTATATTATATATTCCATATAAATTGCCAAGTGAACATTCTTTAGAAATCTTTGAGTAGTGGAAATTTGTAAAAATTTTCCTACAAAGTTGTCGAAAGCTTGATCAGTATGTATGGCCTAGTGTTCAGAGCGTTTAGACAGATTCCAAGAAGCGCAGGTTCAAATTCTGCTATATTCAAATTTTATACGCTTTCTAAATAAAAAATAGTATAATATTCTTGCTCTAAAAGGCAAATCGGAACAGCGAATCGATATTAAAAATTTTATTAGTAACGTACTAAATTTAGCAGAAAGTGGGAAAAGGAGTGCCTTAACTGTTATTTACCTGCCTACCCTGCTTTTAGCGGGACCCTACTGCGTGTGACTATAACCGACAAGTTGCGGGTTCAATGCCCACTCGAGGAAACGAAATATAAGGCAAAAACGCGCCGTTCAATCCCGCCACTCAACACGCAATGCCTCAAATTTAGTGGAAAGTGGAACGGAGTGTCTTAACACTAGTTTTCTAAATTCCTTCTGCTTACTTTGCCATGTGCTGGATATAGCGTGAAGAAAACATCCGAGAATTTGATATTTTACAATTTAAAAAAGTTGTGAAACGACGTTTGTGTTTTTACTATTTTTTAAATTATTATTCCACACTTAGGAAAGAAAATATTAAATTTAAATATAAATTTTAAAAGCGTATTTTCGCGCCCTACAGAGATGCTAACAACATAAATAAGTTGTAACATGCGTATAAGAATTTCGACGTAGCTTGATAAGAACGTATGGCTTAGTTGGTGCGCTTGGACGATTTTCAAGAGGCGCAGGTTCAAATCCTGCTACGTTCAAATTTTACCAAAGCAATCGTGTCCCGCCTGTACCTGCACCAGTCTGAACATAAAAACTCCAAAGTCTCTGTGCACCCAGCATGGTGAGGGCGAACCGATTCCACCGTAGGGAGACCTGCCATTGTCGAATCAGGGCTTCGTCTGCTTTTCTCCTGATTGGCACAATATCGCCCGTCAGTGGGCGTTCACCATGCGACCGCTCACTTGTATGGAATGCGTGAACTTTAGCAAGTACTTTCGCCTGTAACTCCCAAGACGTATCTCCTGCCAGGAGAGTAGCCGCTGTCCATGACACTGTACGGTAGCCCCGAATATTCTCTCTGAGTGCTATTATGACTAAAACTTTTCTCGGCGATTGACGGCAAAGCAGCTCTGACGGAGTCAAGAAAAATCTCGAATTCTGACTGACTACAGTTTGGGGAGAAGTATACGCCAACTATTATGTATTCTCCCCACACTGCCACAATGTAACCGGAGCCTCTCTCTAAAGCTGAGAGTGCAGAACTGGTTCTGCACTCTCAGCTATGACTACGACTTAGCCGTCCTGGTCACTGATCCAATTAGTACTGTATGGGACTAATTACGGTTCACAAACGACTGCAATGTCGACGCACCACTGTGCCATGGATAGTAGTAACAAGTCCTGCGCTCCAGCGGAGTGATTGGCGTTAGTCTGTAGGAAATTTGCTCGTTATCTGCCCATTATGCTATGGCACTATCTTCTTGGCCCTCACATAGCCTTGAACTGTGGAGGAGGCTTGAGTGTTTGGAGTCTCCGTTCCTTTGCATTGATTTGTTGTTGTTCAACCAAATTAATACAGAAATACTAAGGACCTCTAAAAGTATTTAACAACGAGCGGTGTCTAAATATTATTAAAGCTAATTTGCATCACTAAATTAAAATACAATTTATATATCATTATAAGATGTTATTAGTAAAAAATGGCTAAGCATGCTATTGAAAAAACCGGTCAAATGCAAACTGGATTCGCAATTAATTTTAAGAGGTCATCAAAAGACAACTTATTATTCACAAACTTAAGATGCACGCGTATACACTCAATTTGTATACTATGTAACTGCAATTATATATTTGTAATAGTATTAATCTGTAAAATAAATTTCTTTTTTCAGATTTTTCCTCTAATGTATGAATGAAGCTCTAATTTCATATCAAATTTCATAATAGTAGGTCAACGGGAAGTACCATATAAATGCTTGTACAATATCAAATATTAATATATTATATACTTATATATTAACATAATATTACATTATATTAAAAAAATATATTGTGTTTTAATAAATTAACTCAAAAAAAATATCGCGGATCCCTAAAAGTAATTAAATAACGAACAGTGGTGTTTAAGTATCATTGAACTTAATTAGCATTAATAAATTAATATACAATTTATATATAATTACAGGCGCAACATTTTAGTTAAATAGTTAAATATACAGAGAAGATATATAAGAAATTCTTGCTGTTTTTTTATCTTCACGCTGTATCCCGCAAATGGTATGCAGAGGGAACTTGGGAACCTAATGTAAAAAAAACATCGTTTTATTCCCGCTTATTGGTAAAGCAAACTTCAAATCTAATATTTATATTAAAAACATATACGTAATTCAGTGAACTGTACTTCCTTTACTTGATATACCTCAATTCAGCGAAAAATAGGGAACGAAAATTAATTAATGAGAAAGAAGAGCCTAAGCACTAGGTTCCCAGGTTCCCTTGTCTAACCTGCTATATGCGAGATACAGCGTGAAGCTGAAAACAAACGTGTTAAACAACACTTTAAATTTTAATAATATAATGTAATATGTATCCATTTCAAGTACGTTGGTCATGCTTAATAATTGAAGGGACATGATGACAATAGAATTGGTTATATTATAGAAAATAAACATAAATAAAATAATAGCGATAAATGGTAAATAATATATAAATAAGTCTACTTCATGAGTATTGATTAATGCCGCATTGGCGTAAATGGTGAGTACGTTTTTAGCGTAATAGTTATGGGTTCAATCTTTAGGAATAGAGAATGGAGAATTTTTCTACTCAACTCTACTCAGCTTCACGCTGTATCCCGCACATGGCAGGGTAGGCAAAGGGAACCTAATGTTAAGACACTTTTCATTCCCTTTTCGCCGAACTTGAGGTATTGCGTGTTCAGTTTTTTCTAGAGATCTTCAACACTATAGACTTGTAACACTGGGGCCTATAGTAGCGTACAAGCCGTCTGATCGACAATCGAGGAAATGGAATATTTAAAACATTTTTGTTCTCGCTCTGGTAACGAGGCAAAGTTCGGCGTTAAGTTCAGCCGTTCAAACATGCAATTTCACTAACATTCAGTGGAAATAGGGCAGCGGAGTGTTTTTACACTAGGCTCTCTGCCTACCATGCTACATGCAGGATACAGTGTGTAGTTGGATTTTTTACTGTTAGACTGATTTACTACTGACAAACAAAAGAACCAGTCCAAAAAAAAAATGTATAAGTACATCATGGAACAAAAATATAAATAAAAAATGTTCTAAAACTAATTTTAAACGTATCTTGGAGAGAGCTTATGGCTTATTTGATCTGAATGATTGGACAGTCTCCAAGAGGCGCGGGTTCAAAATCTGTTCGAATGTTCACATTTTTAAAATTAGTATTGTATCCTAAGTATGGAATAACACTTTATAAGTTTTATTTTATACAATTAAACTACGAAATGGGTACAGAATCCTATGAAAGCAATGTCACTCACACTTGACGGGTCTATATATATATATATATATATATATATATATATATTATATATATAATATATATATATATATATATATATATATATATATATATATATATATATATATATATATATATATATATATATATATATATATGTATATATATATATATATATATATATATATATATATATATATATATATATATATATATATATATATATATATATATATATATATATATATATATATTGTTATGTAATGCAAGACCAAGACATATTAACTTAATTTCGAAATTTCAATGCGTAACAGTAAGTAACATGATTTAAAGTTTTACAGTGTTAAGTAAAGATAGAATCTCTTAACGTGATCTTACACTTGACCTATAATCGTAACATATACATAGCAAGAAACGCATTTTGTATACAAATGTTAGCATAGACATAAGTATAATATAATCATAACGATTAGTTTTGCATTAATTGCATATAATATAAAAGCGTAACATTTACAACCTTTAAACTTAGTTTTTGAGTTATTAAATCAAGAACATGTTTTTAAATTATTTATTAATAAATAATTAGTTAATTTTATACCAGATTAAATAATTATCAAGCAATCAGATAATGAAATAAAAAGAATTTTTATATATTTTTTTATGGATTCACCTGTATCCCGCACACAGAAAGGGTAGGATAACTTGGGAACCTAATGTACCACTCCGTCCATATTAAGATACTTCCTTTGTCCACTTTCAACTTAATTCTTATATATATATATATATATATATATATATATATATATATATATATATATATATATATATATATATATATATATATATATATATATATATATATATTGTTATGTAATGCAAGACCAAGACATATTAACTTAATTTCGAAATTTCAATGCGTAACAGTAAGTAACATGGTTTAAAGTTTTACAGTGTTAAGTAAAGATAGAATCTCTTAACGTGATCTTACACTTGACCTATAATCGTAACATATACATAGCAAGAAACGCATTTTGTATACAAATATTAGCATAGACATAAGTATAATATAATCATAACGATTAGTTTTGCATTAATTGCATATAATATAAAAGCGTAACATTTACAACCTTTAAACTTAGTTTTTGAGTTATTAAATCAAGAACATGTTTTTAAATTATTTATTAATAAATAATTAGTTAATTTTATACCAGATTAAATAATTATCAAGCAATCAGATAATGAAATAAAAAGAATTTTTATATATTTTTTTTATGGATTCACCTGTATCCCGCACACAGAAAGGGTAGGATAACTTGGGAACCTAATGTACCACTCCGTCCATATTAAGATACTTCCTTTGTCCACTTTCAACTTAATTCTTGTTATTTCATAATATTTAAAAATCCTGGCAAAATTATTATAAATTAGATGAAAACTTGCACCTGTCCTGTGTATCAGAGAGCTGTCGTGGCGTCGCAGTGGCACAAGCGAGAGACTAGTAAGCGCGAGAAGTTGTAGGTTCGATCCCCGCTCGAGGAATCATCGATTTCTTCGATGTGCTACCAAGGCATAGGGCGGCGTTGAAAATAAGCTAACGCCACTTCCACGTATCTCTTTGGTAGAGATGTGTTGACAAAAATAGTTTCTTTGTAGAGAAAACAACGGCGAGGCCGTTTTTCTACTCTACGCGCACTATCTCGTATCAGTGAACGGAGTGACTTAACACTTGGTCCCTGTTCAGTTTATGACGTGACGCTATACGAAAAGCTAGAGGCAATAAATGCAATAAGACCTGTAAAGGGGAACACTTAAATTAAGATTCGTTTTACTTAACCATGTTACTTACTGTTACGCATTGAAATTTCGAAATTAAGTTAATATGTCTTGGTCTTGCATTACATAACAATATATATATATATATATATATATATATATATATATATTATATATATAATATATATATATATATATATATATATATATATATATATATATATATATATATATATATATATATATATATATATTGTTATGTAATGCAGGACCAAGACATATTAACTTAATTTCGAAATTTCAATGCGTAACAGTAAGTAACATGGTTAAGTAAAACGAATCTTAATTTAAGTGTTCCCCTTTACAGGTCTTATTGCATTTATTGCCTCTAGCTTTTCGTACAGCGTCACGTCATATACTGAACAGGGACCAAGTGTTAAGGCACTCCGTTCACTGATACGAGATAGTGCGTGTTGAGTAGAAAAACGGCCTCGCCGTTATTTTCTCTACAAAGAAACTATTTTTGTCAACACATCTCTACCAAAGAGATACGTGGAAGTGGCGTTAGCTTATTTTCAACGCCGCCCTATGCTTTGGTAGCACATCGAAGAAATCGATGATTCCTCGAGCGGGGATTGAACCTACAACTTCTCGCGCTTACTAGTCTCTCGCTTGTGCCACTGCGACGCCACGACAGTTCTCTGATACACAGGACAGGCGCAAGTTTTCATCTAATTTATAATAATTTTGCCAGGATTTTCAAATATTATGAAATAACAAGAATTAAGTTGAAAGTGGACAAAGGAAGTATCTTAACACTGACGGAGTGATACATTAGGTTCCCAAGTTATCCTACCCTTTCTGTGTGCGGGATACAGGTGAATCCATAAAAAAAAATATATAAAAATTCTTTTTATTTCATTATCTGATTGCTTGATAATTATTTAATCTGGTATAAAATTAACTAATTATTTATTAATAAATAATTTAAAAACATGTTCTTGATTAAATAACTCAAAAACTAAGTTTAAAGGCTGTAAATGTTACGCTTTTATATTATATGCAATTAATGCCAAACTAATCGTTATGATTATATTATACTTATGTCTATGCTAATATTTGTATACAAAATGTGTTTCTTGCTATGTATATGTTACGATTATAGGTCAAGTGTAAGATCACGTTAAGAGATTCTATCTTTACTTAACACTGTAAAACTTTAAAGTTGTTTTGTTTGTTTAACCGCGCTTATCTCAGGAACTTTTAAAAATATTTTTATGTGTCTATGAGCATAATGGAATTGTTATTTGTATACAGTTGTCGAAAAATGGCTAGTACAAAATAGAATAATTTTAATATTTGTAAGTAAATTCCTTAATAAGGACAGTCCGAGAGGCCTTAATACTGAGATCATTCCATTCCCTACTCTACAAAAGACATTGTCAGTAACGCCATACGTTATCTTATAAGGAAATAAAAGTAATTGTACACTGTTCACACAACAGATTGTCGGTTCGATGCCTACTCGAAGAAATGTAAAGTTCCCTCCCTCTGTCTTAAAGTCTACCACTCCAATATATATATATATATATATATATATATATATATATATATATATATATATATATATATATATATATATACTTGGAGTGATAGACTTTAAGACGACCATGTCACTTTGACATTTGTCATGTATTTATGGCATACATAAATATAAAAAGACCGTCATGCGCAGTGACATAGCCTGGCTGTGAACGTGTCGGTCATGAATTTGATCCCCAATCGGTGTAACGATTATATTAAAATACACTGATAGACAAAACGAGGTTTTAAGTTTCATCACTAAAATCTAAATATATTAAAAATTTAAAAAAAATGTCGGGTATAACGTCTTAACCTA
The DNA here is from genome assembly GCA_019049475.1 of Eueides isabella. NCBI lineage: Eukaryota > Metazoa > Arthropoda > Insecta > Lepidoptera > Nymphalidae > Eueides > Eueides isabella. The sequence goes on along the minus strand of CM032403.1, from coordinate 11,182,694 downwards.
AGATCTTTTACCTTACTCTACGTAGATTAACGTGAAACTGTTCGTTAATGTAAATGAATACCAATCAGGAATCGAACTGGTGATAGATAAACCGGTATGAATTTACCGAGTTTTTTGACCTCGCTCGATGGTCGATGAAGATTTTTGTTTTCTTTCCATTTATCCATTCCATCCATTTATTTTAACTTAACTTAGCTTTTATTATTTTTGTTACAGATTTATTTACTATGTATGATTTACACAAATTCAGTAAATTATACTTTTTATAGCGTGTAAAATATATATTTATTAATGTTTACAAAAATATAGAGATATATTATTTTAGTTTCATTATTTTCTTAAGAAATTAAATTTGTATATGTAGAGGCAGTCGCAGCTAAGTAGCGCGGCTTTGTCTTTAAACACAACAATTGTAGGTTCATTTTGTAATCAGAAATTCATGAAATATTAAATATATTAGTTTCTTTACTCTGGTAACAAGGCAAAGCTCAAATTCGCATTCGCCACGAAATGCTTCAAATTCGGCAGAATGTGTCTTAAAGTCCTAACGAGAAGTGTCTTAACACTATGACCTCTAGTGCCCCACGTAGTGTCTTGACACTAGGCTCCCAAGTGCCCTGATGCCTAATCTGCCATGTAGGGGACACAGCATAAAAAATAGTTTAACGAATAACAGTTAACGTCAATAACCTTTTTTGAAAAACGGAAATACAACTTCAATATCCATTTAAAGTAATATATTTTTTAAAATAAAATTGTTTCATGTCGCAAGGTTTAAGCTTAAATATATTTATAAATATAAAGAACAGAATAAACATTCTTATTTATATCTAAATAATAAAGAAAACATCGATTTTTAAATTACAACAAAATAAATAAACTATACAATCCAGTGCTTATTAATTATTAAAACTAAACATAACAAAAGTGAACACTCACCAATTAATTTCACAAATAATTAACAACACTATCTTAAATTAAATTTAATATATATTATATATTATAATATAAATAAATCACACAACGTCTATAGTGTAAGCGCGGAAAGTATGTACTACACGTGTATATCGATGAAGCCAGAGTTGATACGAAGAATGGCGTAAAGCATAAGATAAGAGCGTTTTGTAAAAATAAATAACTTTTATGGGGTCTGTCGTAGGGCACAAGCGTACGACTGTAAGCGATATTGTGGTTTTCGCACTCAATGAAATATTTTTTTTTATATTTCTATTTCGACGTTCCGGCAAAACGGTTAAGCGGCGTTGAGTGTCGCCACTCAAGATGTATTGTTTTAAAAGTTCAGCGACTAGTAGGAAAAAATGTCTAAACGGAAACGGAGTATCTTAATACTAGTTTCCCAGTATTGCTCTGCTTAGTTTTATGCTTTAGGATATACAAAAGGATGCAGGTATGCGTTATACATATTATTGAATAAAAGTATATATATTATTGATATTTTACTCATCAGCTCACATGTGAGGTTTCCACATAACATACAGAACGAACTATATTTTAGGTTTAACACAAAAAAAACGCAGCTATATTAGTCAAATTATAAAATAAAATAAAAAAATACCTCATTGTTTATTGTGGGTATTGCCTATTCGATATTAATATTTTTGCTAAAAATGTCCTGAATTTTATTATCTAACAATTATGTTTAAAATTATTAGGTTTAACCCAGCTTTACACTGTCAATGTGTCCCAGCACAGGGCAGGGTAGGCTGAGGGAATTTGAGAACCTAGTGTAAAAAATATACTATTCGATATTAAAAATTTTGCTTCCGCTTTGTTCCCTATTAAACGAAGAATTTAAGGCATTGAACTGTTAAGTTAGTCCCAAGATCAAGACTTGTAATAAAAAAAAAAAAACTACTCAAGTATTGCTTAGGAATAACATTTTAAAAAGATGAAACAAAATTGTAAGGTGTGATCATTGTTAAGCTACTATGAAGCATTCAAATAAAATGTGCATAGGGATCTTGGGAACCTAGTGTTAAGACACTCCGCCTTAACACTTCCTATTAAAGTATTTTATTACCGTTTCAATGAAATATTAAAAAGAAATAAATACGAATACTGTAATAAACGCTATATGCTTTGAATTGCACCGCCAAGTTCACTATCCCCTGCAGCCGCAGCACTGCGCGCAGATTGGATGCGTATTTTTATATACAACTGGTTTGACAAAAAAACCTAAATCAAATTATTTTGTCTTTAATAAGGGTACTGTAAACATGGTCCTTACAATGAATGATTGACAATTATACAGATTTTGGATATTCGATTCCCACTCGAGGAAATGAAATATTTAATATTTTCAATTTAAATATTGCATGTTTTCATTTCTTCTCTCTGGTAACAAGGCACAGCGCGGTGTTGAGTTCCGCCATTCAACATGCATTGCCTCAAATTTGGCGGAAAGTGAGGAACGAAGCGGAATGTCCACTAGGTTCCCAAGTTCCCTCTGCCTGCCCTGCTATGTGCGGGGTACAGTGTGAAGGTGAATGTTTATTTTATAACTTCAGTCTGTATCCGTCAGACACGCCATTCCGTTATCCACTTTCCGCCAAATTTAAGGTACAGTGTAGAGTGGTGGAAGTCAATGAGTCTGTCGAACCATTAAAAAAAAATATTTTTTCATGAAAAAAAAGGCAAACGAGCGTTCGGGCCCCGTGTAACACTAGAGATACTACAGATATATGAATGTTTTTTTTTTTTTAGCTTCACGCTGTATCCCGCACGAGGCAGGGTAGGCAGAGGGAACTCGAGAATCTAGTGTAAAGACACTCCGTTCCCCATTTTCCGCCGAATTTGAGGCATTGCGTGTTGAGTGGCGGAACTCAACGCCGCGTTTTGCCTTATTACCAGAGCGAAGAAATGAAACATTAAATATTTAAATTGAAAATATTAAATTTTTCATTTCCTCGACTGGGGATCGAACCCAGAACCTGTCGGTTACAATCACACTCTTGTGCCGCTGCGCCACGACAGGCCTCATGTATATGAATGTTTCTAATCTTAATTAATTCGAGAGGAATGCATGAAGACTAAATACAATTTATAAACGATTTGCAAATGTGAAGGCTCATCAATGTTAATATCCATAAATATTTAAGAATACCTTGTACGCTTCTTAATTTAAATGTATTTGAACGTGCATGTTTTCGATAGGAATAGATATGTATGGAAATGGAATATTCGGCAATGGAAACTTGAAAATCTAGTGTTAAGACACATTTTCATTATATGATCGTGTTCAACGCCGCGTTTTTTGTTACTTTACCAAAGCGAAGACATAAAAATATTAAATATTAAATATTTTATTATACGCAAAGCCTGCTATGTTCAAATTTTATTAAAATGATAACCACCTATTTTGAAGTCGGTTAATTAATGATCTATATATATATATATATATATATATATATATATATATATATATAAATAAACATAGTGCATTAATAGATCACATTTAAATAAAATTTTGTATGTTACAGTTATTATACGTATCATATTATTAGGTCTTAGTTCAAGGTATACTTAGATTTGATGTTCAGAACGTAAGGATATATATATTATTTCGCAAACTCAGTCACGAGAATTTGCATTCTGTACGGTTATTTTATATGTTGAGAAACATTTGAATATTATAGCTTGTACTTTAATTTATTTCATAGGTGCATTGAAGCTGTATGTTTTATGAAAATCACATGGAAGAGTGAATTCTTTGGAGTCTTTTTTATATTTAATTTAGTATGGGCCTAATTTGTTAGTGTTAATACATTTTGTTATAAAAAAAAATCACAATTTCAATTTCCTATTGAAAATTATAAATATTGGAATATTAGTTTTACTTAGCTTAACGCTAGACAAGGGTAGGCAGAGGGAACTTGGGAACCTAGTGTTAAGACACTCCATTCCACTTCCTGCACTGTGCCGCTGCGACACGACAAAACAATTGCTATTAAGTAGATAAACTGATGTAATTCACTAACTATTTTTTTTTCAGCATCACGTTGTATAACGCACATGGCAGAGTAGGCAGAGGGAACTTGATGACCTAGTGTTAAGACACTCCATTCTCATTAACCCACATCCATTTCCATGTTTCTAATAAAATGAGGGCATTGCGTGTTGAATGGCATAACTAAATGCCGCGGTATTGCTTTGTTTCCAGAGCGAAGAAGTGAAAACTTCAATTCCATAAAATATTTAATTCTCTCCAGTGGTGATCAAACCTGTAGTCTGTCGGGGCTTACAGTAAAATACCGTGTATACCGTGTAAAGATCCACCAGTAAACACGCAGGTATCTCGAATTCAGGCAGTGGAATGTCTGATACAGGAAAAGCTCTTTAAAAGCTTCTAAAAGCTTGAAATTTATAACAAGAATATTTCAATATGATGAAATGTATATATTATTAACGTACAATATTTTATTGCTAAAAATTATATCATTATGGGGCTAAGTACTCTTGTTTTTCAACTAAATGAAATACAACGACATTTTTGGTCATCGATGTCCACACACCTGCGTGAAGGGCTTTTTGTAATTGCTCTATTTTTTATTTTAAATACACTTATTGCCAATAATTTAAGTTTAGCAACTTTTCTCGCGACTTTGTTTTTAAAAAGCTTAACGCGAACTTATAAGTTTGTATATTCATAGTATAAACTTTTTAGCTATTAATAAGTCTAAGTAAGTACTAAGTGAACAAATCAATTCCAAGCTTTTCTTTTAACAATAATATTACACAACAACTATTGCTTACGTTCATTTTAAAATCATTGTAACAAGGAAACCTACTACGATATTTTATACAAAACAAAATTAGGTATATTTTAATTTGATATAAAAAAATGGTACCACAACTAAAATTTACAATATGACTGAAGTTCATATATAACATATTGTATATTAAACTAGAGAGGCCTGTCGTGGCGCAGGGGCACCAGCATGCGATTGTCAACGCGAATAGTTGTGGGTTCGATCTCAATTCAGGGGAAAGAAATATTTACCCAGCTTCACGCTGTATCCCGCACATGGCAGGGTAAGCACAGGGAACATGGGAACCTAGTGTTAAGACACTCCGTTCGACTTCCGTTCTCCAGTTTTCGCCGAATTTGATACATTGCGTGTTGAGTAGCGGAACTCAACGTCGCGTTTTACCTTGTACCAGAGCGAAGAAATGAAAACATTAAATATTTAAATTGATAATATTAAACATATCATTTCCTCGAGTGGGGATCGAACCCACAACCTGTCGGTTACAGTCACACGCTTGTGCCGCTGCGCCACGACAGGCTTAAATAATATAAGGCCTTTGAAATATTTAATATTTCAAACATGTTTTGTTGTCCTCTTGGAGAGTGTCTTAATTGGGCCGAAGTGCTTATCATACAATTTTCCTCTGCCTACTCTGTCATGTGCGGGATACAGCCTAAAATTAAACTAGAACATATATCCGAATATAGTCAACCAACATTTTCGAAGTCAATGACATTGGGCTACAAATCGAGATAAAAATTTAAAAATTCAACTGGTTTCCACGCGAAGGTCAGATACGTGAGTGCCGTTACAATCGACGAAAGTAACTAAAACTTGTCAGCTTTTAACAATTATGTAAGTATGTAGATCATTTTTTTTCGCGCTGTATCCTGGCCACATGGCATGGTCACATGGCATGAACTTGGAACTTGGGAACTTAGTGTTAAGGCATTCCGTTCCCCACTATCCACCGAATTTGAGTTCCGTCACTCAACACACAATGCCGCCTTGCCTTGTTACCAGAGCGGAGAAATGTAAATATTAAATATTTCATTTCCTCGAATGAGCATCGAACCCAGAACCTGTCACGTTTTTATTAATAAATATAAATTTGAAGCCAGTCTTGGCGTAGGAATTTGATTTCCACTCGAGGGAATAAAATAAAAGTATTTTCATTTCCTCGTTCTGTTAACATGACAAAGCGTGGTGTCCATTTTCTCAAGAATTTGGTGGAAAGTGGTATACGGAAATGCCTTTATGGGAACAAAATGACATAACACTTAGTGTCTAAGTTCATTGCCTGCTATATGCATCATATAGTGTCTAATCTAAACTAAACTCTAATAAGAGAAAGGTAATTTTAGTTTCAATATTTTTTTTTAATTACAGAAATCAAAAGAAAGGAGGGATTTATTTCTTGAAAATTCAATATATAATCTTAATTAATAATAAAATATACATTAACTATATCTCTGAGTGTTTTTTATACTCTAAGAAAAAATATTTTTTCCTAATGAGGCCTTTGAAAAATTGGCAACTACAGGAATCTATTCATAATAATTAATTATTTTTTTTCCAAGCAAAAAAAAAAAACTAAGATATCAGCTAACATGGCGCTTACTACATTGACTAGGATCTAGAGTAAGATATAATTAGTATGGAAATCCAATTTACCAAAAAAATAGTTTAATTAAACATAATTACGAATTCAATTAAATTATTAGGTAATATTTCATGTTTTGTAATTATATACCAATAATTTGTAACAAGTCAATACAAATCGCATTTTAGTGCTCGCTATCTGCGCATAACAACTTTATGATTTTGTTTTATGGATGGATAAGACAAACGAACGTACATGTCACCTGATGGTAAGTGATCACTGTCGCTCACGACCCCGTATAGCACCAGAGGAGCTACGGGTGCGTTGCTGGTGCTTAAGATGGATTGGCATCAGGGCCCGGCATTACCCAATGCGAAACACAGCGGCCGAAGCCACTACTTCACGCCGGTTTTAAATGCCGGGGGGTGCCGGGAATGATCCGGTTGAGTCTGCCCATTCTAAGCTGAACACGGCTAAAATGTGTCTAGAAATTGTCTAGATATGTACAATAAAAAAAGTACCCCAAAGGAACTTGGGAGCCTAGTGTTAAGATATAGAAGATATTCCGTCCGATTAAGACACTCTCATTCCCCATTTGCTGCCGAATCCTGGAGTCAGTGCGCGTTGAATGGTCATACTTTAGAAAATTTATTATATTTTTTCTGAATGTTGCCAGAACGAAAATTCTATTCATTTTAAATGAAACACTTTTAACCGGACTAATCGCGTATATTGAATGGTAAACATTTTTTGGGAAACCCGACGTTTGGAACACTTTACAGTAGTCCGTGGTCACGAGTAGACTGAAGAGTCTAACTCTCCACATTTTTTTTACCTGTACGTGTTTTAATCCGGCTTTTATTATGTTTTTCCTTAAAAAGCTCTCCATCCCCTGCCTGTTCATTGTTTGTGTTTAGTTCCTCTATGTAGTGGTTTACACTATTTTATTTATTTGTCTTAATTAAAAACAAAAAATCAGCTAATTAAGTAAAAAATGGTAGAACTAAATAATTTTAGCCGTGTGATTCCGGCTTAGAATAGGATGGTACTGATGGTGTGGTAAGTGGCGACTAAAGTACATGTGGGAGAGTCACGTTGTCAGTAATGGCAACACTCAGGGGCAGACTCGACCGAACTGCTCCCACCCCCGGCATTCAAAACCGGCGTTAAGTAGTGACTTTGGCCACTGCTTTTCGCAGTAGGTAATGCCGGGCCCCGGGGCCCATCCATTTTAAGCATACATTCTCCTATTGTGTAACATTGTCCCTTTTTTACCGTACAACTTCATTCGTATGTTTTACTTTTCCATACTACGTGACATTGGCGAAGTGTTTAATAAAATGCTGGAGATATTTTTATATTATTAGATATATGTTTTTATGTTTAGTATCATAAAATCTGTTATGATTCATATATTTAACTCGCTCATTCACTCAGCTTCACGCTGTATCCCGCACACGGCAGGGTAGGCAGAGGGAACTTGGGAACCTGGTGTTAAGACACTCCGTTCTACTCCCGTTTCCCACTTTCCCCTGAATTTGAGGTATTGTGTGTTGAATGGCGGTACTCAACGCTGCGTTTTGCCTTGTACCAGAGCGAAGAATTTATATTGAAAATACTAAATATTACATTTGCTCGAGTGACGACAGACCTCACTGCCCGTATGCGGGATACAGCGTGAAGCTGAAAAACAAAGATTTATTTGAAAGTAAGACATAAAACATGTAACAAACAATCGGTAGCCGTTTTATATGACTATAATATATTTTACAGCACGCCGTTCACTTGTACCAGTGAACAACTATTGTGAAACAACGCTTGATCCTTTTACGAGGTATTTAGATAATAATATTAATCTGCTTACGATGATTATTGAAAATTATATTCTATGAACACTTGATAAAGTGCATTATAATATATGAAAATGTATTTATTTATAATATTATATTTAACCTTAATCTACATAAAGAGGCTAGAGTTGTAAATCTCGAACAGTTTCATGAATATTTCTAATTGCTATTTTATGTTTATGTGTTTGTCTTGTTTGAAGGTCGTTTTGGAGTTTTGGGGTTCTGTATTCGATCGAAATGGAAAAATGGATCCCGTATCATTGAAATATAAATGTAAAATGGATCCCGGATCATTTTGCTATCCGTCCGTTTGTTTGTTAATACAATATTCGGGGTAATTCCAGGGATATTATCGCATATTATTAGATCCAGGATCGTGTGGATTTATCAAAACCTATCAGAAGTACTGTTGAATGACAATGATGAGAAATTATAAAATATAAATATTAAGAAGGATAATAAAACAAAAATGAGGACGACTAAAACATTGTTTTTCATCGTAGCGTTGTATTCAACACACAGCAGGGTAAGCAGAGGGAACTTGGGAACCTAGTGTTAAAACACTCCGTTTCATTTTCCACTTTCCGTCAAAATTGATTTTTATTACATGTTGATTAGCGGTATGCAATGCCGCTCTTTGCCTTGTTACCAGACGGACAGCATCACGACAGGCCTTTCTATTTATTTACTTCGCTTTATGCTGTATTCCGCACATGGCAGGGTAGGCAGAGGGAACTTGGGAACCTAGTGTTAAGACACTCCGTTTTCCACTTTCCGTTGAATTCGACGCATTGCGTGTTGAGTGGCAGTACTCAACGAAGCGTTTGGCCTTGTACCAGACCGAAGAAATGAAAAGCATTAAATATTCAAATTGATAAAATTGAATATTTCATTTCTTCGCGTGGGAATCGAACCCACAACCTGTCAGTTACAGTACACGCTACGCTACGACGCTTTTCTATTTATTTAATAAAAAAATATAAGCCTAGCCTGAAGGCTACTCGGCTTTAGACCGTATGCTTTAAGCTTGTCAACATCTTTAAGATGGACTTTATTAATATACATTAATTAATACGGAATCCTTTTTGGATGAGTCCGCTGCTGATCGTTTTGTGATAAGAAAATACGTCAAGGATTTTTTTTTTTTTTTCTTTTTTTTTTATTTATAATATATCTATTATTTTATTTAAATTAATACATTTAAAGAAGTGTCTAATATATATATTAATCACGCCTATAAAAAATATGCAACGCGAAATATTGTACTCGAAGAGCCACTTTTTTCACTGTGAAGGACTAGTAAAGTCTTTCTAAAGGTCAAGGTAGTTACAGTTATTAGACATTAGATTCGTCTTAGCTTCGTTTAGAATGTCCCTAGTTAGACCCGTAGATAGATGAGAATTTGGTGAATGAATAGGATTTTTTCTTATTGTTTTATAACAAAACTACAAATAAAGTAGGGAAGGAGGAGGGAACCTAGGGAACCTTCCTGCCTATGAAGACAAACACGAATAATAGGTACATAATTGTCCAATGTAAAAACCACATCAATCTCAATACATTTCTACAGACCTAACTCCTAAGATTTAGCAACCATTTTGTTTATACGTTTTTAATAAGAAAATTTAATTTTAGGATCGTTCACAATTACGGTGAAATAATGTTAAAGTTAATTTCCAAACATGAACATTTTTTTTTTGAGGAACGGAAGTGGAACTGAGTGTCTTAACATTAGGTTCCCAAATTTCTTCTGCCTTCCTTGCCATGTGCGGGATACAGCGTGAAACCGAGTGAGTGACTTTTTTTTAACTTCACGTTGTGTTTTATACATAATGTGATAAGGAAAGGAAACCTGAGTTTCTAGTGACGAGACACTTTGTTTACATTAAGATATTTCTTTTCAATTATAACTACTCATCGCTGCTCCTCGTTACCAGAATGAAGAAATGAATTCACTTCTTCAAGTGAACACGCAAACTATCACCTTTACAGTAGTGCGCTTGTGCCTCTGCACGAACACAGGTGTCAAATTGAACAAATTATTATTGAAAAATAATATATATACATATTTTAAAAGCTAGTGATGAATTACCAACAAACGTCACTAGATTGAGCAATTAATTGAAATTCGGCCAATAATTTAAAAAATTTAGGATGTGACCTTGAAATTCTGAATACGAATCAATAACAATTACATCATTCTTAAAGTGTCAGTTTTTAAGTAAATACTTTCGTTTACTTGAAAATATATTACGTAGGCGGTAGATATATTTTCCATTATTAGAATTTTCTTCTGACTTTACAAAGGTTTGGTAAAGATTTATGATACATAGTACTAATGGCGATAATAGATGAGTAGACCGGCAGGTGGACGAAACGTGGACATGCGGACAGGATAGGACATGGATAGGGGGACAAGTGGAAAGATGGACATGCGGATAGGTGGACAGCTGGAAAGAGGAACAGGTAGACAGGTGGACTGGTGGACAGGCATGCAGGGACACAAACAAACCAAAAAAATGAAAAATCATTGGTTTGGGCTCCATAATAGATTCCCTCAGTATTTTTTTGTTATTTTTTTTAGCTTCAAACTGTATCCCGCAGGGTAGACAGAGGGGATCCGGGAACCTAGTGTTAAGACACCCCGTTCCACTTCCGTTCTCCACTTTCCGCTGAATTTGAGGCATTGCGTGTTGAGTGGTGGAACTCAACGCCGCGCTTTGCCTTATTACCAGAGCGAAGAAATGAAACAATAAATATTTAAATTGAAAATAGCCGCTGCGCCACGACAGGCCTCAATTATTTTTTTATTATTTTTTTCATATATCATCTATTTACAGACATAATCTAAATTTACTATATATAGTGAATGATATCTTTAATAGCCAGTAGAACATCGTCAGTGAAAACGAAAATTATAAATCCATTCTATACTCGGAGAAACGATAAATTAATTTTAATTTATTTTCTTCCCCACTCTCCGTACATTTTTTTATAGGGTAGGCAGTGGGAACCTAGTTTTGACACATTTCTTTATTTTTAAAACACTTCCGTTCGAAAGATCGTAAGTAGTGTTGTATTTTATGATTGATTATTAAAATGCATCATAACATTATAATTAATTACAATGAATTCTATTAAACTGACATCAAAACATTGTATCATAGTATCTCAGATATTGGTAACCTTCCTCTGGGTTTCCTCACGCTGTATACCTTTTATCAGTAGCCACCTACGTTATATTTACATCACTGATAAGTATTTTTTTATTAAGAATGTGTTTTATAACTGATAATATATGAAATTATATGCTAATATTTAATATTTGTAAGAAATATGAGATAACATAGTAAGTATTGCACTTGGAATTAAATGCAATCGATAGTTGAGACGACTAGAGAAGACTTGAAAAAACCTTTATATAATCACAACGACCAATCAGCACAACTATAAGCTTATAACTGACTTTATACTTACTAATATTGTTATTTATAATACCGTGTGTGGGATGTCATTAAAATCCAGAATTTAGATATCAATAGGCAGAGAGACCATATGCGTCACTTCCCTAGAACACTCCACTCCACTCCACTTCACTCCACTCCACTCCACAAAACGTATTATTATGGGTACGTAATTCGATCTAACAATGTTTTAGAGCTTAACCCTGTACCCCGCACATGTTAGTATAGGGAACCTAGGGTTAAGACATTTTGTTTCGTTACCCACTTACCGCGTAATTTTAGATGTCGCGTGTTGAGCGGCGTAACTCAACGCCGCCGTTCGCCGCTGTCCACCGTCTTGTAAGCAGAGCATTTAACCTTTTGCCTTTACAGTCACACACTTGTGATCCAGTACCACGACGAGCCTCATATATCTATAAAAAGGCTATAGTGGCGCAGCGGTAAAAGGTCGGATTGAAATCGTAGTTTTAAATTTGTTATAATACAATATAGTGTTAAGCATAAAAAATCATCTTACAGACATCAGTGGAAACTTAAAAGACGTAGAGACATGTTGACAAGTTAAATACTGGCGATTGGCAAAGTAAATATTTTTCTTGCAACGCAGTTAATGCCTATTTTATGTTTTTTTCTTAAAATTTGCATAACTTTTCCACCCATGTTAATTTTATATTACATTATTATTTTTTTTTTTCTTGGGAACCTATTGTTAAGATACACTATTCTGCTCCCCACATTCACATTGGAGGTAATGCGTGTTGAGAGGGGGAACTCAGCGGGGCTTTTGTATGTTACCAGAGAAATATATGACAACATTAAATATCTAAATTGAAAATATTAAATATTACATTGCCTCGAATGGGGACCAATCCCACAACCACTACCTTTCACGTTTACAGTCACAAGTTTATGCCCCTACGCCACGACAGAACAGGACTTTTACTAACAATTACGTAAATATTGCCAAAACAGTCATAACAGCTATTAAAATCTTGTGGGAAACAATAAAAATCTGTGCGAGGGGGGATTATGAAATATTAATGTAATACGTACAAGTGTTACTTTATTTTTGTTTGTCAATTAACCAATGAAAGACGAATCAGGTTAAAAAAAGTTTTGTGCCTGAGTACCTCTGATTTTCATTACTTACTAAAGCATATGTAAAAATAGGAAAAAATATTTTTATCTTCTAAAGTTTGCTTTAGTGAACTAAAACAGAACCAGAATGAAATTTCAAATTGTATTTAAATGAGCTATATTTTTAATTTTATTTATATATAAATAAGAGGAAGACAAGATATGTTAATTATATATTTTTATTAATTTCTTTTTTTTTTTCAATTAGTTATTAAAGACAGAATAAATAAGCAAAATTCCAAAAAAAAAATGAAATACTTTAGAATGCGGATGCGCATACTGTCGTGTCACTCTGCCGCCCTCGCTCACACCCACTGTTTCGTTCCTTTCTTGCATAATAAATGTAATTGGATCTTCAATAAATCTGGAAATACTATATTATTAGATCTATTTATATAAATATTAAAAGCAAATTTTATATATTATTACCAACCCGTCACTATAGTAAAGTAGTATATTGTTTACTATTCTCAATTACTTTTTAGTTTTAATATAATTCATCACTTTTAAGACAATATGAATGCATCGAAAACTAAAATGAATAAAAATAGCAATTTTGTGTTACTAAATATTTTAAATTGAGTTTTGAAACTTTTTTGTCTAAACTTTTTTATTTATTGTTGAAGGAAGATTGTCAAAATGTTGAAGGAAGGTTGTCAATATATAAGAGTAAAAACTACATTTAAATTTGAATAGCCGTAGAGATTAGTACGTACAGACGCACAGACAAACAGATGAAAATTTTAAAAATCATTATTTTGGTCACTGTTATATATTGATATAACTATTAATTTTTTTTAAATATGTCTTCCATTTACAATGACAGTGATCAATTATAGATTTATAATGAGTATATTTATAGATATATAATCGCGTACGTACATTAAAAAAAAAATAATAGAAAATGTCTTTATTCATTTGAAATACAATTATTACAGATTTTTATACGTCAACAAAAAACGGTCATCGTCTTTATAAACATTTGCGAAGGTATAATTTTCAAATATCTTACAGATTAGCTGATTCCTTACGAATCTACATTAAATGAAGATGTACCAGATCTTGAATTCTCAAAAGAAACCGCTCATCATCCTGAACAACAACAAAAAAAAAAACATTTAAATCCATCTATTAGTTCCGGAGATATGCGTGTGTAAATAGACAGATATACAAACATACAGATATTTTCTTTTTCAATCTTTTCTCATTTCCTATTTCCTACCTACTATATTTTTATATAGAAAAATATTTAATGTGCAGAAACACTGTTTTTACTGTTTTATTATAGTATATGTTTCTACCGACTCGACCGCAGCTTCGCCCGCATGAATTCCTCTATTTTATATACAAATCTCAATTACTTTAGTTTAACAGTTGTATTATTGAATATTTTTTTTTCAAATCCCCGGTCGAGGAAATGAAATATTTAATATTTTCAATTTAAATATTTAATGTTTCATTCCTTCGCTCTGGTAATAAAGCAAAGCGCGGCGTTGAGTTCCGCCACTCAACACGCAATGCCTCAAATTCGGCGGAAAGTGGGGAACGGAAGTGGAACGGAGTGTCTTAACACTTGATTGATAAGCTGAGAAATATTAGATAAGGAAAGATTGCCAAAATATCATAGTACAAACTGCATTAAAATCTGGTATGCCGTTTCTGAGATTAGCGCGAACAACACACACACAAATTAACGCCGCGTTTTGCCTTGTCACCAGAGCGAAGAAATGAAAACATCCTCGAGTGCCCACCCACTTAAGGATATTTTCTAATCTTGCTCCATATCACCTATGCATATCACCACCTGCAGTAATAAATTATTTAAATTAGCAAAATCTTCAATCTATCCAAGTGTTTTTGTGTATATTCCTCAAATAAATTTGCTGTCATTATATTTCTATACAAGGAAATATCGTATAAAATAATATCTTAAAATTTTGCAAAGTTCAGGGTCTGAATAATTAAAAGTATTAATCATTAAATGATGAAAGTATATATATAAACGATTATTGATAACTTTTGGAGGTCTGTCGTGACGTTCTAGACACTAGGTTCCCAACCACTCTTTGCTTTCTCTATGAGCGGGAGAAGGTTTGAAGTTTAAAAGGAAGTACGTATCATATTATCGCATAGGCTTCAAATGCGCCATTACGATTTAATCTATACTTAACAATCTTTCTATATAAAGAAAAATAGAAAAAAGTCGTGTTCGTATATTGGATTTATTTACAAAAAAAAAAACATTCTAGGGGAGCTTACAATAAATAGTACAACACGAATCTATAATTTTTAGAATTTTTGTGTTTGCCTGTTTGTGCGTTTGTACCAGCACATCTTCTAATCTACTGGACCGATTTCAATGATTTTTTTTTTCGTTGTATAGCTATTAGGTCTGGGCAGGACATAGGCTATATTCCACACCTGATGCTGAGAGCTGTAATATTAAAATTGAAGATATGGAACATCTGATGAACAATCATAACGGTCCAGATAAAGTATATGTATATTGACAGCATTTCATTATATGAAATGCTGTCTAAACAAAAGTTATTGAGCGTCATATGCACTTTACATCGATATATTAAAATTAAAGATGTGGAACCTCTCATGAACAATCATAGCTAAACTATGAGAAATAATGATATACAGCATTATTTAAATATGCACATATTTTACATGATGTGGATATTTTTATTGTTAAGAAATATAAATTATAACAATGAGCAAAAATATACATTGAGGTCAGTCGTGGCGCAGCGACACAAGCGTGTGCCTGTAACCGTTGGTTGTGGGTTCGATTCCCATTCGTGGAAATGAAATATTTAATATTTTCAATTTAAACATTTAATGTTTCTATTTCTCCGCTCTGGTATAAGACAAAACGAGGCGTTGAGTTCCGCCACTCAACAGGCAAACGTGAAGCTGAGTGAATGCGTGAGTGATAGACAATAAAATTGCGGTTTAGTTATTAATTGTGATGAAGAACTATTGATATCATTGTGGTGCAACCTTCGTTTTAAACAAGTTGCAGGTCACTTTGGCTACTTGAAGATGACGTCCACTTGGACCACAATCTTGACGAATCTTCAGCATCAGTGACATTTTTAGTATTTTACGGTTAATTCACTTTAATGTTAGTATTTTGTGCCATCTTATGTCCTTCAAGTAAGTACAAAGTACAAAGCATTTAAAGGCTTAGGTGTAATACAAAAGGCAATAGCAGTCGAACAGTTGAAAGAGAAATTAATAGTTGCCTTTGTTGAATACATTGTATTTTCGATGGTAGGCAATTCTCTTACAAACTACGGTCTGTTCTCTTAGCATAATCCACTCAAACACGCACTAAGCACATCGAGAATGGCTAAAACAAACTACCGTCTTAACTTGTTAACTTCATGAATCGCATCCATATATCATACAATGGAACAAAGACACATATTTTGTGGTCCAAAATACCTTAAGTATTATGGAAAGGAAGGGAAGTTCTTTTGATGCTCTATTTTAATGCTTCCAGGAGGCACTGGAAAAACCTGTCTGACAGGGACAATTTTAGATGAATTGCGAATTCAAAAGAAGACTTTTCTTGCAGTAGCATCTTCAAGTGTTTTTTTTTTATGGATAAGACAAGGCAAATGAGCGTACGGGTCACCTGATGGTAAGTGATCACCGCCGCCCACGGCACCGTGTAGCACCAGAGGAGCTACGGGAGCGTTGCCCGTCTTTAAGGTGGATTGGCACTGGGGCCCGGCACTACCCAATACGAAACGCAGTGGCCGAAGCCACTATTTAACGCCGGTTTTCAATGCCGGGAGTGGTGGTAATCGTCCGGTCGTGTCTGCCCAAGCGTGTTGCCATTTCTGACAACGTGGCTTTTCCACACTTACTTTAGTCGCCTTTTACGACACCATCAGTACCAGGGTGATCCTATTCTAAGCCGGAATCACACTGCTGAAGTCTTCAAGTATTGCTGCCACGTTACTTCCCGGTGAAATGTCGGACACTCAATGTTTAAAATCCTAATCAATTTGAACAAAACTGAAACACCAACACGTTCTGTTGCACAAAATTCTGAAAAAGCAAAATTATTTTGTGCTGTGTTTAATTGGATTACTGAATTATCGTATGAGATGAGCCTACTGTGTCTTATAAAAAGGCCATGGAGGCCATTAATATCATATTATGGCCTCCATGGCCTTGTGCGGGACGTTGCGGGACATTTGTCGAAATAACAGGCCAATGCGCAATATAACAATTTACTAAATCGAACGACCCGGGTTGATAAAATCAACGCTTCTTTGCAATATTATTATTTATGGTCTAGTGGTTTTAAAGACACAGTCAGATCAGAATCCCTAAAATACTTGGCAAAGTGGTTTGCTTTGAGATGGAACTTATTTAGAGACATCATCGTGAAAGCGCTCTTTTGACATCTAAAAATCAATAAGCTGGTGCAATAAATTTAAAAAAATGTAGATTTTCTTGGAGACAAAGTGGTATAAACTTTTTACAAGATAATGGATGAAATGATGTCACAAATTACCCAGTTGAGTTTCTTAATTTATTAACAGCAAGCGATCTCCCTGCTTACATTTAACATTTAAAGTTGTTGTTCCGGTAATACTGATGAGATATTTTTCTCCGCCGAAATTATACAACGGAACCCCGAGCAATTCTAGCTGAATTGAGACGAAGAAGAAGATTGCTTTTACAGTGGCATCTCCAGGTATTGCTGCCACATTACTTCCTAGTGGAAAAGCGGCACCCACAATGTTTATAATCCCAATCGATTTGAATGGACAATATTACAATTACCTTTTCAGGTGATTTCAGATAAACTCTGCCAGTTCTAAATCGAGGAATCAGAGCTGATAAGATTAACGCCTCCGTGAAATTAGTCCTTTGATATGTCTTTTGATAAGGTAGTGGATGAAAATAATACCACATATTACTCATTTAAATTTCTTAATGATTTAACGGCAATCTTCCTGCTCAAAATAATACTTAAAGTCTGTGTTCTCGTAATGCTGATGAGAAATTTGACCGAAATTAACGCAACGGAACATGACTTAAAGTCAAAGTATTTCAAAGAAATGTTATTGAAGCGGAATTTTTTACTCTCATACCTGAAAATTTTCAGTTAAAACTTAAACGTACTCAATTCTCTGTGAGAATTCGCTTTGCAGTGACAATCAATAAGTAACAGGGGCAAATGCTGAATGCAGCTGGTATCGTCTTAAGAACTGGTTGTTTTACCGATAGACAAATAACTTTACGTTGCTTTTTCGAAAGTCAGTAATGTTTCAGATTTCTAAATATTGACACAGACTGTAAAATTTTCTATTCTATTTAAGTCCATCCAAAAAGTAAACGGAAACTTTAGGACGATATGGCTTTAGGACGATATATACGAGTATACATGATTAAAAATCAGATTTGCGTTAAATTTTACAATAAAAATAATGTTATCTTTATAAAAGTGTAGTACAAAAACGACAATGATAATTGCATCAATGAATAACATACCTGAGGCCTGTCGTGGCGCAGCGGCACAAGAGTGTGACTGTAACCGACAGGTTCTGGGTTCGATCCCCAGTCGAGGAAATGAAATATTTAATATTTTCAATTTGAATATTTAATGTTTCATTTCTTCGCTCTGGTAGTAAGGCAAAGCGCGGCGCTGAGTTCCGCCACTCAACACGCAATGTCTCCAATTCGGCGGAAAGTGGGGAACGGAAGTGAAACGGAGTGTCATAACACTAGGTTTCACTTCCGTTCCCTCTGCCTACCCTACCTTGTGCGGGATACAGCGTGAAGCTGAAGAAGAAGAAGAAAGAAGAAGAAGAATAACATACCAATAATATATAATAATGGGCGTTCGACATAATTTTCGTCTTATCCATGTTTAGCTTTAGTCCTGCTCTTTGAGACACACTACTGAGATTTTCAAGCATAGTGTTCAGATCTTCTAAGGTCTCAGCCAGTAGAACTACATCATCAGCAAAGCGAAGGTGAGTAAGGTACTCGCCATTTATGTTGATGCCGTATCTTTTCCATTCCAGAAGCTTGAAAATATCCTCTAATGCCGTAGTGAAAAGTTTCGGAGAAATTACATCTCCCTGTCTCACACCTCGTTGCAATTGGATAGGATTAGAGTTATGTTATGTACTCGGACCGACATAGTGGCGTGTTCGTAGAGATACCTTAGCACTTCGATATACCTGTAGTCTACTTGGCACCTTTGGAGAGACTGCAGCACTGCCCAGGTCTCAATCGAATCGAAGGCTTTTTCATAGTCCACAAACGCCAAGCAAAGTGGCAAATTATACTCTTCAGACTTCTGTATAACTTGCCGCAGCGTATGTATGTGGTCAATGGTACTAAAGCCTTTTCGGAAACCGGCTTGTTCGGGAGGTTGGAAGTCGTCGAGCCTGCAGGCGAGACGATTTGTGATGACTCTCGGAAACAACTTATACACATGGCTTAGGAGAGAGATTGGTCTGTAATTCTTCAAGAGTGTTTTATCACCCTTTTTGAAAAACAGAACAACGTCTCCTCCACTCCACGATTTTGGCGTTTTGCCTTCGAGAATGACGAAATTAAACAGTCTCTGGAGGACTTTAAGTATCGGCCTACCGCCCGCTCTCAGAAGTTCTGTAGTGATTCCGTCGTTGCCAGCCGCCTTGTTATTTTTAAGTTGTTCAAGAGCCATACTAATCTCGCACAGACTGACGTCCGGGATATTCTCAGTATAACGTCGGGTAAGCTCGGCTCTGGGATCTTTAGCCAAACTTTTAAAAGGTGCTCGCGTGGAATACAATTTTCCATAGAAGCTCTCTATCTCTCTCAGAATTTCAGACTTCGTCGAAATTATGCTACCGCTATCAGTTTTCAGCTTTGTCATTTGGCTTTGCCCAATAGACAGATCTCTTGCGAATATTTTGGAGCCTTGGTTCCGCTCGATAGCCTCTTTAATATATGTTACATTAAATTGGCGAAGGTCGCATGTTAAAGATGTAGATATCTGCCTATTTAGCTGCCTATAACGACTAGCATCATCTGATTTCTGTAGCCTCATTTCGCGTCTTTGTTGCATAAGCTGGAGAGTCGTATCGGAGAGTTTCTTTGGTTTTGTACGGTGTGTTTTGAAATACTTGTACCCTACCGTACGGATAGTATCCACTACCTTGTTGTTTAGATCGTCCACATCTAAGTTGTTCTCAAGGGCTGCGAAGCGGTTTTGAAGATCGAGCTGAAAGCTCTCAGGGTTTTGGAGTTGTGCGGGTATTGGTCGGAGCGTAGACTTTATCAATCGTGATCTTTCAAACTTAATGTCGATATTCAATGTGCCTCGTACCAATCGATGATCACTGCCTGTTTTCACAGTGTTGATCACAGAGACATCATTGAATATTTGCTTTTTCGTCGACATGATAAAATCTATCTCATTTTTGACTTTACCATCCGGACTCATCCAGGTCCACTTCCGCTTTTGGGGTTTCTTGAAGAAAGAGTTCATCATATAGAGTCCCTCCTTCTCCATGAAATCAACCAACATTTGGCCTCTGGCGTTCCGTTGCCCAACTCCAAATTGCCCCACTCTCAACTCATCGCCGCAACGTTTCCCCAACCTTGCGTTGAAGTCCCCCATTACAACTGTGTAGTGGGTTTTACAGCTATGCATGGCTTTAGAGATATCCTCATACATAGCTTCCACTTCGTCGTCAGGATGTACCGAGGTCGGAGCATAAACCTGTATGACATTCAACAAATATCGTTTCGATATTCTGAGGATCAGGTACGCTACCCTGCTCGATACACTACCGACGGAAACCACGTTGTTAACAAGGGACTTGTGGACGATATACCCGACACCGCCCAGGGACTGTTGGTGGCCCTCCCGGTAGTATAGCAAGTTACCGGACTTAAGGATTATCGTGTCCTCCCCCTCTCTTCGGACTTCGGATAACCCAATAATATCCCAGTGTAACTTACTTATAGCTTCTTCTAATTCTACTAACTTTGTGTCAGTCCTCAGTGTACGCGTGTTATATGTTGCCAGCTCGAGTCGTCGGTGTTGGTAGCCGGATCTTACCCGGTGATTCTTAGCACCCCTTGCTCTGCCGTTACCATAGCCGCTACCGTAGCTAGGAATAGCAGGGCTGCCGGGGACTAGGGGCCGTTTTTGTATTTGGCTATCCATGGGGGGGTTTTGCCGTAATCGCCACGCTTGGCAGGCGGGTTGGCGATCGCAGTATGATTTCAGAAAGAGAGAAAGCCATAGTTTCAGAAAGATGCTGCTGCCCATCTTCTGCTGGCTATAATCCCTTAGTCGCCTAAACGGTCAAGTGCGATCGGGACTTACTTAAACTAGTATCTGACGTTAGCCAGGATTGTAAGATTGTAGGATTGTAAGATTGGCAGTGGGCGGGACACATAGCAAGAAGAACCGATGGCCGTTGGGGCGGAAAGGTTCTCGAATGGCGACCACGAACCGGACGACACTCAGTGGGCAGGCCCCCTACCAGGTGGACCGATGATCTGGTCAAGATCGCCGGAAACCGCTGGATGCGGGAGGCGCAAGACCGATCGTCGTGGAAATCCTTGGGGGAGGCCTATGTCCAGCAGTGGGCGTCGAACGGCTGAATAACATATCAATAATATATAATATAATTATTCTTAACTGTTAATAACTTATTATGTAAAGGAGGTTTAAAATGCTGCAGGTAGTTAAAATTCGGGTGGTTTTCATGGATTTAATCGAAACATGCGCGGGCGAAGCGGAGAGCAGCAGCTAGTAATTAGTATTTAAAAAATATCTTATATATTAATATATTTTTACTTTTATGTTTTGGTAACCTTCTTACAACATTTAGTGTTTGTGTTATATCAATTGGTTAATAAATAAAAAAAGACAAAACTATTATGTTTTTTTTTAATGTATTTTAGACAAAATTTTGTGTTACAATGTTTTAAAAGATACTGTGTTAAAAGTAATACTTTTATTAGAACAAGTAAGTAATTAAGAGTAGTAAATAAAATATAATTATTTAAGAGTAGTAATTAAAATAAAAAGGTAATAAGAAAAAGCGCGGCGTTGAGTTCCGCCACTCAACACCCAGTGCCTCAAATTCGGCGGAAGGTGGGGAACGGAAGTGGAACGGAGTGTCTTAACACTAGGTTCCCGGGTTCCCTGCCTCGTGCGGGATATAGCGTGAAGCTATGAAATAAAATAGTATAACTCAATCGGGTGAAGCCGATTACGGGACGCTAGTATGAAATTAAATATGTATTCATAATGAATTTCACAATATCCCTAAAATGGCTTTAGCTAAAGACTTATTACTGATAGTGGCCCTTCGCTTGACCCTGACATCCTTGTAAATTAAACTGTAAATGATAACAACACGTACCTATATGAAATATGTAAATGAATAATAAAATTTTGTAATTCTGGCAGTATATATTATTTCGTTTCTATGAATATTTTGTCTTTTGTTTAGGAGATACATATAGTTGTAAGATTTATTGGAACAAAACAAACAATTGATATTATATTTCAAGTAATTTTAAAAATTTTTTTTTGCGTGTTAAAGATTATTAGGTCCATTAATTCAAATAACAAATTTCAGTGAATGAAAAAACGGTGAAGTGTGATCGGGACTTACTTAAACTAGTATCTGACGTTAGTCAGGATTGTAAGATTGTGGGGAAGTACAACTTATAAAAGTTGACACTCTTAAACTTGATATCTCCACGTAATCTCAAGATGAATTCTCATATGGTCTCAACCGACAGACAACAATATGTTCCGGGAACTTAGTGTTAACACTTCGTTCCAATATTAGGTAATTGTATTGAGAATGAGATGATGATAAAGGCATTCCTTGTTGAGCGACTTCATGCGCACTTGCCTTATAACAAGAACGAGTGAAATTAAAATATTTAAATATTTAACTTCTTTGAGTGGGAATCGAATCCACAATCTTTTCTCGATCACGTACAGTCTCCTGCTTGACCCCATGCGATACGAAATGTATTTTTTTTTTTCATCTTTACGCTGTATTCTCTCCACATGGCACGATAGGAAGAGAAAAATTGAGAATCTAATTCTGAGATGCTTCCTCCCGCATTGCGTGTTGACTTCTCATGGACTCAACGCCGCGCTAAAATTCAAATATTAAATATTTAATTTCCTTGAGTGAGGATCGAACCCACAGCCCCTGTGATACGACAGGTAATTTTAATTGCGAAATTTATTTCAGTATAATCCAGTCTTGAAGTGTTTCTTTCATCATTTACCTATGTAATGAGGTTACGTATCAACAAACAAACAAATGAAAGTACGTAATGTTTACAAATTTTTCAACATTTGTCTGTTAGTTTAGTAAATAATTTAATCTCTCCAGTAAATAAAAACTGACGTTTTGAAATATGTTTTATAATAAAAATAAATATGTTCATGTGATTTATACGTCTTCAGATATCGTTTATTTTTTCCGGTTGAAAAGTTATTTTCCTTTTTGTTTGTTCTTTATTTTGTTTTTTTTTTTAGGTTTTATTTCCAATTTATTTGTATTATACTTTTTAATACACGTGGGAAGTGGGGAATGGAAGTGTTATAATGAGAACGGAGTGTATTAACATTTTGTTCCTAAATTTCCGTCTGTCTACTTGGTATGTCCAGGATACAGTGTGAATGTAAAAAAAACCACAAAGCGTTTCTCTAAATGAATTAAGATAACCTTAATTACTTTATTCTTGCTATTTACTTAAAATTAGATGAATGTAGAATTGAAAAGTTCGTATATCATATTTGTAATCTATATATATATAAGGCATAGGTAACTCTTCACGACATCTTAGAAAATAAACAAGAGAAAAGAAAAGCTAGAAATTTTAAAGGGACTCTTTTTAGGACGTAGTTGCTTATTACCGGAGTTTGAAAAATTGAACCTCTAAGAATGTGTTTTTAGGAATTAATCTGTTATATAAAACATCGTTACAGCAAATGCTTGGTTGCAGTTTCCACATACGTATTCTTTTTGAGACTTACGACTTACCAATGACGAGATTTTGTAAAATTTAATCACTAAGGGTCTGCTTTTATTGTTTATCGTTTTTATGAGTTTTTTTTATCTTCACGCTGTAACCCGCACGAGGCAGGGTAGGCAGAGGGAACCCGGGAACCTAGTGTTAAGACACTCCGCTCCACTTCTGTTCCCCACTTTCCGCCGAATTTGAGGCATTGCGTGTTGAGTGGCGGAACTCAACGCCGCGCTTTGCCTTATTACCAGAGCATTAAATATTTAATTTGAAAATCAAATTCAAATTCAAATTCAAACTGCGCCACGACAGGATTGATTGATTTAATTGATTTAAATAGTTTTGAAAATATTATATTAATATTATAAATCTCTCATTGATCGTACTTCAACAGTTGTATCTTTCACCATTCCAAAGATAGCTTTTTCATTAATTAAATCCCACTAGTCGATTCGCTTATCAGCCACCCTCATTAAGCTCTCGCCCGGCCTTATCGCTCACTTCCTCGAGTTGCTAATGATGTAACTACGTCACTGTGTTGCTCTATCTAAATATCCGTCTCTTTTTTGCATTGTTAATCACCTAACTGCGTCACAGTCCCTCTGTCTGTTCGTTGTTATGTTGTCTACGTACTATTTGCAATTTCTCTCATTTTAATCAAAAGCGTCAGAAACCACGATACAATACAATATTATGTGCTAAAGCCCGCGATATGAAATGACTTCCTGCAAAATGATTTTCTTGTTACAATCTTTATGAATTAATTTTATGAATTTTGTTTCTTTATTACTCATAAGTCATAAAAATGCAGTTTGAATATTATCGTTATCATGTTCTGTTATTTTAATAGGTCTGTTCCTTTACATTGTCTAAGTTAGTATAAAGCGACTGTGTATTTTTTTGGATTCGTCACTAAGTTGTTCTGTGTCTTCTTGTAAAGAACTATATATTGTGCGTGTGTTGTCTTGTAAATGCGGATCATATGGAATTCATTATGGATGTGAGTATTACTTTTAATTCATGTTATTTGTGTATTTCACTGTGATTTTTTACAACTTTTGATTTTTAGCACTCAATTTTATACTCACTTTCCTTTGCATTCATTGTTGTGCTATTTATGTGCTGCATGGGAATAAAGTAGAATACGAGGAAAATACGTATAAACAGTTATTACTTCTTGACGTTTGACAATGAACATTCCTACCAAGAAACGAGAGAGATCAAACAGCACTGACTCTCTAAACGAGTTCTTTCAAGAATCTCCGAAGAAAAAAAAGGCAAAACTATGTTGTTCATCGGTGGGGCGAGCGACGAACGATGGTACCTCATATCTTACTATCAACGAAGATGAACTCATGATTTGATGAAATTAAATGAGATGATGAAATAATGATTTGAACTGAAAAGAATTGGTTGATATATAACCGGACGAGCACTGGAAACATGCAGAAGTGAGGGTCTAATATTATAACAACAAAAAGAACAAAATAACCACCAACTTACATGAGAGTTGGTACATAGTATCACCAAAGAAATTTTTGGTGCACCCAATCTACAAAAATATCACTTTAAACAAAAGGACTAAAATTATTTTACTAAAATTTTATTCTTAATTTGAAAAGGCATTTAAATAAAACCAAATAATATTTTTTATTCATTAGCAGTTATTATAATAAATAATGTTTTAATTAACTATTAAAATCTACACGTACGGTTCTGTTCTTATCTATTTCAATTAAATTATGAAACTCAGCATGAACAATGCAATTTATTGTTTGAGTGAGAGCATTTCCAAACCTTACTTCTAACCTAACACTCCCGCGTTTGATTAAATTCCAATGCGAAAAAGTGTTTGCAGCTAAATCTAGAGTTAGATCAAAAGCCATCAGACAATATCCTTTTGGACATTTATCTTTGTTGATGCTACTCGTATTACCCTCATTCAAGAAGTGAATACCAGTTCCCGTAAATAGTGTACGATACATAAGAGTATGAACTTCATTACTAAACGCAGGTTGTAGAGTTTTTGATGGTATATTCATACCATCGATATTGAAACTAAACTAAATCGACAAATAAATTAATACCAAAGTTATCAAAATCGTAAGGTTTTTTAGTATAACTACTGTTAAAAGCTGTGATATTGTGTTAACAAATCCAATGATACATCGTTTAGGTATCTGTCCAAGGAAAACATTGACAAGTGTTTTGCCCTGAACACCAGATGGAATTGTTAAGACTTTCACTTCATCTCTTGTGATTGGATATTTTGCAATTGTAAATGCAAAAACTTTTTGATGAGCAATCAGTACACTGATTGCTCATCAACCGATATTTACGAACCGTAAGACTGATGCCAATCAGTGATTGATACTTTTACTTTTATATCATTTGGTGAAGTCATGAGTTTAAAAAAAAATCTTGATCTAACTAGTTTTATACACATTTCGACTTTACAGAACGTTTATCAAAAACTTTTCTTGAATAAAAATATCTCCATACAAATGTCCAATCGTTTTCACCACTTTACTATTCTTTATATTTTTTTGTCTTTCTGCGAATCCTTTATCTGCTTCATCAGTATTGCTCATTTTCCCAGGAGTGTCTTCATACCACAAAACGCTTCTAAGATGTGATTGTTTCGCATGTGAAACATAATTTAATAGAGTTTCTATGTAAGCAGGATATCCATATGTATTATTTGGCGGAGACATAAGTTGACTAAAAAGAGAGTGAAGCCAATAATTGACTGGAGCTACAACATTTGTACCATCAATAGGTGTTAAATCTTGATTTACTATTTTCGCTTAGACATGAATAAATGTATGTGACAAATCAATGTAATCATCACCAAATCCAGGAATTTGAAACACTAATGGTCCATCTGAGTGATGAAGTTGGTTTGTAGTGAATCCATTGACCATTTTCTATGCTTGTTTGAGTTCATATTCATTCATATTCACAAGAATGATTATGTAAACACGACATTATTTTTAATTTGTTTAAAATATATTGTTGTAATTTAATTTAACATATCTTTTAGCTCTTTTCAATGTACTTCCTTTTAGATTCTCCGACCGAATAAGACTTTGTAGCCGACGTCTACTGTTCTTATTACATGATCCTGTCATCGATCAATTTTATCAGCTTTTCTTTTTAAGTTTGAAGCAGCTTTCTTAAAGTGTTCTTGCACAGATTCATTTAATGGTTTTGTCCTTACCATGTCTGATAAAAGTCCTACACCAGCATTCAATGCCTTATTTCCAATTACTCTTCCTTCTTTACGTCTCCCACTATTTGAGATTCTACAATATCACACTAAATTAATAGTTGTGATGGTAAACCTAAGTAAAGGTTAGCTGGAAATATACCAATCGTGGTTTTTACATCGGTATTTGGACCAAAACTAAATGAAGACTTTGAAGAAAATTTTAGAGAAATGAGGCCATCGTTATTTCTGGTGAAAGTGATGTTTTTTTTTTAATTTTATCGTAGCATAGTTTAAATAGAACATCGTCTATATTTTCGCACGGAATTCTGGGATATGATTTTTATAAGTAACAATCTGTGGTTCAGCTTCATTTGGGACACACCTTCTTTTACTTATGTATTTTGGTATTTTGTTTACTTTGAACAGTGAGATACTGAAATTCTTCAATTCCTACTGACCATCCTCCTTCTAGTTTAATAGATTTTGGTAGATTTATTGAGAAATGTGTAGTCTTATTATCACGGTCGTATAAAAATGAACTGTTACTAAGTAATGTTAAATAAAAAATTTTGTTAATCATGACACTAAACTCGATGCTAATATCCAACTGTTAAATTTATTCGGATAATCTTTCCACTTCACGAACAACTCTTTTCTGAGACCTGAATGTCGAGTACGAATGAATTTATCTATTATGTATTTTATATTGGGATCACATATTACTTTTAGCAATTCTTTTTTAGAGAATGTTCCTATTATAGGTTCATCTTTTAAATCGTTTAAAGTTTATACTTATCACAGTGATCTCTCTATGACTGATGTAATTATAAATATTTTATCACTCCAATTTGTTTCATATCCTGTTTGAAATATATGTTTGTATTTTGTTATTCTAACATGATCACCAATATGAAATTTAGGAATGTTTTTAGGCTGACAGTTTATGTCACCATACAATTTACGCCAAACTGTCATTATAATGGTCATATAATGTCATGTTAATGGTTTCTATGTGGTCCGCAATTATTTGACAACACTCGCATAATAGGTAGTTCTTTACAAAAAGGCACAGAATAACTTAGTGACAAATGCAAAAAGATACACAGTCTTAAATTTAAAAAGCGTATAAAAATTTTGAACAAGGCAGGATTTGAACCCGCGCCTTTCGAAAACCGTCCAAGCGCTCTAACTAACTAAGCCATTCGTTCTCACCAAAATTTTCTTTTCTAAGTGTGGAATAACACTTTAATAATAGTAAAAATATTTAATAAATAGCATTCCTTCTTGCCCAACGATAATTCTAAAGAAATTGTCTTAGGGTAGCGAAAATTTGTCCAAAATCTCTTATTATATAAAATCTCTTATTATTAACATATTTTTCTTTTTTAACAAAGTAAAACATCATTGTATTAGGTCTAACGGAAAGTTCTGTCCGCTCTGGTTACAATCAGTTTCAACAAGTATGCGCATGTTACTGTGACACATATTTGGCTTTCTCTTTTGATCGCTAACAATGTGTACATATTTTCGTTGCAGATGAACTGAAAGGAAGTTCATTCATGTTTGTATTAAGTGAGACGCAATTGTGTACCCATGCTAACGACAAAGTTCATTTAAGCCACTGTATTTTGTACCAATTCCAACGAATTCTATGAAGCGTATAGAAATTTATCGAAAATGTTTGGTGAAGGTACAGTAGTAACCAAACGAAAGGCTAAATTCGGAGAGTACTGTCAGCAATTGGATAAATTAAAAACAGCACTCCAAGAAAAGACACCAGAAATGTTCAATAGGAAGGACATCATACTGCTTCATGACATTGCTAGGCCACATGCATTTGAGGATTTCTTCAGAAAGTCGGAAAGATAGAGTGGGAAATTCTGTTGCATCCACCATACTTCTTGGACTATCATCATCTGATTATCACTAGTTTCTGTCCTTACGAAACATCTATTTACATTTTTGCCTCTAGAGATATGATTTCTTTTTAAAAATGGGATATACAAATTAGTATGACGCTGGCAAGACGTCATAAATAATGATGGCAATTATATTATTTAATAAAGTTTGTCCAAAAAATGAAAAAATGTATTGTGCTAAAACGGACAGAACTTTCAGGTAGACCTAATAATATTACAATCCGAGAATATGTTAATAAACCCCTAAACTTATCGGATTTCAGTTTGCGATTGTTGATGCTGTCAAACTAAATGTCATAATCGACAGATCTTTTATTGGCATGCACAAGCTGTCATTTTCATACAAATTTTAATCTCTGCCCTCCCAAACCTAGATTGATTTCAAAGATTGAGAATGCAATGTTTCGATTGTATATTGGCAAGCTTTTCTCAAAAAATGGATTGCTAATCAATCTATGGTTGCAGTTTATGGATTGAGATTGATTATTGGCATCGGGCATAAGCCATTCGTTCTCAATAAGCTACGTCGAGATTCTTATGCTTGTTACAACTTATTTATATTGTTAGCACCTCTGTAGGGGGATATTTACAAATTTCCACTTCCCAAAGAACTGTAGTAACATTTTAAAAAGTTGTAAAAATAAAAAGATACACAGTCGCTTTATACTGACTTGACAATGTAAAGGAACAAACCTATTAAAATACCAGAACATGATAACGATAATATTCAAACTGCATTGTTATGACTTATGAGCAATAAAGAAACAAAATTCATAAAATTAATTCATAAAGATTGTAACAATAAAATCATTTTGCAGGAAGCAATTTCATATCGCGGGCTCTACCACATAATATTGTTTTGTATCGTAGTTTCAGACGCTTTTGATTAAAATGAGAGAAATTGGAAATAGTACGTAGAAGACAACATAACAACGAACAGACAGAGGGACTGTGACGCAGTTAGGTGATTAGCAATGCAAAAAACAGACATTTAGAGAGAGCAACACAGTGATGTAGTTAGGACTGATAAGCGAATCGACTAGTGGGATCGAATTAATGAAAAATCTATGTTTGGAACGGTGAGAGATACAGCTACTATAATAGTCTCCGTTCATTGTAGTTTTTTAAGGAAGGTAGTCGATAAAAAAAAATCACTTCGCAATCTCGAAAAACCGATTTTTCCACTTTGAATTTCCGTGGCATTTTGCCCTTTTCTGTCAATTGCATTGGTTCCTATTTTGACTCTAGGTCGTACTGCCGGATTTATGTTTCATCGACGGTAACAATTCGAGTAAAAATATCTCCAAGATTATCACCACAGATGTCCAAAAAACTCCTGTGAAGTTGTGTGGCGATGCTCCTTGTTCAGCTACTTGGCACGCATCTTTCTTATGTGCAAATAATTGTACAAAATATCGCCAATTCGTGGCTTTGGTTTCAGCTATCTGCCACCGGTAGATTCGCCGATACTTTGGAACATTTTTATCACATTTTCAATGTTTTCTTCGGTAACTGCAGTGTTTGGACGCCTTGACTGGATTATCTTCTAACGACTCTCTGCTATGCTTAAATTCTCGGCCTCAAAGTTATATGGTCGCAAGGAAGGTACCGACTCCCCATAAATTGTAGACATATTTTTAAATATTTCCGTCGGAGTTTTGTTCTTCTTTGTGAAGAATCTTAAAACGGCTCTAATTTCGTAGAATGCAAGGATGACTCAGACATGGTAATGTTTATGGTTCAATAACTAAAAGTATAATGATGCAAATAACTTGAAACTCGGTATTTATACTCCTGATAGTACACGTAATTAGTGACATTAAACATACTTTAAGGTACTCCGGCTCAGAACTTTTCAGCCGCCCCTCGTATAGCCTTTCTATTCAATCGAACCAATAGTTCCTGAAATTAGCGCGTTGAACGTAACTAATAAACAAATTTTAACTTTATAATATTAGTATAGATTTAAGAAAACTTTTCTTAACATTTTGCATTTTATTTCAATCGGTTCTTAAATAAAAACATATCAATATATAAAAAGATTATATAAAATAACAGTTTTATTAAGTCGGCTAGCAAAATTTTGGCAAAATTTTTTTATGACTACATTATAAAACTATTTACCGCTTAATTAGCTTGAAAATCTGAAAAAAAGTCTAAATATGATTAAATAAAGGACCGAAGATACGTTAATAAAATATGTTGCATGTTTTCTATTAATTGATGAATGTTATGTTGATAATCCATGTTGAGTTCTCTCTCACTCAACACGCAATACTTTAGATTCGGCGGAATGTGAAGAACGGAAAGGAGTGTCTTAACACTAAATTATTTAGTTCTTTATCATGTGTTGAGAGACCGCGTGAATATTAAAAAAAAAAAAAGAGAATGTTTACTTCTAGGTTAGTATCACTTGTTTAACGAAAAGAGGATAAAAGTAAAAATCCAGACAGATATTTTCATATTTTTTTTATTTCTTATAACAATTCTACTAATTCAGACGCATTTCAACGATTCGCAATACAAATGTGTCAGATCTTAAATAGCAAATATATAAATATAACCGTAAATCATTAAAAATTAATACATCATCTTGTCTTTGTGTGACATTCAGTTTTTTTTCAAAATATATAAAAAAAAAAAGATAACTCAATGTCACACAAACAAAAGATAAAATTTGGTGACTAGAAAAGAAAATCACAATATACACTGAAGAAATTAAATGTATTTTTCTTAATACTTAATTAATTATCTATTTATGTTAACACTTGCTAGCATGTCTAGTTTCAAAATAATAAACAAAGAATATTTTTCAATTAATAAAAAAGTAACGCAAGTGTCAACACACTTTTCCGCTAACGACCGCCATTTTATAATAACTTATTATAACATCCATTTGATAAAACATGGATTATTTTTTATCATTAACACCATTTTAAAAATGGTGCACGCGGTTTTATTAAAAAAAAAATAAAGCCAATAAATATCGCTTTATAAGCATTTAAGTGCAAATAATATTTAAATCAAATAATTTATTACCTGTAGCAAATGTCAAATATTTTTTTTATCAAACATAGATAACAAGTAAATAAAATATAGATAATAAATTAAAAAGCGAAATTGGAATGATTTCCAATGGGCTACGTGATGTGGTCCTGTATCGTAGTACTATGCTGAATTAGGCACTGTCCAAAC
This sequence comes from Eueides isabella, assembly GCA_019049475.1. Classification (NCBI taxonomy): domain Eukaryota; kingdom Metazoa; phylum Arthropoda; class Insecta; order Lepidoptera; family Nymphalidae; genus Eueides; species Eueides isabella. Next base: position 11,150,503 of record CM032403.1, on the reverse strand, counting down.
GTTTTCTATTACGGTAATGATTAGAAAGAAAATTTGTTTTTTTATTACATAAAATTGAATATAGAATAAAAATAAATATAGACGCTACAGATCATGGGTTCGAATCCAACTTGAAGAAATTAAATATTCAATATTTTAATGTCTTCGCTCCGATAAGGCAACTTCCCATGAACAAACAATGTTTCAAATTTGTCGGAAAGAGGGGTCGAGAAACCGAAATATTTTGATGGGAACAGAGTGTTTCCAATATCTCACTGCCCACTCTTCTATGTGCGGGATACAGCGTGAATCTGAGTAAGTGATTACATTAATAAGATCTTTGATTTAGTATACTAGTGCTAACAATTTCTTATTTGCTTCACCAACAACTTATTACTACTTATTTTGAATTCAGATCAAACTCACAACGTTCGTGTTGACAGCTAGACGCTGATACACTGATTCATGATAGCTTCATACTTACTAAATGACATAAAAGCAAGCAAAAAAAATGTATTTTGCTATTTAAATAAAAAAAGTTTTACTATTCAGCATTTTATCAGCATTTTCAAAATTCTTTTAATTTTTCTCTCTCAGCTTCACGCTGTATCCCGCACGAGGCAGGGTAGGCAGAGGAAACCCGGGAACCTAGTGTTTAGACACTCCGTTCCACTCCCGTTCCCCACTTTCTGCCAAATTTAAAGCATTGCTTGTTGAGTGGCGGAACTCAACGCCGTGCTTTGCCTTGTTGCCACAGCGAAGAAATGAAACATTAAATATTTAAATTGAAAATATTAATATTCCATTTCCTCGACTGGAGATCGAACTCAGAACCTGTCGGTTACAGTCACACAAAAGTTTAAAAAATATTCTTTAAATCCTTTTAGTTATTCAATTATTTAAAAAAACACTGTGTTTGCATTTACTATGTCTAAATAAAAGTTTAATGTAAGATAAACTGAACTTATAAAAAAAATAAATCACTGAAAAAAGTAGTAGGCGGTTAAATACGAGTATTATTACATAATTTCCTTCTCCATCCTATTTTCATTTAAAGTTATTATGTTTTAGGTTACGTAATCTAATGCCGCGATTTGTTTGCTAATCCGTGTCATTTGTTTGAACTTTTTACGATTACGTGATTTATTTAACGGTCTATAATCGTGGTAAATATTTAATTATTGTAACAAGATCTTTTTTAAAAAAAGTTAATTTTTCTTTAGTAATTTAATACAAACACAGCGTATTTCACCAAACCTACTCAGTTATATAAAAGTTGCTAAATTATGAAATTATAAAAAAAGTTTACAAAGTATCAACACGATCTAATTTATACGTTCATTATGCTACTTTTTGTCTACTATATACAGGATGGTTGTTCACTCAACTACTTTTCGATCTAGAAGAAATTAAACCACTAAAGAGTAACACGGCGTGAACAAACTTTTTAGGCACTGAAAAAGATTACTATATAATACATATTTATATATTTTATAAAAATGTAAATTTAGCAGCATGATTCAGTCTTTTAATTTTTTTTTATTTTTCACATCTTGTTATTGTACTATTTATTGTTTTTATACCACAAGCTAACGTCTATACTTTTTTTTATTAAAAGAGCTAGGCCTATTAAATGTTATATTTAATGCAAATCTAAATAACCTGTATAGAAGTATCAAAGTAGCATAATGAACGTTACATAAAGGTAGATGCACACTAATAATACTTACTAAATGCAGTTGAAACGGCTGATATAAAACATACTGGTGATTACCAATGTGCACCTGCCTTAAAATTATTAGACTACTCCTAATATTAAGGCTTGGGTTCACTGTGATCTTAACCTGCTTTAATAATTGTAGTTTTTCTATAACTATTTTATGTGTTATTGGAGAAAGAATGATCGTTTTACAAAAAAAAAATGTTATATTGTTGAACATATATATATCTTATATTGAAGTCAGGTTAAGACCAAAAAACGACCAAGTGTTTCTCTCATCTGGTTACTCAATACAAAAGCTCTGGGGAACCTAAACAAATGAACTACAGAATATACCTGAAGCGTATCAATTATTTTACAAGGGGTTTTTTTTTTTCAAAAAGCATTTTAACACTAACTCGGATGTATTGACCCGATGAAGTTTGAAATTTTTAACTTTATATTTGTGACACAGATGTAAAATATTATTTTGCACAGATAATTAAAAGAAAAGAAAAGTTTTGGACCTCTCACTTAGGTATTTTTGTATAGTATTTATTATGTTTACAAATAATATATACTATTTGTTCAAAGGAATATGTAAATTTAAATTAATCTCGTTTTTTTAAAGGTGGAAAACATACTGACTAACGTACTTGAAAGTGTTTTTAATTATTTATTTATTTACTATGCCAGCGACTTCGTAAATTGATACAACAGTTTATATATAAATCGATTAAAGTAAAACAAGCACAAAATATTGAAGATATTTAGCAAAATACAGTAGTGCATTTCTAATTTTTTTTAAATCGGTTTGGCCCTTTCCTAGATACACGTAAGCGTGTTCTGATGCACAACAAACACATAAAAAATATTATAGATGGCCCAAATGATAGTTTTATTACAATATCTTCCATGTACAGACAGGGATCAGTAACATTTACGAGTCTATCATATGAAAAGATAACTTCATCAAGTCAATACATTTTCACTTTACTCTATTTCTTTCACTCTCCTAGTGTTCTTGATCTGAAGACTCCACATTCTCAGATTGCGCGAACTTCAGGAACACCTGCTCTAAAGTTGTTTGACTGAAGCTATATTCAACGATGTTCAATTTTTCTTTCGCTGAAATAAAGACCAAATATTACTAGGGTAATCATAGAGTTAAGCACACACGCACACACGCTCCTCGATCATCTGGAAGCACTGCGCCAGGCTGCTGACGGAGGACTGTAGTACACACATGCACACACACACACACGCACACACACACGCACGCACACACGCACGTGGGTTTATCGCCTGTATTAAGTAAGACGACATCCAGTAGTGTCATCGCTTCCAGAAGTAGATATCCTTTAGTATTAGTGGCTTTACTACCCCAGTCCACTGCCCAAGCGTTAAAATCTCCAGCGATGGCTACGGGTGAATGTATGCGGGCATCTTCCACTAATTTGTCCAAGAATTCGGCAAACTCTTCATGTGTTAGGCTAGGTGGCGCATAACAACTGTAAAATTGTATACCATCAAATTTGGCTGTTACAAATCCGGGAGCATTTTTTTGACTGCCCTGGAAAGGTGTCGTGCCGCATGCCCAGATGACGGCCTTTTCTTGTAAATCTGTAGTCCAGTTTAGGCTATTAAGCTGCTTATATGGTTCCGAGACTAAAACTATGTCTAACTTTAGTTCTCGTGCAGTCTGCATAAGTAGGTCTTGAGCAACCTCACAGTGATTCAGATTGATTTGCAAAACTCTAATCAATTTTTGAGGCCGTCTTATCGTCTGGAGGGCTTTTTTAAACACAGGGCAAATACTACATCCTGCAAGGTGAGTACAGTCTTTAGTATTTCCGTTGTCCACACAGAGGACACAGCGGGCTTCATTAGCACACTCTTTGGCTTTGTGGCCTACTTCTCCACATTTGGCGCAGGTCTTCGATCTGTCTTCTTTGTTGCTACATTTGCTTGCAACGTGGCCAAAGTGCCAGCATCTGAAGCATTTTGTAGGTCTTAGAGTAGTTCTAATTCTACAGTTGACCCAACCTATTTTGATGTTTTGCCGCTCTATCAAGCTTCTTGCTAATCCTGCTTCAATTTTGATTGATGCCGTAAGTGTTCCTCCATATGCTTTGCGAAGGGACTTTATGCAGTTTTCAGAAATGTGGTTTCCTTCACCAGCTATTTTTTGTAGAGCTTCTACGATTTCGCGCACCGTTGTGGTTTCATCGAGGTCTTTGATCTCTAAGTCTTGTTCAGGTACTTTGCATAACACCGTAGCATCCTCTCCAAGAACTGTAGAAATAGTATTTCTTATCTCCTGCGTTTTGTCCGATTGGTTTTTTGCTAGTATTAAAAGCATATTTCCTGAAGTGGTCCTTCTAATTTTATCCACGCATTGGCTTATATGATCCGCAGAAGCATCTTTCTTGACCCGCTTCAGGATTTCTGAGTACTGATCTTTCTGGCTTGGGCGAATAATAAGTGCAGTAGAACGTGTTGCTTCTTTTTTCCTGGGTTGAAAAAAAAAAAAACGCACACACGTACGCGCACGCACACGCACTCACCCTCCTCGATCATCTGGAAGCACTGCGCCAGGCTGCTGACGGAGGACTGCGGCACACACACACATACGCACGCACACACACACACACACTCACCCTCCTCTATCATTTGGAAGCACTGCGCCAGACTGCTGACGGAGGACTGCGGCACGCACACGCACACACACGCACACACACACACACACTCACCCTCCTCTATCATCTGGAAGCACTGCGCCAGGCTGCTGACGGAGGACTGCGGCACGGAGAACACGAGCCTCTCGGCGAAGCTCTCCTCGAGCACTGCGGCGGGGAACAGCGCGCCCACCAGCGCCACCGCCGCCTCCGAGCGCGCGCCGCCGCTCGACTCCGTGCTGGGGACGACAGTTGGATATGAATAAAGTTGTCCTTTTTTATTATTTAAGATTTAATTTACGTAAAGGTAGAGGCCTGTCGTAGCGTAGGGGCGCAAGCGTACGTCTGGATTTTTTTTTCTTCGCTCTGATAACAAGATGAAGTGCGTTGAGTTGCGCAACTCAAAACGATATGCCTCAAATGCGGCGGAAAGTCGGGAATAGAACGGGTTGTCTCAACACTAGGTTCCCAATTATCCTCTGCCTACCTTGCCATGTACGAAATTGAATATCTCAACTCACCGCTGATGATGCAAGCGTATCGACGGCGTATTCCCAACCAGCGGCGTGTGTATACTAACGTCTACCGTTTCCCCTTCACCTTCCACTTCCCCCTCCACTTCCCCTTCTGGCTCTTCCTCTACTTCTCTTCCGTCTCCAGATCCTGAACCACCTCCTGAACCTATAAAAGTATAAGAATATTAAACATTTTTTATTACTTTTGGAAAATACTAATTATAATATAGTGTTTGTTGTTAGCACCCTTATTGTTAGTCGTAAAATAATAAACAAAATAAAAACTTTTTTTAACTTAACGCTGTACCTCATAATTTTTGTCTCTTTCTATGTGTTTTACTCGTGTTTATCTTACAAAGGGTATAATTTAAAAATACTTTTCGCTATTACATTTTGACAATTTCTCTCTTTCTATATATAACCTGAAATAGGTTCATTAATAAAAAAAAAGTTTAACAAAATTGCTACAGTAGTCTAAAAATAATGAAGTGCTTCAAATAAACGAAGCCGTGAACGGGCCGCTAGTATAAAAATATAAATGGTGCATTTACCCTCATCAGCCTCTCTAAGTGAAGGCGAGTTGTTAGAAGAGCGCAGCGGCGAAGGAGTTGATAAATCAGACTCCATCATCTGGAAAAATTCAAAAATTTTTATAGGGCTTTAATGTTCTGTTCTTCAGATGAATACACTTCACTCACTCACTCAGCTTCACGCTGTATCCCGCACATGACAGGGTAAGCACTTAATAGACTTCCGTTTCAATATTTGAAATTGGCAGAAGTATGGAATCATTATGGACACCATCTAGTGTTGAATTATCAGAGTGAGAAAATAAAAATGATGAACGACATTGGGAAGTGCAGCGTCTTGATACTAGGATACTGAGGGAAGTATAAAAAAAAAGAATAATACCGAGGGTTTATGATTATTCTGTCCAATTTTCATTTCTAGAGTATATCCTGCTCCGTACAGATTCTTGAGATGCTGCGTTGAGCCAATACACCTGTAACGAAACACCGTTCGTATAATTTATACAATAAATATTCACTAATACATATTATTATTGAAAGGTCTGTCGTACCGCAGGACAGGACATAAATGTATGACTGTAAACGACAGGTTGTGGGTTTGATCCTCACTAGATGAAGTAAAACAAGTAATATTTTCAAATGAAATATTAAATATTTTCATTACTTCGCTCTGGTAATAAGGCAAAGCGCGGAGTTGAGCTCCAGTACTTAACACGTAGTGCCTCTAAATCCGTGGAAACTACAGAACGAAAAGGAAATCCGTTTCATTCTCTAGTTTTCTAGCCTAGCACTAGGGTCTAGATACAGCGGAAAGTTAAAAAAAAAGTATGTAAAATATTATTCATATATGTGTCCACTATTGTGGCAAAGCGACACAAGCTTGCGACTGTAAATACGACAGAGTATAGATTCGATTCCCACTTGAGGAAATGAAATATTTAATGTACATTTTTTTTTACCCTAAAGACGATAATCCGGAAAGACAGGATCAGCAATATGCTAATATCATCTTGTTAAATGAGATATATTATTAAAAAAAAAATATATTTTTTTTTCAAGAAACCCAAAAAACTTTATTATGTTGATATTCTCACCTCAATCCTCCCTTGACCATTATTCCGACTCTTGAGCACAAAGCGTCAGCCTCCTCCATGGAATGTGTCGTTAAAATAGCACCTTTTCTACCCTGTTTATTACAGAAGGTTTAAAATTGTAAAAAAGATCTTGACGGTCAAGAAGCACTATAAGAAGAAATATTTAAACCCTCTCACAATGTCCCATAACTGAGTATAGTTTAAACTTAAGTTGTCATTACCGCAAGTGAATACATTCACTTACGAATATATTTTTTTTTATGGAATAGACACGGCAAACGAGCGTACGGGTCACCAAATGGTAAGAGATTATCGTCACCAACGGCCCTGTGTAGCACCAGAGGAGCAAGAGGATCGTTGTTTTTAATTATTACCCGAATTATTAAGCGAAGCTACTACTTAACGCCGGTCTTAAATGCCGGGGGTGGTAATAATCCGGTCGAGTCTGCCCATGCGTGTTGTTACTACTGACAACGTGACTCTACCACACGTACTTTAGTCGCATTTTACGACACCAACAGTACCAGGGTGATCCTATTCTAAGCCGGAATCACACAGCGAGCAATACTACACAATTCTCACGCCCACAATCCTATATCTTCTTAAATTTGTTAACTTGAGTTAATATGTAACTTGTACTTATACATATATATTAAGGTATACATAATACGTATGAGTACCTGGAAGCTCGCCAGTATGGTGTCCCACAGGAACCTCTTGCTGCGAGGGTCCATGCCGGTGGAGGGCTCGTCCAGCAGCACCACGCGCGGCGCGCCCACCATGGCCAGCGCGAAGGACAGCTTGCGGCGCGTCCCGCCCGAGCACTCCTCCGCGTTCTTACCCGCGTGCTCCATTATCTGCAGCCCGTTGAGGTAGGCGTCTACTATTCTGTGGACGTGTAGCGTTGGCTCAGTGTTCATTTGTTTTGTTATCTCAATTCTTAATGTTATGTATGTTTATATTTTTTTGCTTTTCACTGGCATTTTTTTGCTACCTACCCTGGTAGGGGGAAATTGGGAACGTTAAAAGGGACCGTTCAGTTTCCGACTTTCCACTGAAACTTGCTTTATTAAGCAAATTCTTGACATTTTAATCAGAAATGTTGAAATTTTTTTTAGCTTTATGCTAAAAAAAGTGTCAGAGGGTGTGAATATAATTTGCCAGCTGTACGCAGATGATATCTGAAATACCTGGGTGTATCAGCCTTGCTGATCCCCCGTATGGCGGCGTAGCACTCGATGTGCTCGCGGATGGTGACGTTCTTCCACAGCGCGTCGTGCTGCGGGCAGTAGCCCAGCAGCTGGAACGCTCCAGACTGGGCCTCCTCTATACTCTGACCGCCGAGCATTACCTGGAGTATGGATTTTAAGCTTACTTTTGTTTTCATATCCCACAGATGCAGGATAGTAACCTAGTTTACAGTCACTCCGTTCTAATTAAGATACTTTCGTTCCCCCATTTTTTGCCGAATTTGAGGCCGTATATACTTTGTTATCTGAGGGTAGACGAAAATTTTATATATTTTATTTTCTCGAGTAGTGATCAAGTCCACAACAACGATCTCTCTTTAAAGTCTGTTAAGATATATCTACATCGTATTATATGACGATTTACAGGCAACATTTCATCTATTGACTAAGGCCTTAGATCTAGAAATTCGAGTGGCGTCCATGACCGGTGGAATCATTAATATATCATTCAGTTTCGCCACTCATTCAAGTCAGTCTAATATTAAAATAATTTTATCATATCGCAAATGAGATGTTATTTGACCATGAATAATGAAGTAGGAAATGGAATTGAATGTTACGAACATTATTAATATTAATGTTTGTGCCACTTTCACACAGAAAATAATGATCTGATTAATATTAGTAATTACAGTAATAAAGCTTATATATCAGAACAACACACAGGTTGCATTTTAAGTAAAGACTGATTTTTCAGTAGGTAGGGAAGTAGTTTGGGAACCTAGTGTAAAAACACTCTGTTCCGTTCTCTAATTTTCAACGAATCCCCACCGTTTTTGAGGCATTACGTGTTGAGTGGCAAAACTAAATATCGCTCTTTGCCGTATTACAAGAGCAAAGAAATGAAAATATGAAATATTTAATTTCCTCAAGCGAGGCTCGAATCCACAATGTATCGCGCCCCGACGGGCCCCGACCGTCAGTACCGTTCCACACGTGACCCGCTCCTCGGCGGTGATGATCTTCATGGTGGTGGTCTTCCCGGCGCCGTTGTGTCCGAGCAGGCCGAACACCTCCCCGCCGTGCACGGCCAGCGACAGCCGCGCCAGCGCCGCGCGCCGCGCCGCCCGCCGCGCCGGCGCCGCGCGCGCGCACCACGCCTGCGACGTGCGCAGCTTGTACTCCTTGCGGAGGTTCTGGAAGGAAAAACATTCATATTATACTTATTTAATAAAAAGCTTTGTTAAAAAAATCCCGCTTAGTTTCTTTCGCCGGTTCTTCTCAGGTCTGAGGCAGTAACAAATTATATAAATTGTTTGACGTTCAAAAAGCGAATATTGTAACTTCTTATTTTGAAAAAAAATACTTGAATATGTCTGTCGTGGCGCAGCGGCACAACCATGTCACTGTTAATGACAGGTTGCGGGTTTGATTCCTACTAGAGGAAATTAAATAGTTAATATTTAAAAATTAAATATTTAACGTTTTCATTTCTTCGCTCTAGCAACAAGGCAAAGTGCGGTGTTCTGTCACTCAACACGCAATACGCCAAATTCGGCGGAAATTGGGAACCTTAACATTAGATTCCTAAGTTTCCTCTGCCTACCTTGTCATGTGCCAGCGTCAAACTATAAAAAAAATGAATGAAACACATTTAAACGGATTAATCGCGTATATTGATTAGTATGCATTTTTTGAAACTGGTCTTGAGACCAGTGAAGAGTAATATTCCTTTGCAGTGTGCAGGTGTATACAAACTTGATTGTGACTGTGGTTTATCATATATAGGTCAAACAAAGAGAAGCATCGGTGTTAGGGTGAAGGAACACATCTCCGATGTCAAGAATGGGCATGAATCGAAGTCAGCTGTGTGTGAGCATACATCGAACAAATCCAATCATTACATCAGGTTTGATAAACTCCACATACTCGCTAGATAGAATAGATATATCCCTAGAATGATCCGCGAGGCTATTGAAATACAAAAACATCCTAATTTCAATAGAGAAGATGGTTGGAAACTTTCCACCACCTGGGACCCACTCTCAATAAATTTAAAGTCTCAAGTACACCACACTAGAGGACCAGATACAGTTAGCTCAGTCTGCAAGAATCCTGCATTCTGCAAGGTTCCAAGAGGCGCGGTCCCACTACGTTTATATATGTATTTATCGAACCCACTACGTTTATATATGTATTTAAAATAAGAGGCTTGGTAATAACTAAATAAAAGATATTATAAATATAAAGAGCACTGACGTGCACGAGCAGCGCGGGCGCGGGCGCGGGCGCGGGCGCGGGCGCGGCGTCGCGTCCGCGCTGCAGCAGCGCGGCGACGCGGCGGCGCTCGCGGCGCACGTCCTCGTCCTCGCCCGCCTCGCCGCCCGCGTCCGCCTCGCTGTCCGCCTTCTGTGGCGTGCTGGGTTTACGCTGCAATATTATTATTATTAAACTTACGTCAATTAACGTATTTGGTTAATGTGCTAGTATTAATAGGTTTTTTTTTTTCAGATTCACGCACATGGTAGAGTAGACAGGCGGAACTTGGAAGTCTAGTGTTAAGACACTCCGTTTTGTTTTCAATTTAAGAACAAACATATCTGGGAAGTATGTTTAGCAAAGACGGAAGATACGAAATGGATGGTGGAAAGGTGTATTGCTGCCGGTAACAGAGTTAACAGTGCCTTAGCTGCATTGTTGAGACGGCGAAACGTCAGCATAGCTGCGCGTTTGGCCGTACACAATGCAGTGTTGGTATCAACACTGTTATACGGCAGCGAAACGTGGGTATTACAGAAGAAAAATGTAAGAACGATGAATACTGTAGAGATGCGATCTCTTCGTCGGATATGCGAAGTCAGTTTATCTGATCGCATATCCAATAAAGAAATACACAGATTGGCAGGTACTAGCATGGATGTTACAGTGAGAATGAAGAAGAACGTGCTCAGGTGGTTTGGGCACGTCGCGCGAATGAGTGAAGAAAGAATGGTAAAAAAGATTTATGAAGGAAAAGTGAGTGGTAAGAGAGGGAGGGGGAGACCTCAGTTGACCTTCGAAAACACAGTATCGATAATACTGGAGGAAGGTCACCTAAAAAACATAAGGACCCCCCGGAAGGCATGTATGAAGAGGTTGATGACAGTGGACGAGGCGAAAGAGGTATGCGGAGACCGTAGCGATTTTCGCTCCGTTCTTTCTGCCTACCCCGCTAGGGATATAGCGTGAAGCTAAGTAATTAAGTAAATACTATTTTAATTATATAGATATATAGTCCTATAGCATTTGTGACCGGTCGTGACACAGCCTTAAATTCAACAGAAAGTGGAGAACGAAACGAAGTGTCTTAACACTAGATTCCCAAGTTCCCTCTATCTACCTTACCATGTGAAGGATATTTGAAATAACCATATAGCATACTAAGCTAAACCAGAAAGAAATAATAAACTTACAATACATATCCGTCCACCAGATTTAAGTCTATCGGCGACAAGCAACATGGCGCCGCACAACGGCACGTGGAAGAGCATGGCGGCGATTAGAACCCACACCTCAGCGGTAAAGTACGTCGACAGTGAGGGCACTGTGCATAAATCCCTTAGGTTACATGTTACGTAGACCCTGAGGAAAAATAAACATATGTGAATTATCCATAATTTTATATATTGGCAAGTGTAACGGAAAGCTTTTGGAGGCTCAGATCATATTGAATGACTAGGCGACGTATATGTATGTGTATATGTTATGTAGGGTGGCCCAAAAAAACTTTTTTTTTACAGTACTTTCAAGTACATTGAAATCAGTTTTGAACACTTTTAATTGGAATCGTGCATATAACATAATTTTATTTCAATGAATTCGGATGTAAAAAAAGTTTTTAATGATGTATATGTATGTATGTGTAAGTATGTGTTTATTGATTCCATTTCTCTCAGTAAAGCATTGATTCTCTTTTTAGTTTCTGTATTTAAATAAATTAATTGTTCTTATATGTGTAATTATTAACTAGAAACTTGATTGGTTTTTGTAATAATTTTCTCTCTCTCTCAGCTTCACGCTGTATCCCGCACTAGGCAGAGGGAACGGAAGTGGAACCTAGTGTTATGACACTCCGTTCCACTTCCTTTCCCCACTTTCCGCCGAATTTGAGGCATTGCGTGTTGAGGGGCGGAACTCAACGCCGCGCTTTGCCTTATTACCAGAGCGAAGAAATGAAATATTAAATATATTTAAATTGAAAATATTAAATATATCATTTCCTCGACTGGGGATCGAACCCAGAACCTGTCGGTTACAGTCACACTCTTGTGCCGCTGCGCCACGACAGGCCTCTTTGTAATAATTTTACGTGCTATTATTTCATATTTAATTTATTTTTAGGGAAAACCCCAAATAATGATTAAAATAAAATGTGGTAACATAAATGATATAGATGAAAAGTCTGAAATAAAATTATTTTAACTCACTCTGTTATATAATAGTACAGTGTTAAGACACTCCGTTTTCGTTCTAGCTCATCGCCGAATTTTAGAAGCATTGAGTGGGGGGCTCTGCTTTGTCACCAGAGTAAAGAAATTAAAATTATGTTATGGATCCTACCCAAGATATTTGGATTCAAAGAATATTATCATTAATCTTGAAAAGAAGCCCAAGCATAACTCAAAAGATGACCATTTTCAATATAAAATACAACTGTTATATTTATTATTAAATAACTGATACTACTCGATAGACAAAAACAAAAAAACAGAGACAGAATATTGAATATCAAATCGGCGTAATCTAATTATAACATAATTCATCCAAATGATATGAGAATCGAACCCATAACAATACGACCAAAATATGATATATTTGTATTTAATCACAACTCACCTATCAACATAATAAATAATGGCGTACGGTATGTACATAACGTCTAAGAAACTGAACACTAAGTGTAGGTAAAATGCTATGTTGCTGCCTGAAATAGAAAATAATATATAAAATTATCCTTAATTCTTTATTTTATTTTAACTTTGGTATAGTTAAATACAATAATATTTTATTATTCAGGTACTATAAGAAAATGAAAGGTGCGAGATTTTTAGAATGGTAGTCAGAGGGAATTTGGAAACCGACCGAATAGAGTTCTTAGACACTCCGTTCTATTTCTGCTCTCTCGTTTACGCCAAATTTGAGGCATTGAGTGTCGGAATTCAACGCTGCGCTTAACATTGTTACCAAAGCGAAGAATTGAAAACATTAAATATTTATATTAAAAATATTATATATTTCTTCCTGTAGGGATTGAACCTACAACCTGTTGTTTACAGACACACGCTTGTGTCGCTGCGCTACGACAGGCCTTTTTATTAGATGGTATAGTTACAAACACGAAAAACTGTCACGTTCCGCATATGGCAAACTTGTTAGCAACAAACGATAGAAAGCCACAACCGACCAAAACGTATGTAATAATAATAGCTTTCTTGATATTCATCAAGTATTGCTTAATTGAAGTAAAAAAATCACTGAATAAACGCTTACAAGTAATTTATTAAAAAAAAGTATTTTTCAATTAACTTCTTCATAATAATTCAATTCAATTAATAAATGTTTTTTGTCCAATTACTTACCCCATTTAAAAGTATCCAAAACAGCAACCAATATAAAGGGTATAACCCCAACCCAGGTTGTGATATTAGGCATGATACTCTGAGCGGAGTCCATTTTGTCGAATATGTATGAAAGACATGTGTTAAACAAAATGGCGGATGGGCTGTACAGTAATAAGAGGCCTGAGAGCATTGTTATGGCGGAACCGTTGGTCAAACTTGGTATGTCGTTGAGGATCACCTGGAAAATTAAATAAAATTAATATTAAGTTTAAAATATTTAAACGTTACGTATATACGTAATTATAATTCAGATAATTTAAAAAAAAAAATCTTATATTTATGTTATCATTATATGGAGAAAACATAATATTTTTTGGTTCTAGTTTAATTATTACATAAACTTAATGAATAAACACTTAATTTTTTTAAGGTGAGTGAAATATATTTGTATTTAATTATACAAATATATTTCATCTTCAAAAAAAATATTAAAAATTAACCTTTTTCAGATTATTGTCTTAGCACTAGGTTCCCAAGTTCCCGCTGACTACCCTGTCATGAGTCGGATACAGCGTGGGTGAGAGTGAGTAAGAGATTAGATTATATTTCAATATAGAATATATTGAAACAAATTATTTAAGTACCATATTTCTATTACTGAAAGCCTTTTTTTGTATAAAAATGTTGGTTCCCTTTTTAAACAATAAATTAACTCTAATACTTACTGAATAAAAAAGCGCGGCGTTGAGTTCCGCCACGCAATGCCTCAAATTCGGCGGAAAGTGGGGAATGGAAATGGAACGGAGTGTCCTAACACTAGGTGCCCGAGTTCCCTTTGCCTACCCTGCCTCATGCGGGATACAGCGTGAAGCTAACAAGAAGAAGAGAAAAGAAGAGAACTTCAATACTTACAAGCACCAAAACACCGGCACTCGTTACAATCATGATAAAGATGAGTATAGTGAAGTACGTCAGGAAGTACATGCTCATTGAGAGACCGTTCACTCTCAACTGGTTCTTGGCTTTTATCTGTAATACATTTCATTAATAATAAGCCTATTGTAATCAGTAATTTTGTAGGGAATTTAGTAATAGACGAATTAAGTTGATATCAAGGCCTGTCGTGGTGCAGCGGCACAAACGTGTGACTGTAAACTATAGGTTGTCGGTTCGATTCTCACTCGAGGAAATTAAATATTTAATTTGAATATTTCGTCGCTCTGTTTACAAGCTCAAAATTTGGCGGAAAGTGGGGAACGGAAGTGCAACGGAGTGTCTACTACAAGGTTCCCAAGTTCCCTCTGTCTACCCTGCCGTGTGCAGAGTACAGCGTGAAGTTGAGTGAGTGAGTAATATGATATTAACACGATTAGTGCGGAACGCGGCTTAAAACACCTCGTCCATGTCTGGTCTTTATAGCGGTAAGAAAAAACTTTAACTTCTCTGTCGTGCGAGAGGCATAACTTCCATTTGGTTCGGTGTAGGAGAGAAATAACTCTATGTTTGAGATGTGCTATTGATTCCTAGTTCTATGGTACACCAACCCTATGTCGGGTTTATTAAACCTCGTGCCGCACTGAACAAATAATAATACAACTAACTGCTAACACAGTGCGGAACGAGGTTGCAAACGCCTCGAGTTCCCGCGCACCTCGTACCGCACCCCACGCTAGTTTCACGTGGTTAGTGTTGTGCAACGCAGTTGACGCTGCGCACGCGACCAACTAAAACCGCTGTCTTTGAGTTAAAAATTATCATGTCGAGACGTTGCCGAAAAAAGTTGATCAAGGAGGAAGATAAAGATTTCCCACATATAGTTTCTAAAAGTAGAGCTAGTTCATTTACAGAAATTTCGCGCTCTAATTTACTAAACTGCGATTTATCTCTTAATGAGGAAAATATAAAGAAATTACTTCAAACACTGGAACAAAAGAGATCGAGTAAAAAAGTTATTTCCGAATGTGCAGTTTCTGATGACTCTAATTCGTCCAGATTTGAAGAAAAAAGAGAAATAGAGGTTACTGTAGTTATTGAAAATGTTTTGAAGGACGTTGATCGAAAAAAACAAAACAAGTGTGATAATTTATCAAATGTTCTGTTGCCAAATTCAATTGACTATGATAGTATTGAAAATTTTAATCGTGACGACGATATAATAATTGAAGACAGACCTTGTGATAATTTACAAGATATTCCAAAATCACCTCATGATAATTATAATAATATTCAAAGTTTTAGAGACTGCGTGGATCATGATGATTATAGTCCTTCTAGTGATAATTCAAGTGATTCGGAAGGATCAGATATTTTTTCAGTAGAGGGGTGCAAATTTCAGAATATATTAAAGCCTGGAAAATATGTAGTAATTGATGAGACAATGATTCCCTGGAGAGGACGATTAGGTTTCCGTCAATATATAAAATACAAATCTCATCGCTATGGCGTTAAGCTTTACAAGCTTTGCACCCCCGAAGGTTATACCTACCAAATAGAAATTTATACAGGTAAAAAAGATCAGAAGCGAGAAGTCGATCACAGTCAAAAAGTAGTACTAAGGTTGATGAAAAATTTAACAGAAGAGAGAAGAATCGTGATAGTAGATAATTTCTATACTTCGTTGAGTTTGGCAGAATAACTTCTATCACAAAAAACTTTTTTATGTGGAACTTTAAACTTAAGAAGAAAATATTTACCAAAGAATGTTGTTCATGCAAAAATAAAAATGGGCCAGATTATTGGAAAAATTAACAAAAAGGGTGTGAAAGTATTGAAATGGGTTGATAAAATAAATGTTTTAATGTTGACTACGTGCAAAGACCATGACGATAAACTAATAGATACTGGGAAAAAGAAGAGAGGCACTATCGAAAGCATTAAAAAACTCGGATGTGTTCTAATGTACAATGAAACAAAAAAAGAATAGACTACAGTGACCAAATGTCTTCGTATTATACAACATTAAAGAAAGGAATTAAGTGGTGGAGAAAAGTTACAATTGAGCTAATATTTTGGTACAGCCTTATTAACGTCTGGATTGTGTACAATTCAATTAATGGTGATAGAAATAAAATGCCAAAGAGAATATTTGTAGAACAACTTATTGAAGCTTTTACACAGAAAGACTTGGATGTGGATACAGGTAATTTTAAAATATCCTAACTAATCGTTATATCGTTAATAAAAACGTGAATGTGTCATGTTAAGTAACTTTCTTCATATAGGCTAATGATAATAATAACTATTAGTATGTTTGTTTATTGAATGCAAACGGTGTCTTGCTCATCAAAATTTAGCTCAAACTCAAACTTAAATTTTATTTTGTAAGTAGGTTTTTTCAAGACGCTTTTACACGTTAACTTTTTTACATTTTTTTATACTAGGCGAAGCCGGCTTTTCACTATCTGACTGTTCTCTGAGAAGAAAAACCGAATGAAACTCAGAGGTCATTGTCACTTTTAAAGTCCAGACAACTGTGGGTATTTTAGGTACCTACAAGTATGAATCTACCAGCTAGCGCTCGCCAATATTCTAATTAATAAAATGTTAATCCCAAGAAGAATATGAAATTGTTTATAAGTGACCTCTAAATACTTTAATTAGATGTTTAAGATATAAGGCGTGCACCCACTGATAAGTCATATAAAAAAAAGGTGCTCTTTTGCTCGGCTCTTCTCTACTCTAACCAACTATACCGAACTCTACCCAATTCTACCTTACTCTTACCCTAATCTATTCATTCTCACACTTCACACTCAACTCAACTTTTCAGAATCCACTTTTTCTTTGTAGAAAGCACATTATCTTGAAAAGGGTCTGAAGAAGAAGGGATGTGTCGGATGCTACGAAAAACTCCGCGCAACCTTGACATGTCGGGAGGCAGACAAAAAAACCAAAAAAAATCTCACGGAATGCACTGTTTGCAAAAAGTCTGACATGTTTTAATGAAAAACATACGTAATTTTTTTCCCCTTTTTTTGTATTTATTTTGTACATAACTTTGATAAATTAAAACCATAAAATAAAATCGATATTTATTTTCCCATCACTAAATAATATGAAAACCTGCCATTTTTCAGTGCGGTACGAGGTGCATTAGACCCCACATTTTATTTCACCCATAGAATCTAAACTAATTAATTTAACCACGGGCGGCGGCAGATTTAGGTGAATCAACTCATTGTTAATCATAATCAAGAAAAAAGCCGTCAATTTTGTCTTATTTGGCGCCAAAAAAAGGATTTTAGTTTCCTTTGGGCGGTGGGGTTTAAAGGCCTCGTGCCGCCACAATGTCGGGTATTGGACGAGGTTTAAAACAACTCGTAACGCAGTAATGGAAAGTAAAGATAAATCTGAGCCGCAGTGAACGTGTTAAGGTTAAAATGGCCGCCATTTAAAAAAATATGGCCAGTTTTAGGTCTCAATCATGAACGTCGATTTTTGTGTCATTAGGAGTAGCGTAAAATCTTTAAATGGAATCCCTGTCAGGCTCACAGTCGCACAATTGTGCTACTATACATATATTAAACATATCAATATTTACATATTTTTTATATCTTACTAGGAAAATAATGAAAAATCTAGCTGTAAATATAAAATTTGTCTACTCTTCGTCTATTAAAAAAAATATATAATTTTAAATAAACAACAATGGATGCTTCATTTAACTGAACTGACCATCGAATACCACAAAAAATTTATCATCCTCAAATTAAAAATCGAACCCACACTTACCTCCCGATCATAAACAATATCGACGGCCAAAGTGACCGGCACCAAAGCGAATATCATTCCCATGAAAATGGCGCAGACCACGTTGCCCAAGTTAAACTCCTCCTGTTGCTCAGTTTGTTGGAAAGGATGGGTAAGTACTTCTATTGGCTTGAAATTGTCTATCTGACCTGATGCTGACATGAGGACCCTTGATGGAGAGAATTTAGTCACTTAATATTTCATAGGCCTGTCGTAACGCTGCGGCACAAGCGTGTGATTTTAAATTCATTGTAACTCACACGCTTCGCGTCATTTTATAAATTTTTAATACTAGGCTCCCAGGTTCCCTCTGCCTACCCTGCTATTTGTAGCAATAAAGCGAGAAAATAATAATAAAAAAAAAACATTAAATAATCTTTGGAAACAGCATGTTTTAAATATCTTCCATAAATAAATAACATTATAACATTTTAAACTTTAAAAATATTAAAAATCAATACCAACCTATAAATACTGTTATCCAACAAATTAATAATGATAGGCAAACTGTGTGTATATGTACTATTGTAGTACGCCAATATTTTTCCGAAGGGTATCAAACTGTCCTTCAAACTGAACGCCCCAAAGTTTTCCATGTCTAATAAACTAGTGAAATTCCCATCGAACAAATCAATGGGGTGAGCTCCAAATGATTCCAATGATTCAGTTAAGTCAGCTATGTTCCTTAAGTTGTTCTCCTCACTGAACAACGCTATTGGTGTTTTATTGAAATAGGCGTTGGGATCCAATTTGAGTGGCTGCATACGAAAAAATACGATTTGTCGGGATTTCATGTAGAGGCCGAGGGCGCAGGAGACTGGAAATTAATAATAATTAATAGTTTGAAATATTAGTTATAGTTTTAGGTATAATGCGGAGTTGAGCTCCGCCACTTAGCACCTAATGTCGTTAAAGCTTGGTAGAAAGTGAGGAACGAAAGTGTTTATAGCGGAGGTGTGTCAACAAGCTCTCTCTGTCTACCCTGCCATGCGATGTAGTGTACAGGCTAAAATAATGAAAAATAAAATAATACTAATTTATTATATAAAATATGTTATATAATATTACAAGATCATCTTAAAATACGTATAAAAACGTCTAATTGTTAATACAATGTTCTACATTCGTCCCTTTACGCGGGTATAGTTGTTTTTATACCTCATTTATTTTCAATTCTCAGTTGGACCGGCATACATCGGCGTTGAATCCCGCTAGTCGACACAAAAAGTCGCAAAAAAAAACCACTTCCTCAAGTGGGAATCGAATCCACATCCATAATATAAACAATCAGATGGAATACCGCTGTGTTACTATAAATAATTATAATACTCACTAATAGGCATAAATATCATAACATATAGCTTGTAGGGGTCGCGTATCATGCGCACGGTGCGGATGTACACGAGCGCGCAGAAGGTGCGCCAGCAGGCGGGCGCGCGCGCCGCCTCCGACAGCGCGTCCACCGCCAGCGGCGCCTCCGGGGTCACCTGCGGCCCGCCCCAGGGGCGCGTCATTTTATAAAAAATATATTATATTTTTTCAGCTTCACGCTGCATCCCGCACGAGGCAGGTTAGGCAGAGGGAATCCGGGAACTTAGTGTTAAGACACTCCGTTCCACTTCCGTTCCCCACATTCCGCCGAATTTGAGGCATTGCGTGTTGAGTGGCGGAAATCAACGCCGCGCCTTGCCTCATTACCAGAGCGAAGAAATTAAACATTCAATATTTTAAATTGAAAATATTAAATACTTCATTTCCTCGTCTGGCGATCAAACCTAGAACCTGTCGGTTACAGTCACACGCCACGACAGGCCTCAGAAATTAAAAAAAACAAATTTAAAAAATATATTAATATTTGTTAATATAAAGATATTATATACTAACATATACATTTATTTTCTAGCTTCACGTTGTGTTTCTCTTATAGAAAGATAGCCAGATCTTAGGAAACTTATGTAAAGACACTCCTTTCCCCGCTCCCCATACATTACTCTGTGGATGTCGGAACTCAACGTCACATAAAGCCTTGTTACCAGAGTGAAGAAATGAAAATATTAAATATTTTTATTATGTTTTAAAGTGCTATTCCACACTTAGAGATGCTAACAACATAAATAAGTTGTTGTCGGAGCTTGGTGAGAACGAATGGCTTAGTTGGTCAAAGCTCAGGAACGGTTTTCCAGAAGCGCGGGTCCAAATCCTGCTTCGTTTAAAAAAAAATTACGCTTTTTAAATTTAAGTTTAGTATTAAATATTTCATTACATCGAGCGGATATCGAACCGACAATTTGCCACATTCACAGTCACAAACAAATATATTTATGAAACAATTGGCACAAGTGTCACGTCCAAGTTACCTTACCTTGACATGTTCGACGCCGTGCGTGGTGGAGTGCAGCGCGTGGGAGGCGGGCGGCGTCGGTAGGGAGGTTGTTTTCTGTTGCTCTTTGTCGTTTAGCTCCTGAACAAAGTTTGGAAAATTATTTATTTTTTATAAGTGATATAAAAATCACTATATTTTATTTATAAGTAGTTTTAAATTCTTATTTATAATTATTATTCCAGTATTTAATTCAAGCTACGCTCAAAATGGTATGAGAATATTTCTTATTTTGAGGCCTGTCTTGACGCACGGACACAAGCGAATATTTTAAACGCGATAAGGGACAGACAGGTTGTAGGTTCGATTTTCATGCGAAGAAAATATTTAATATTTTAATTTCTTCGCTGTAGAAACGACTACACAACATACAATACCACCAAAATCAGATAATAAGTGAGGAACATAATTGTCTTAAGGAGACAGAGTGTACAAAACTAGGCTCCCAGGTTCCCTCTGCTTTCCCCGCAATGTGCAGGAAACATACAAAGACAAACAACAAAACATGATATATACAATCACCTGATAGCTCAAGGTCTTGCTTTGCAGAGACAGGCTGCGGCTCAGCGCGCGCGCCCGCACCAGCTTGACGGAGGACACGCCCTCCACGGCCTCCGTCTCCTCCGCGTTCTCTCCTTCCAGACTGAGGAACACCTCCTCTAGCGTCGTCATTGATACGCCATAGCTTGTTATACCTTGGATTAAAAAAATATATGTATTTTAGATATTTTCAATGGTTTTTTTTTGTTATCACTTATTAGCTATTTGTTAATAGAAATATTCTCACTCTACTCAGCTTTACGCTGTATCCCGCATATGGCAAGGGAACCTCGTGTTAAGACACTCCGTTACACTTCCGTGGGGACACTTTCCGCCGAATTTGAGGCATTGCGTGTTGAGTGGCGGAACTCAACGTCGCATTTGTGCCTTGTACCAGAGCGAAGAAATGAAACATTAAATATTTAAATTGAAAATGTGGTAGTAAGGCAAAGCGCGGCGCTGATTCCGCCACTCAACACGTAATGCCTCAAATTCGGCGGAAAGTGGGGAACGGAAGTGAAACGGAGTGTCATAACACTAGGTTTCACTTCCTTTCCCTCTGCCTACCCTGCCTTGTGTGGGATACAGCGTGAAGCTGAAAGAAAGAAAGAAAATGTTAAATATCTCATTTCCTCGACCGGGGATCGCACCCAGAACCTATCGTTTACATTCACACGCTTGTGCTGCTGCGCCACGACAGGCCTCAGAAATAAACAATTCAAAATACTTTTAAAAAAAGTTGAACAACTAAGCCATACGTTCTTATCTTGCCGTATTGACATTACAGTTTGAATATGTTTTTCGCATCTCTGTAGGGGAGATTTTTACAATTTTTCGCAACCTAAGGACAATTGCTTACAAAAGAATATTGATTAATCAACATTATTGAAAGACTAATAAATAATCATTTTAGAAGAATATATTATAATAATAAAAATAAGATAAAACAGGCAAGCGTGGCGAAGCGACACAGTTGTGTGGCTGTAAGCGACAGGTTGTGAGTTCGATATTTTCAATTGACATATTTAATACTTTCGTTTCTTCGCTCTGGTAACAAGGCACAGCGCGGCGTTGAGTTCCGCCACTCAACACACAATGGTTACACACTATATTCCCAAGTTCCCTCAGGTTATATATACCCATGTCATGTTCAGGATACAGCGTTAACCTTGAAAAAGGAAATATTGAACAATAACAAGAGGTACCCAATCGGTTGGTCTTATCCTTGATCTCCAGCTCGATGGCGTGGAACAGCGGCGGGAACAGATGCACGGCGTAGTGCGGCAGGATGTAGGACAGCTCGCGGCCGTGGCGGCGCGCCTTCTCCGCGCGCGGCACGTGCCCGCGCACCAGCCGCGTGATCTGGTGCTCGCGGCAGGCTCCTTAGGGGAGAAATATTGGCTTTCTATATTAAAATATTGCATTTTTTATCGTCTAATGATGTTTTTTTTTCAATTTAAATATTTAATATTTTCATTTCTTTGCTTTGGTATAAGGCAAAACGCGGCGTTGAGTTGCGCCACTCAACACGTAACGCCTCTAATTCGGCGGAAATTGGGGAACGGAAGTGGAATGGAGTGTCTTCACAAGTTACCTCTGCCTACCCTGCCATGTGCGGGTTACAGCGTGAAGCTGAGTTGAGTAGAGTAGCATTTTTTTTATCGTTTAAATGTTTTTTTATGCATTTTTTTTTAGATTTTTTCTAACTATTAATATAAATTGTTTCAAATTTCCCTCAAAATTTTGACTAAGTATAAAATGTAATAAATATTAAATTAAATAAAGATAAAACATCTGAAACAAAATATGACTGAACAAACTTACCGTCCAATACTAATGTCAAATGGTAACCTATACCAAATTTGTTTTTCAAAAATAACGATGTTCCTGCACATCGTACCTGAAAATAACGTTTCAATATTTATTTAAGCATTAACTTGTTTTTTTTTTTTTATCTTCACGCTGTTTCCCGCACATGGTAGAAAGACTTGTGTGCTTATTGTTAAGACCTTCCCGTCGTATTTGAGGCATCGTGTGCTAAGTGGCGGAACTCAACGCTGCACTTTACTCTGTTGCCTGTGCGAAGGAATGAGAATATTAAATATTCATTTCATCCATTAATTTAGCCTTAATTGTATTCTGTGATCATCTTAAAAAAAAACTTTTCGAAAAGTTATATTTATTATATTTCATTCTATTTCAACTTTCCGCCGATATTGAGGCGTTGCGTATGAAGTAAGGTTAAGCATAGTATAGTTAAGCTATTAGACCTGTTGTGGCGCAGCGTCACAAGCGTGTGACTGTAACTGACAGGTCGTGGGTTCAATCTCCATATTTTTGTTTGTAAATAAAGCACACTATGGACTTTGTTCGTCCCTGTCCTTTTTTGTTTGATTTGTTGAGTTTTTACTTTTTTATTGATTTTTATTGTTGTATACTCATCTCACAGCGATAAGCGTTTGAAGAACAATTTTTTTACAATCTAAAGGGACAGAGCCATCATACGTCATATTGGTCTGTTCCATCCTTCACGTTTATTTTGGGGCATAAGTTCGACATCTCGCCTCAATTTACTCCGTACCCACTAAAACACATCCACTCTCCGCTTTCCACCAACCGAACCCGAATGTTTATTGGCGGAACTCAACGCCGCTTACGTACCCTGCCCTTGCTGATGACGGCCTTCCTGTCGCCGAGTATGTCGGCCTCGTCCATGAAGTGCGTGGTGAGCAGCAGCACGCGGCCGGCGCGCGCGCGCTGCAGCACGCGCCACGTCTGGCGCCGCGACACCGGGTCCACGCCCGCCGTCGGCTCGTCCAGGATTATTATCTGGAATGAAAATATTAGATTGTGGTAAAGAAAAGTTAATGAATTTTTTGTATTTCTTAATCGTTTTTACTTGATCAAATCTGTATACTTTGCCTATTCTCAATTCTTCTTCTTACAACATATCACAGCGTCACATTTATGTTTAAAAGTATAATATGTAAATACATTGTTGGAAATTAAATAAATAGACACTATAGAAAAGGAAAAAACATAACAGAAAATAAAAAAAAATGCTTATGGAAATCGCTATAATTACTTCTATAAATAGATAATATATACAATTTTTCTTAGTGTCACAAAACACACTAAAGAGCGAAGAACATTTAAAACTATGGCTGGATTATACGAAAACGATAAAAAATAAAGACAAAAAAAAAATCGAGAAACCCCAAGGAGGCTTTAAATCTGAAAGAGAGTGTACGGATTAGTATGAATCACCTTAGGGTCCCCAATGAAAGCGATCGCTATACTGAGTTTCCTTTTCTGCCCTCCCGACAGATGTTTCGAGAACACCGCCGCTTGCTCCAACAGACCGACTTCCGCCAACGCCTTGTGTACTTCGTCTGATATTCTTTTACGTGGTATGCCCTGTGGAAATAACATTTAAATGAAACGTTACGTAACGTCACCGCGGACCGCAAAGTGTTGGAAATATCGGGACTCCAAAAATGTGTGATACCAATACTAAATATACCCGAATAATCCTGTTAAAATTCTTACATTTTAAATGTGTCATAGTCGTGAAATTCTAAAACCTTTTTAAAAATAATTTTTTATAAAAACAATATTGTCTATTGTTAAGATATTTTGTATCATAATTTCCGTTCCATATACATTTTTTCGAGGCATTTTGAAAGGCGAAATACAACGCTTCGCATTGTCTAGATGAGAGGGGAAATGAACATTATTATAATTTGTCGTATGTGGATCAAACTTATAATAAAGAATTTCTCATATAAATATCCCACGCTATATCTATCAAATGGCGGGATAAGCAGCGGGAACTTGAGAAACTAGTGTTAAGGCACTCCGTTTAGTTCTTCCCTTTCCGACGAATTTGATACACTTTGTATTTTCTCAACGATGCGCTTTGCCTTGTTACCAGAGCGTAGAAATGCAAAATATATCATTTCTTCGAGTTGGGATCGAAGCTATCAAAACCTGTAAAAAAAATGTACCTTTACTGAAGCGAAGAACTGTAAATGCTCTTTAACAGAGAGCAAGTCGAACAGCACATCTTGTTGTGGACACACCCCGATCATCTGCCTTATCTCATGCATGTCGTTTGGATCTCTAAAAATTTAATAAAACAATCGTTATAAGCTAGGGATGATATAAGTAAATTTATTGTACACGAATAATATAAACAGCATAAGGCTATTTAAAATATATGTAAAAGTCTGTATATTGCTTTAAGCAATCTTTTACAAACAGCTTTTAAAAAATAACGATATCAAATAAATTATTATAGAATGAGAAACAATAATTTTGAGGCTGTTGTGGCGCAGGGCCATATTTGTTCTCAAACGTAAAGGCGGTGGTTGCGAGTTTGAATTCCTGTCGGGGGGGTCTTTAATGTGTCTAAACACTAGATAGACAGATAATATTTTTTTTTTATAGAAAAAAATATGTAACATTTTAATTATGATCATAATTAAACCTTAAAAAGTTTTTAAAATTTTACAATGTACCGTTTATATAAGTTAAGCAATATGGCCTCAAATACGCTATATAATAAAAAGAATATATATTTATAAACATAGACGAAGGATATGCAGCGTTTAATTCCGTCAAATGAAAAAAAAAACCAACTAACCTAACATCCAATCCGTAAACATAAGCCGTGCCAGCAGTCGGCGCTGTCAGTCCTGTCAGTATATTAAATAACGTTGACTTCCCAGCACCATTGTGGCCCAGTACAGCTGTAATTTGCCCCTCGTAGATACTGAGATCGATTCCGTCGATCGCCTTTATTTCAGGACGCCGGCAATGGCGGAAACTTTTTTGCAAACCAACTATTCTTATCGCTTCCTTGTCTTGGAGTTCTCTGTAATCATAAAAATTTTGAATTTTAATATATATTTTTAAGTAAAGTAAGTGCTTTTCCTTGATTATTTTACTTTTAGTAGTTACATTTTTCTAGAATTTCTATATTTTATATATAAACATTTACTTAGGTACAGGTTCGATGTCTTTATGTTGCGCGTCGCCGTTAGAATGGAAATGTACGGCAGACACGCGCCCTCGCCGCCCCATCCAGAATGACGGCATGAGGCAAAACCAAGGCTTTTGTTTGATACCGTATTCGCCTGAAATAATAAAAAATATAAGGAGTTATATAAATTAGATAGATATAGGAAAATCGCTTGGTTTTTTCTAATATTATTAAGCTGAACGATAGATTGTTTAATTACACATATCACCAGAATTCGGCTTATTTCTTCATAAGCTACGTACACACAGAGAGACAGATCAAATTTGTAACATTCCTTTGTGTCAGGGGTTAAATATATAAATCTTACATTTCGAATATTAATAGCACACCAAAAACACTCCCCTTCAATCAACCGGAAGTGAAAGAACAGAGTCATGCCCACACCCGTCTTAGATATTTAAAATTGATTTTCTGACCCTTCATATTATTTACACCAGCCATTCCTTTTCAAATTTAGGAGAAAGTGCAATTGATATAATACTATACGTATATAAGCTTCATATTGATAGTATAGTCCTACCAAAAACGTCCTGTTAAAAACCCAGCCAAGTCTCGTAGAAGCTGTTTGTTTTTCTATAAAAAGTAATGAAATCACGAGATAAAGCCAAACTACGAGTAAGTACAAGGTTTATCACTGTGATGTTTTTATAAATGTAGTTAAACTTTATTTGATCCATTGTTGATCATTCTTTAAGAATAAGTCTGTTGATATATTTATGTAAGTCAACAGCCAAGTCACATAATATTTGACTTAATTAATAAAAAAGTCGCAGTAAGGAACTTTGGACTTGGTTTGGCTTTATATAGTGATTTCATTACTTTTTATAGAAAAATTAAAAGCTTTATCGAGACTTAGCTGAGTTTTTTTAAATGGTCTTTTTAGTGGGATTTCACTTCTTTTTGCAGAGGCAAGGTTTTTTTTTTGAAATTGGTACTCCATATTTTGACGCTTTTTTACATATGTACATCAATAGAAGAGGTTCATTACACTGAATAACTATTGTATGTAAGGCGATATGTCTATGTATCTTATAGCTTAGCCTAGCCTTAAGGGTTCTTTATATACGAGATAATACAGAATTTCAATTTTTGTACATCAAAAGAAGAGTCCCACTACGCCGAATAAATTTTGTAAAGTAGTTGAAGTATGTCAATATATATAATGGCTTGGCTGTAAAGTTTTACATCACGTGCTCCAGATTTTCAGTGTTCCCACATTTAATAGTGTTGTCTTTATGTAGGCATTAAGCCCTACCCATATATCATATTTAAATTTTCTATGTCTATGGACTGTACTAGTTCCATTTTGATGATCAATAAATGAGTGTTCACTCACTCATCACCAGTGTCACAAAAGGCGAACTTTGCCTTCAAAAAATATGAGCAACAAAAATAAATTTTGAAGTTCTTGTGTGTGCTCATAGTCTACTAGAAGACTATAGTTTGAAAGATCTAAATCTATCCAGAGTAGGAAAATACGCCGAAATGGTTTTAGAAAAGGATGCTATGGCAGTAACTGGCTTCGGCCTAACTTAAGTAGATAAGCTATATATCTCAAACATTATAAATTGCAATGAAAAAAATGGGCTGTCGTGGTGTAGGGTCACAAGAGTGCGAGTGTAAACGATTGTATATTCGATTTTTCGATTTAATTTTGTTTTAATTTCTTTGGTTTTTGATAACAAGGTAAAGCGCGTTGAGTCAAGGGGCTCACCATGCATTGTATCAAAATCTTATACAGTATGAACTCTCTTATACAATGTGTATACAGTATTTAGCCGTGTGATCCCGGCTTAGAATAAGATCACCCTGGTACTGATAGTGTCGTAAGAGGCGACTAAAGTGCGTGTGGTAGAGTCACGTTGCCAGCAATGGTAACACGCATGGGCAGACTCGACCGGATTGTTACCACCCCCGGCATTTAAGACCGGCGTTAAGTAGTGGCTTTGGCCACTGCGTTTCGCATTAGGTAATGCCGGGCCCCGGTGCCCTTCCACCTTAAAGGACGGCAACGCTCCTGTAGCTCCTCTGGAGTTACTCGGGGCCGTGGGCGACGGTGATCACTTACCATCAGGTGACCCGTACGCTCGTTTGCCGTCTCTTCCATAAAAAAAAAGTATGAACCTAAAGTAGCAGAATAAAAGTGAAACGAAACACTCACTAGGTATAACAGCATCCAGCCAGTATGCTGCAAGTCCATACAGCACAGTGTCGACCGCCATCATTATGAGACTGCCCCCGAAAGGCACTCCTGGACCACTCCATAAATTGTCCCAGGTTACTCCCACTCCTGCCATATCTAGGACCAGGGCCTGGGGGAAAAAGGAAGAATATTCATTGAATTTATTATGCAAGACTGTTGACAGGTTGTAGGTTCGATCTCCGCCCAATGATAAAAAAAAAAAATTCTCTCCTCTGGTAACAAAGCAAAGCGTGGGGTTGAGTTCGGCCACTCTACACTCACCGAGCTTCACGCTGAATCCCGTATATGGCGGGGCAGAGGTAACTTGGGAACCTAGTGTTAAGACACTCTGTTTCACTTCCGTTCCCCACTTTCTGCCGAATTTGAAGCATTGCGTGTTGAGTGGCGGAACTCAGCGCCGCATTTTGGTTGTTACCAGAGTGAAGAAATGAAAACATTACATATGGTTTCAAATGAATGAAAATATTAAATATTTCATTTCCTCGAGTGTGGATCGAACCCATAACCTGTCTTTTTCAGCCACACGCTTGTGCCGCTGCGTCACGACAGGCCTCAAAATGTTATGTCTAACATTTAGTCGACAGTGGTGAAAGGAACACAGTATCTTAATACTGGCTTTTTAACTTTCCTCACGTTGGTCAGAGCGCTGGAACGGTATTCCAGAGGCGCGGGTTCAAATCCTGCTTCGTTCAAAATTTTTATACGCTTTTTAAATTTAAGTTTAGTATTTTCTGTCCTAAGTGTGGAATAACACTTTAAAACATAGTAAAAAAATATCATCAAGTACTTACTTTAGACGAAAGCACAAGCGCAACTCTAATAATGTGTTAATTTTTATTTAACAGTACACTCATATTGTAATTTAAATCTTTTCGTAGTAATCAGCTTATTCAAAAACCGTGACAATAAATTAAAGGGACTAAATTATTTTCCTTTTTTTATGGATAAGATACAGCAAACGAGAGTACGGGTCACCTGATGGTAAGTGATCACCGTCGCCCACGACCCCGTTTAACTCCAGAGGAGCTACAGGAGCGTTGCCGGTCTTTAAGGTGAATGGGCACCGGGGTTCAATATCACCCAACACGAAACGCAGTGGCCGAAGCCACTACTTAACGTCGTACTTTGCTTTTAACCTAATCCCCTGATATCTATAGGAAAAATATATATATATATATATATATATATATATATATATATATATATATATATATATATATATTTATATATATATATATATATATATATATATATATATATATATATATATATATATATATATATATATATATATATATATATAAATATATATATATATATATATATATATATATATATATATATATATATATATATATATATATATATATATATATATATATATATATATATATATATATATATATATATATATATATATATATATATATATAAAGTATTAAAGGTAGCATACCTTATCCATAGCCAAAGCGTAACAGCTAGAGCTTATCAGGGACACGAACCAGAACGCGAGGGAATCAGCGTTAGAGACGAACACTTGTATGAAGTAAAGACCGCTCATGAGGTTCACTGCGAAGCTGCCCAGAATACCCGCAGTCTGAGAATGGAGAAGATGGAGAATACGTTTAATTTGAATAAAAAAATGCTTTTGCTTTTATGCCATATAGTTATTATTGTATTTTTAAATATTAAACTACAAAAATTTTAAAAGATTTATTAATGCTATAGTGAAAAAACTAACTTTTCATGATTATTTAAGATTCATATATATACAAATACAATTTTGTGGTTCTCTGTAGATTAATTCTTTTTGTTACGGAAAAGCTATATTTCAATATATTGAAATAGAACATTAACTTGTGGTAAGAAAGGAATCATATATTTTAACATGTAAACTTACCCTCGCTTTATCAAAGAAAGGCGTCAACATGAACGCAAAAGTGATAATAGTAAATCCAAATAAAAGCATCAACAGGAAGATTAATATGTAGGATGAATGTTGGAAAACCTGAAAAACAATATAAAAAAATATTGAAATCCTTTTTTTTTTTTATTTTTTTTCCACTAAATCGCGCACATGTTAGGGTAGAAGATATTTTGGGAACCTCGTGTTAAGACAATTTCGTTCGCTTTCGTTTCTCATTTTCAGCTCAATTTGTGGAATTGCGTGTTTAGTGGCGAAACTTAACGCTGCGTTTTGTTCGTTACCAGAGCCAAGAAATTGAAATATGAAATATTTCATATTCTGAAGTGGGTATCCAACTGACACCCTATCGCCTTTACCGTCACATGCTTTTGCCCAAAATATTTGTACCTTTTGGAATCCATTTAAAGATATAAAAGAGAAAAAAATTCTATCTGGAAAATATAGTTTTTTTATTGGTCAACTTGTTCAAATCGTCTCAAATCAAAGTACAAATATAAAAAGCTAATATTTTCTTTACAAATATCTAATATCTAAATTGAATTTATAACTTACCTTTAATGTAAATAATAAAACAGTACTGACGAGTGATAGTATTGTTACAAAAACTGCGTAAATCAAAAACCACGAGCCCCTGAAACAAAATACGCATTTTACTTGAGAATACAAAGGTAGCTTTGATATTTTTTTTTAAGAAAAGTCGTATTTTTTAATGTTTCTATTAATTGAGAAGAGTCTTAAATAAAAATAAATTAGATTTCTTTTTTAGCAATAAATTGTATTTGTACGCACATGGCAGCGTAGGCAGAGGAAACTCACTCACGCAACACTCTGAATCTTTGAGCAGCAGTATCATTAAACTTGGAAGTAATCTTTGGAAAGGTTCTTCTCGTTTTTCAAATAACAAATATCAGTCTAAAATTGAAGAGAACACTCCTAGCCCACGTTAACCCAAGTCAATAGTCAATTTTACTGGGAAACCGACATGATTTCATTTTTATTATATATAAGTAAATTAATATAAACAGGATAAAAAAATCAATCGCTGATGATTACTGTCTGTAGTGTAAAGCAATCCATAAATAAGAAACAAGAAGAACGGATGGCTTAGTTGGTCAGAGCGCTTGAACGGTTTTCAAGAGGCGCGGGCTCAAATAAAAATACGCTTTTTAAATTTAAGTTTAGTAAGAAAAACTCAAAAATTTTCAGCGTCATTGTCCTAATTTCCTCTCTAATTTTCTTTTTCTCTTCCATAATAAATATTAGAAGATAGTTGATGAAAAACTGTGATAATGTAATCAACATATTATACTAATCTACAAGTATTAATAATTATACTAATCTACAAGTATATACTAATCTACAAGTATTAGTATTACTAATTACTAAGATAATTTCTTACCTTAGATATGTATATATTACAAACAAGTCTATCTCTAATGTGTATATAAACACTTACCAATAAACACTATCCTTCAGCCCCATAATCCTCATCCCTTCCCTTATTTTCTTCTCCTTCTCGCCCACGACGAACATTAGCAAATAAGTGATGAACTGTGATAGTGTCATCACCATGTACATAGGCATGATGACTCTAAAGATCACCAGCCAATCACCCGTGTGTTGACGTTTGGGGAATTGTCGCAGGTCTACGCGAGGTGGGTAGAATCTTGTGCCTGTGTCCATCTGATGGATTTTTTTTAATTTAGTTGCAAATTAGTAAAACCCAGTAAATATAATAAATACATAATACAAAAATGCTTTAATGAAGCATTTGGTTCATGTATTCTAGTATAAAGCTAAAGGGTGTTTTAGGATGAGCCCATTAATCTTAAAAACTATAATGTTAATAGGAATATAACGCAGGCCTGTCATATACACAAAGACAAGGCACAAGCGTGCGATCCCTCGAAGAAATCATTCGAGGAAATAAAATATTTAATATTTACAAATTAAATATTTAATGCTTTAATTGCTTCACTTTGCAAACAAGTCAAAGTGCGTCGTTAAGTTCCGCCATTTAACAACACAAATTGATTAATAATATAGTATATATTCAATCATGTTATCATCATAATTATTAATCAAAACTACTAACCTTAATCTTTACATAATCAATCAAAGTCTGCAACGCTAAGAACCCGGTATAGTAATACTGGAGGACGGGACAAGTGTCCTCTCTGTGCATTTCTGATAACGGTATCAGTTGACCTCCTCTCGACCAATCGGATGACCAGTCTTTATAGCCAGTCCTCTCCCTGCATTTGGCTGGTGACGTTGTTAGTGTCCTTGTTGAAGGGGTACCTCCGTCTCTTGATGGATTCGTTCTGATTGTGTATCTGGAAAAGAAAGTTTTTTGATATTATGGTTTTCTTTTTTATATTTTGTGTTGATTTGTAGCGGGAGTTGCGGCTTTCAGAAACCATATAAGGAAATAAATAATGCGATTTGGCTTATTTGCCTTAAAAAACTAATTTACATGATCGCCTTAAAACTAAACGCTAACATCCCATTATTATATGCAATTTGTTTATTGAAAATTTAAAAACATTGCAATAGGATGGCTATAGTATTTAAATCGTGGGAAAAGAAAAGAAAAATGATGATCAAAAGAAATCTTAAGGGATTTCTCCTTGAGATGTATAGATAATACAAGACGTTCTAATTATACAAAGGAAATTATTTCTTTGGCCAATCTTGACGCAGCGACACGAGCGTGTGACTGTAAGGGCGACAAGTTGTAGATTCAGTCCTCATTCAAAGAAATGGAGTATTTGAAATTTTCAAATTAAACATTTAATATTTTCGCTGTGGTAATGGGTAAAAGTGGGGAACATAGTGTGACAACACTCCGTTCCCAGACACTCAGTGTTGAGTTACCTACTCAACTCTTTGTTGTTGTTACCAGAGCGAAGAAATGAAACTATTAAATATTTCTTCTCATTTACAATTGCACGTTTGTGACTTAAATTAAATTTAATACAAAATTAACAAGGATTATGAGATATGTATTTTGGTTTCAGATTTAATTTACTTAGCTATTTCATTTTGTAATTTAACAGTCTTATTTGCGTGATGGTTATATTTGTAAAATTGAAGAACACAAATTGTTTTAAATTTCGGAGTTTGAACTTAGTGTGTACTTGTGTACTTCCATATTATTGTTGGCTTGTGGAATGGTGAAACTAAACGCCACTCTTTATTTTTATAGAAATAAAATAATTTATCTCATGAGCGGGGATGAGATGAGATGATGAGATACATGTCTGTCTTAATATAAAATAGTAGTAAATAATAAAGTAACGATTTTTAAATATATTACCTTAAAGGTTCACCAAAAGCTCCGGGATCCGTATGGAAAATGACAGCTAGAGGAAATCTCTTAGCGTTATTGTGGTAAGCGTCGTTGAGTTCCGTGGTATTGTTATATCGGATCCAATTGATTGGGTGCTGGTTTGACTCGATGAGCATCGAGTTGATGTCATCGAGAAAGCCCTGGAAAAATATTTTTTTTTATTAACTCATAAATTGCATAGCATCTTACTACAATAAAAATATAAAGTAGGTGAGTGCCACTGGTTTTATTTTCTTTTTTAGTGTCAAGCAAATAAAGAAATTAAAAAAAATCGTTTGGAAATCGAATCCAAGATTTCCGTGTTAACAATCACGCAATTTGCCGCTGAGCCTATCCATATATATAATATATAGAGCTGCTTCTTCGCTTTATACAGAAATTAATATTTATAAAACATTAAAGAAAAGACAAGAGGCTAATCTTAAAACTTCCTAAGCTAATCTCGCCAAGATCTCTGTTGAATACAAATGTAAATTGACTTCATACTTTATAAAAATGTATGCATTTTTCTCTTGAATACTTCATTTCTGTGAATACTTCTCTAATTCTGTGACAATGGTGGTTCTTCGGAATAAAATTTTAGCACAAGCTTAGAATATCTTATTACTTTTGAATATAATACTCAAACAAATTTTTCAGGAGGGCAGGTTACATGGTTTAAGGACTATGTGGTAGAATCAGTATTGTAATTTTTATAGATTTTTGTTTATTCCTCTACACTGACTACTTTAATTTTTTGTTATTAAGAATTCTGGGCTCAGATTATTCTCGAATAGCCACTGAGCACGGCCCATCCGGCTCGTCACCCATTCTTACGCCCATGCCTACTTGTCCGTTAAAAAAAAAATATATAGCCTATACGGATTCAGAAGAGTCCCTCTAAGTAATCGTAAAAGAAATTTTCAAACCGGTCCAGTACAAACATATAAAAATACAAAGGTTTCCTCTTTATAATATTAGTATAGATAGCGTGGAGACCCGTCGCCACGGCAAGC
Source organism: Eueides isabella (assembly GCA_019049475.1). Lineage (NCBI taxonomy): Eukaryota > Metazoa > Arthropoda > Insecta > Lepidoptera > Nymphalidae > Eueides > Eueides isabella. The sequence goes on along the minus strand of CM032403.1, from coordinate 11,116,028 downwards.
GTCGCCACGCCAACAATTCGGTTTACAAGTGATCCTATAGATGTTTCACATCAAAACGTTTGATTAATTGTGTTTTAAATATTAAGAAACACACAAACACTATGTTAGTAAAAGATTTATATAAATAATATGATAGACGATATCTTTCATAATATATTATGTGTGATCATATTAGCACCAAGGAAATATTCTTTACTATATCTATTGGTACGCATATAGTTGGTATATAATGGTTTTTAGCATTTTAAGTACAATCTATGCTGTAATTGTTTTCTTAGCTTTACATTGCTCACTTTTCGCTCAAAGGAAAACTAGGCAGAGGGAACCTGGGAAGCTGAGGGTTAAGACACCTTCGTTTCCCACTTTCCGTCGAATTTTTTAAGGTATTAGTAATTTTGGAGGATTACCTCGTTACCAGACCGAGTGAATGACAATATTAAGTATTTCATTTCCTCGACTGGAAATCGAGCACACAACGTTTGGCTCACCCTACGCCATTACTGGCCTCAATAGTCAATCCAAAAATATATAAATTGTCAATAAAAATTGATAATTAAAAACAGAATATGTATGAAAATAAATATTGATTTAATCTATTAGTAATCGGAAGTCTGTTATTCTGGAACAAAGACTTATTTATTTATTTGGAAATCGGATTTTTTTAATAACTGCAATTATTATTCTATTTCTACTAACCAACGTTCCATTAGCGGTGGCCCAGTCCGCCACCACCGCGACTGAATGGTTTTCAGATATTGCGTCGTGGTGAATCCGGAGTAACCGGCCGGGCTTAGTCACTTCAGGAAAATTGGGATTCGGCACCAGCATCTTGAGGAAGATCAGTACACCCAGGGAGTAGAGAGGAACCAGAACTTCCTTGAAACAGAATATTCTAAGTTATTACTGTTGGAAATGAAGGTTATGGAAATATATCTATATATTTTGAGACATTCACTATGTACCCCGCATAAATCAAGGCAGTAGTGTTTGGCGCTCCATTTCCTTTTTTTTTTAAAACGTAAAGCTTAATAAAATAAAATAAATAATACAATACCTAAACACATTTCAAATGTTTGCAATTAATCACTCGCCTATAGACTTTGAATATATATATTTGGTTAAAAAAATATGCCTATGAACTTTTACAGCCGTCACACCAAAGAAAAAGGTAGTCTACTCATTTAGCAGGAATCCAGGGCAGTATATAAAGCAATTAAGAAATCATTGGCAGTTTGATATAATAATTATGTATCCGTGATCATAGATTACTGGAATGTTCAGAACGTCAAGTTTTCAAAAAAAGTAAATACACGTGATTAATTCACTTACAATAGTTTCATTTAAAAAGAGAAATAATCGACTACATACTGCGAGGGTTTTTCTTGTATCCCGCTTCTTAAGCAGCAGGTTTCTGACGACGGTGGCCCATAGCTGAGGCCAGTAGCCCGCGGGCGGTCTTGTGCCCATCGCGCCGCGCAGCCTGCTACCTATCGCCACGCAGTCTGGTTCCTTTTCGCATTTTCTGCAACCATAATGTGATTATTATGTACCACATATATATTATAATAAAAAAAAACCGTGTGAGAAGAACTCTCCTATCGAGGGTTCCATATCACTTTCTGGATTGTATATCAATGGGAAGTACAACCGGTAAAAATAGACAAGCTTTACTTTGCAGGCATATAGACATATTTTGTAAAAAAAATAAGTACACTTATCAATTTATAATAATAATGAATACCATTATTTGTACTTGAAGTCTACAATTATAAATTTAGTACGGGAAATAATACTTTATAGTTTGACTACGTGGCGAATTAAGTTAACAAACTTAAATTTGCGGGCGAATCTATGAAATTTATAAGAAATGAAATATAAATATAAGTTTGGATTTCTTTCTATGAAATACGTAAAAAGTCGCCTTTCAGATTTTTTACTTTTGTTCTCATGTTGTGCTATATTTTAAAACTATAGGTCTATCAAAAGTATTCTATAGGGATTGATTATTTATAAATTCATACAAAATACATTTAAAACGATTCTACGATGATTTGATTGTGTTGACTTTACACATGGATATAAACTTCTGGATATAAATAATCTATAATAACGAAACTATGTACAAAACTCTTTAATTGCTAACAGACAATACAAAATCAAAACTATGCGGTGTAGAACGCTGTGATTTAGCATGTGATTCTATAAGTATGTAGCTGGAGCAAAATTGTTTTCCTATTCATTAAATAAAACTGCGTCATTTCATTTCGTTGTCCAATATACCATGTCCACATTAGATTAAAATTAAGACAGTACATAGTGAATTATAATCAAGCTTCCAATACACATAACCATTTATAACATATTTTATATGAATAATAAATATTATTGAGGCCTGTTGTGGCGCAGCGACACAAGAGTGTGACTGTAACCGACAGGTTCTGGGTTCGATCCCCGGTCGATGAAATGAAATATTTAATATTTTCAATTTAAATTTCATTTCATTTCTTCGCTCTGGTAATAAGGCAAAGCGCGGCGTTGAGTTCCGCCACTCAACACGCAATGCCTCAAATTCGGCAGAAAGTGGGGAACGGAAGTGGAACGGAGTGTCTTAACACTAGGTTCCCGGGTTCCCTCTGTCTATCCTGCCTCGTGCGGGATACAGCGTGAAGCTGAAAAAGAAATAATTATAACATGTAGGTTTAATTCGTTCGGCCAAAATTGTGTCAAGTTATCTAAAATGTGATGAATTCATAATATTTTTACAAAAGATAAAAAAAAATATGAAATTCATCACATTTTGGATAACTTGACACAAATTTGGCCGAACGAAGTTAACCTACTCCATATCGATTGCTACAAACGTCAGAACTGCTTCGTTGTTAAATACAGATAAAAAGAATTTTTTTTTTCAATTAAAAAGTAACAAGCTCTAGCTATTTATTTTACGTTCTAATGAAAATGGGATTTACTTAGGACGATACAAATGAACATTGGGAATAAATTTAGCGTTTTATTCAATTTGTGAATTAAAAAGGTAATTTTGTATTTAACTGTCGTTTGTAAGTGTTTCAGTTAGGATTTAAGTTATATTTTATCATTTATAGGTCAGTCGTAGAGTAGCGGCGCAAGCCCGTGTAAGCTATACAGGTTGTGGGTTCGATTTTCATTCGAGAAAATAAAATATGTGCATATTTTTTCCGCGATATTGAGGCATTGCGGAGCGAAGAAATGAAAACGTTAAATATTTCATTTGAAAATATTAAATATTAATTATAAAATTAAATATTAATAATAAAACATTAAATATTCATATTTAATATTTTATAATTAATATTTAAATATTAATTAAAAAATCTCGAGTGGGGATCGAATTCACAACCCGTCACCTTTACAGTCACACGCTTTTGGCGCTGCGCCACGACAGGCCTCAAGGAATGGCAGGAAGTGTCTTAACACTAGGGTTCGTAAGTTCCCTCTGCCCACCCTGCTATGTGTAGCGTAAAGCTAAATTTTCTCCGCTTCAGAACTTCGGTAAGACACGTCACTTTCCACCACTCTATACGTAATGCCTCAATTTAGCGGTAAGTGTGGAACACAGTGTCTTAATATTAGGTTTCCTCGCTGCTCTCTGTTTTGTGCAAAATTCATCATGAAGTTAAAAAATAGTAACTTAGAAAAAACTATCTTTTGCTTGCAGCTTAGCTAAGTGCCAAGACTTAGTTTATTACTTAACAGTAGTATATTTGGTTAAAATCTCTCTCTCTCTCTCTCTCTCAGCACTGTACACTGCACTGTAGATAGTGGGAACCCTGGAACCTAATATAAAGATATTATATTGTTGAGTGGCGGAACTTAACGCCGGACTTTGCCTTGCTTTTATATAATCAATAAATTCACTTCACAGTGAAGAAGACAAATGAAGAACGCAATAACGTAGATAGGTCGAAGTTATGGAACTTATTTTACAGTATAAAATTTAATTTCCATTTATGATAGTTATTAGATATATTCAAATTGTTTTCATTTCTTCATTCGGGTAAATTAAACACGGTCTTAAAATACGCTCGACGTGTAATATTTTAAGAGTATAATGCCTTTGAGGCAACGCCCCCGTCTTTGGAAAAATGAGTGTCCGAACACCATGTTCCATCTGTTCAAAAAAATTAAAACCGTTATTTAATTTATAATTTAAAAAATAAAACGGAAAAAAGATAATGGAATTTTTATATAAATTTTAATATGATCACAGTTAGGCTACTTCATTCTAAGTTGCCTATTTTTAGAACAAGGCAATTTAATTTTTATCTTTTTGATTTATTTTCAATGTGTATTAAAAAATATAATATTGTTTGTGTTTAATCTCAAAGAAGTATGATTTTCCAAGTCTAGACAGTATCCAATTTTCGAACAATTTATATTAAATTATACAGTAGCAGCTGTTATCATCGAAAAGATATCACTTTTTAAAAGGCGTCTATCCTCTCGTAGTTTAATGTAAAAATAATTAGGTATAACAACTAATACTATAAAATTAATTAAGAGAATAAACTAATACAAACAAGATTTGCTCATTTGGGGCATCCATGACATAATTGGTCATAAAAAAAAGGAATGTAAAAAACAAATCGTCCTGATCATTAACTTGGGTGTTGGTTTTATTTCCACTCGGTGAATTATTGAGTTTCGCGGCGTTGAGTTCCGCCTCGAAACACGCAATATCTCGAAATTGAGCGTATAGTGAAGGAACGGAGTATGATTTATTCTTATATTTGTATATAACTAAGTTTTATAGAAACTGAAATCCTACAGTAGTCTAAGCTTAATATAAATTATAACATAAATTAGTTATTTTAACAGTATTGTGCTTGAAATTAAAGTTTAAAACAGTTGTACAAGTAACAAGGGGTGCGGTATACAGTCCCCCTGGCGCCGCACACCTGTCCACTTCCGGTCGCACCCCTTACATCCTTGTAGGCTCGGGGGTCCCTCGAATAGTACTTGTTATAACAGTGGTTCCTTTTAAATGTTTGCATTTAATTTATATTAATGGCATCGGTTACTTGCGGCTTGAATATTTTTTGTCATTGGAAAAGTCTGGTGGTAAGTTTCTATTTTTATTTTTTGAACAAAGAAGATGAAGACAATGTAACTTTTTATGTTCATCAACATTTTCAAAGTGTTATTCCACATTTAGAAATATATAAATTTATTTAGAAAACACAAATTCGAATCCAGCTAATTTCAAAGATTTATACGTTTTCTAAATAACCATTTTTCTCCACTTGCTATGGAACATATGCTTGCCGTTTAAATTCAATCCTGAGCAAATTGAATCAATACATTTGCAATTGGATTGTGATGTGATTCATAATCACACTGATAATAAGATTAACGATTATTTTTTACTAAAGTACGTGTGAGAGAGTAACGCTGTCAGCAATGGCAACACGCATGGGCAGACTCGAGCGGGTCACTACCACCCCCGGCATTTAAAATCAGCTTTAAGTAGTGTCTTCAGCTACTGCGTTTCGCATTGGGTAATGCCAGGCTACGGTGCCCATCCACCTTAAAGACCGGCAACTCTCCTGTAGCTCCTCTGGAGTTACATGGGGCCATGGGCGACGGTGATCACCTACCATACGGTGACCCGTACGCTCGTTTGCCGTTTCTTGTCCATAAAAAAAATACCAACATTTAATACATATATTAATTGGATATGTCATCGGATCAAAGTATATATGGACAGATTAGTTATATAATCTACAATAGTGTGTATGTGTGTACACAGTTAGGCTAGAAAGTAGATCACTAAAAGAAGATTTCTAGAAATTTCTGACGGAACTGAAACGGAAATATTGGGATTTTTTATTTTACACCTAAAAGTCCTGACTAGCAAACGTAAAAAAATATATAAAATGTACAAAATAAATATATATTTTTCTAAAAAAAAAAACCCACAACTACTTCTATTTCTTTTTTATATGACCGAGTCGAATTTATTACTTATATATGTCTCTAATTTATTCATTCATTCATTCAGCTTCACGCTGTATCCCGCACTAGGCAGGGTAGGCAGAGGGAACGGAAGTGAAACCTAGTGATATGACACTCCGTTCCACTTCCGTTCCCCACTTTCCGCCGAATTTGAGGCATTGCTTGTTGAGTGGCGGAACTCAACGCCGCGCTTTGCCTTATTACCAGAGCGAAGAAATGAAACATTAAATATTTAAATTGAAAATATTAAATATTTCATTTCCTCGACTGGGGATCGAACCCAGAACCTGTCAGTTACAGTCACACTCTTGTGCCGCTGCGCCACGACAAGCCTCTGTCTCTAATTTTTTATTCAAATTTACTGGCTGCCATATCTGCATCGGTAAGTAATACCCTGGCCTTTTATAATCACGACAGACGTATCGATAGACGCGCGTTGCTTACCTAATTGATTAATTGATTAATTATCCACGTAAGATATGTCCATACTTATATTAAATTATATCAAGTGTATCGCGGCACAGCTTCAGAGCGAGTGGCTATAAACATAAAGGCTCTAAGTTTGATATCCATTCGGGGATTTAAATAATTGAATATTTTTCCTTGGTTACAAGATACAGCGCGGAGTTAATGTCAGTCATTCAACACTCAATGTCTCGAACATTAGACGGAAATTAAAAAGGTGACTGTCATTAGGTTTCTCACGTACCCCAGTTAAAAGCTTAAAGAAAATTATATGTATATATATATATATATATATATATATATATATATATATATATATATATATATATATATATATATATATATATATATATATATATATATATATATATATATATGTATGTATATATATATATATATATATGTATGTATATATATATATATATATATATATATATATATATATATATATATATATATATATATATATATATATATATATATATATATATATATATATATATATATATATATATATATATATATATATATATATATATATATATATATATATATATATATATATATATGTATATATATCTTTATTTTACGAAGTGTTAAATATAGTGTTCAAGAAAATTATTTTGTGCGACTGTCAGCACGATAGATTGTTGGTTTCGATTGCTACAGGAAGAAATGAAATGTTTAATATTTTTATTTCGCTCTTGTAGCAAGGTGAATCTCGATACACAATTCTTAATCCTAGATTTCTATGCATATCCTACTATGTGCAGGAAACAGCGTGAAGCTACAAAAATGGAAATGAACCCACCAAAGGAAAGAACGGAAACCAACACTATCTTACATACAAGTACAATCAAACTGCGTAATAACGCTAACTTTTCATCGATTTAAACATTCAATGAAAAAAATAATCATTATAACTTTCTTTTTCAACTTCACACTGTAACCTGCACATGACAGGGAAGGCCAAGGGAACCTTGGAACCTAGTGTTAAAACACTTAAATCCTATTTAGGCACATCAGCTCCTCACTTATTATAATAACGTTTTAATTATTACCTGAAGTTATTTCACAAATTATTGTCCCCGCGCCTTTTCTTCGGTATAGCCACTTATGGTGTAAAATTAATCATGCAAAGATCTACATTCACGCTTGCCGAGTCCTTTATTTCGTAGGGCCGGTATTCGGCCTTACTACGATTCCACATTTTTATAACTTTTTCGCTAACACATTTATACTAGTTACAATGTAGCAATTTACATTATAATGTGTATGTACTTAAAATTTGATGATTTCATGTATGTATAATTATGTGTATGATTGTATATGTGTTTGTGTATGGTTTTGCCTGCGTGGCTTTAAATTTTTCTAAGTCGTTTCACCATAGTAAATAAAGAAAATGTTGAAGTGGTTCATCCTCACTCGAAGAAATGAAATATTAAATATTTTCAATTTGAATATTCAATATTCAAATTTCTTCTCTCTAGCTCTAGTAACAAGGCAAAGCGCGGTATTAAGTTCCGCCACTCAACAAGCAATGTCTCAAATTCAGCAGAAAGTAAAGTGAAGTGAAAGTCTTAACACTAGGTTCCCTCAAGTTCCCTCGGCCAACCCTACCATGTGCGGGATACAGCGTGAAGTTGATAATTAAGTAAGGACGATAGTAAAATGTTGTATTAAAAAAAAACCTAGATCTAAGACTTTACTGACTCGTCTTTGCAATTACTTTGCCAAAGTCCTAAATTCCTAAATGCTTATCCAATTTATTTAAAACAAAGCTATTTTCAATTAAAAAGCCACAATAAAATCGGATCATTCGAGAACTATGGTGTGGGAAAAAGTAACATACGATCTCATACAAATTGACAAACTCTATTTTACTTCATTATGGAAGATTTTTCAAAAAATTTTCTTTTACTTACAAGAACCTATACTTTTTTTCTTTCAGCTTCACTGGAAATCTGGAAATGTTGCGTTAAGATACTGCCGAATTGAGACATTGCTTTATTAGTGGCAGAATTCAACACCGCACGATATCAGAGTGGGGAAAATAACAATATCATTTCCTAATTTAAATATTAATCAAATCCATAATTTGTCACGTTCATAGCCGCACGTTTTTGGGGCATATGCCCTACAGCAGGCCTTAAAGTGTTGTAAATACCGAGTATTATTTACTTATCTGAAGAACATACAATTTTTAATAATACCGGCTATTAAACAACAGTACTGATTGAGGCAATTCCTGATGCTCTACAATAATGCAGCACGATTCAGATTAATCCATACTTTGCCAGCTTTCTTTGTAGCTTTATTTTATTAGCAGCAATCTACTTAGTTGTGCAACGTTTAAATTCGATTATAATATTTTTTCATACATTTTGTCCTTTTAAATTCAAAGAAGATTATTTTATGTGCTTTTATGAGCGAAAGAGAAATTTATGAATTTTCTTAAAAAAGTCTTCTCGTATTCAAGAAACATGAGTAAAATTGTACTTACTCAGCTTCACGCTTTATCCCGCACGAGGCAGGGTAGGCAGAAGGAACCCGGGAACCTAGTGTAAAGACACTCCGTTCCACTTCTGTTCCCCACTTTCCGCCGAATTTGAGGCATTGCGTGTTGAGTGGCGGAACTCAACGCGGCGCTTTGCCTTATTACCAAAGCGAAGAATTGAAACATTAAATATTTAAATTGAAAATATTAAATATTTCATTTCCTCGACTGGGGATCGAACCCAGAACCTGTCGGTTACAGTCACACTCTTGTGCCGCTGCGCCACGACAGGCCTCAAAATTGTACTTAAACTAATATATTAATTGATATATTATGTTTATAAATATTCGTTTGGCCTGTCGTGGCACAGCAGCACAAGCGTGCGATTGTAATCACGTCAGGTTGTGAGTTGTGATTTCCATCAAGGAAATGAAATTTTTTTTTTTCAGCTTCACGCTGTATCCTGCACGAGACAGAGTAGGCAGAGGAAACCGAATTTGAGGCATTGCTATTGAGTGGCGGAACTCAACGCCGCTCATATTAAATATTCAGGAAATTAAATATTTAATTAATTTTCATTACCTCGCTTTGGTGGAGTAACTTAACACGCAATGCTTCTAGGAGGTAAGTGTCTTTATGAGAACGGTGTGCCCAGGGGCCCATGTTCCTTGTGCCTACCCTGGTATGTGTGGGATTACGGGAGTGTGGTTTTGAATTTTTTTTGTTACTGATAGACTTATAATTTACAATACACGCCTACGCAGCGCAAAAAGCTGAAATTATGCATATTTTAAAAGATAGATAGATATACGGGAGCACTAAGATAGGATTTCTCAGAATTCCTAGCTTTTATAATTTAGGTTTAATATTCATTCAAAATTCAAATAATCTTAGTTAAAAGTTTCATAGCCCTCTCTCATCGTTTGAATAAAGTTTTGCTATTTTTGGTAAGTTAAAAACATTATAAAATCTTCATTAAGGCAGCAATTCTCTTAATTTATGGAAATAAATATGTTTATATTTACATTTAATTTACTTACATTAGATGCCTGCCGTGTCGTTGGGGCACAAACGTGACTTTCAACACGATTGGTTGTGGTTTCGAGAAAATGTAATATTTTCAAAATTAAATATTTTTGAACGAATTGCTTAGTTGGTCAGAGCGCTGGAACGGTTTTCCAGAGGCGCGGGTACAAATCCTGCTTCGTTCGAAATTTTATACGCTTTTTAAATTTAAGTTTAGTATTTTCTGTCCTAAGTGTGGAATAACACTTTAAAACATAGTAAAAATAAATATTTCATATTTTCTTTGGAGAATTGAACGAAGAGTCTTAACAATAGGGATACAGCGTGATATAACAAAACATATTGTTATTATTATGATCATCGTTGTCATGGGTATCCACGATGGAAGGCTTTCTCGCAGCGACCCTGCCAGCCCTCTAGAGGGCTGTAAAATTCCATACGCCACGATATGCACCAGCCATGCCAGGGCGTCCCCCCAGGGCTACCAGTGCGTCCCCACTTGGGTAATAAGTGGAGACTAATGCGGCATTGGGAGCCGCCACTTAACACGCCATATTCGGGACAGCAGGATGTGGAGGACGGAGCTACAAATATCCACGTGGAATGTAAGTGAAGCTAAGTTAAGTTCAGTTGTCGTGGCGGTTATAAGTACGCCTTGCATTCACGGAAATAAGTGTATAGATTTCATCGTTCTGTATTAACATAAAGCGTAGTGTTAAGTTCCGACACTATACTCCATGTTACGAAAATATGACAGAAAGTGGGGAACGAGTACCTTAGTAAATGTCACTGTTACTCTGCTAAAATGAAAATGAAAAATCAAGATCAAAATATTCGATTTGGCCGTTACAAAAAGAAAAAAATAAAGAATAAATTTCGATAGTATCATTTCTGTAGGAAGCGACCACTGGCTCGTCTGACTATCTACCAGGACATACGGGATATAAATAAAAAAAATTGCCCTAATTTTTTAACTAAAGCAAGTTTTCTTCTAAAAATCAAATGTTATGTACAATTGTAGAAACAAGTATTAATGTCTAAGCGAAGTATTCATTTTCATAACCAAAATATTTTTAGCTAAGCTTTTGCTTCAACTCCACGCCTATTTACAAATAAATGAATCCGACAAAGTTAAAATATCTAACAAAATCACGTTCAAAGTTTTTTGTATATTCATACAAATCTAATAAAAGCGTGTCAAAATCATTGAAACTGAAGGTCTGTAATTAAAAATTGAATTGCTCCAGACCAAATGGCATTGAGCTGAGAAAAAATAAAGACGTTTGCGGAGGAACAAAATCTAATAAATACTTTAATAGATATCGCCATAGTAACATTTATTTATCTGGCGCATTAAACCCTTTGGCTGTTAGTGTGATGTTCACTTGTTAATATTAATACTGGAGGCTTCGCCCGCTTGATTGATTTTAAAAAAAATAATCATGACTACCAAATGTTTTAATTTTTTGTAATAAAAACTATCCCACATCATTTTTCTTAATACCTCTCTTACAACATGTGTGCAAAATTTTATCCAAAGAATTTATGCGATATTGTACTATTCGCAGATGATACTTCTCTAATATTTAAGATTGACAGAAATAAAGTTAACTTTGACAACAAAGCCGCGTTCTCAGTTAAGAAAGTAAGGCAAATTACGGACGTTAATACTGCCCGACTAGTTTATTTTAGTTATTTTCATAGTATTCTTTCTTATGGGATGCTACTATGGGGCAGCGCCGCTGATATAAATTCAATATGTGTACCGCAAAAAAGAGCCGTAAGATCTATTTATAATCTTAAAGTTTGAGCTTCTTTGCGAGATGTTTTTAAGCTTCTCTATATATTTTAAATGAAACACTTTTAACCGGATCAATCGCGTATATTGGATGGTAAACATTTTTGGGAAACCCAACGTTTCGAACACTTTACTGTAAAGTGTTCAAAATGTCGGGTTTCCCAAAAATGTTTCCCATTCAATATACGCGATTGATCCGGTTAAAACTGTTTCATTTAAAATGTGTAACAATCGCGAAAATCAAAGACACTTCTCTATATATATTTTACAATATTTTGTTTGTTCGGAATATATTCTGTGCTTTAGCAAAAACAGTGACAGACACACCATTGGGACGAGAAACAAGGACAAACTTGTGACGCCTAGTTATCGCCTCCAAAAAGTAAATAAATCATTTATATGCCTGAGTATACGTACCTATAATAGTATTCCTCAGTGTATTTTGAATTTGCCACAGGAGAAGTTGAAAGAAAATGTTAAAGTAATGTTAATTAAGAAAGCGTACTACACTGTCCGAGAATATTTGAATGACAAAAATGTATTTAATTATTATTCAAATGACCTTATCATTTGAATTTCATGCAGGATCGTCACTATTGTATTAAACAATGAAATTGTAACTTTGTTCAATATTGAAAAGAGCAACTGTTGAATTTCTTGCCGGCTCTTCTCAGAAGAACCGCATTCCGAGCCGGTGGTAATTTTATATCCGTGACGATTCAAAAGTGCTTGCTAAAGCCTATTTGAATAAAGAATATTTTGAATTTAAATTAGAATTTATAAATTCATGATGGGCTATGTTATTTTGGCTTAAAAACGTAACAAAAAAACTAAATATTTGTATTTATAATATTAGTATGATATATTATTTCTAACATTAATATATTTGGATTGATTATAAAAACAATCATGTATACCAATTATGAATAGAAAGCTTCAATTCGCCGATAGAGCTTTTTGCTTCTAACTTTGAGTGGCGGAAGTCAACGCCTCGTTTTATCAACTAGAGTAAGACGATTTTTGTTAACTTCTTTATGTCTTCATGCCTATCGCGACAGGTACTATTTTTACTAAATAAATTGTAAAGCTATTTTTACTAAATAAATTGTAAAGAAATTATCTAAAATCTTTTGAGAATACGTAATATTAATGTGGAAAAGAAATTCCTGCTATATTAACTTCTTTTTAATGTCAAATCAAACTTATTTAAAAAATGTTCAAGAATATTATCTACTGCTAGGTCACAATACTTTATAGAAAATTGCTACAGTTCTATAATTATGAAATTTTATATGCACCGTTAATGGCTCCAAAGGTTGACGAGGTGGAATATTCCTTTCAATACTGATTTTGTTCGACCTTCCAGAGCAAGTTTATAACTTTTGTTATTTAACTTTCTTGCTATTAAAGTTAAAGAAAAATTTTAAAGAGAAAACTGAATATTTTCAATTTTTAAAGTTAAAATTTCTTACAGATTGATTTTCTATAAATATATCCATTAGACTGTCGGGGCATGGTGGGCTGTGGGTTTGATCACCACTAGGCCGGCTTTAGAGCGTTAATCTGCTAGGTTTATAAGAAAAAAAGTGAGAGAGATAAATATCTATGAAAACGTATGCATGTATATAATTAGATGTTTGATATAATTTAGAAAACTATTTTGTATTTTTTATATTTACCCTCTGCCTACCCTACTATGTGCGGGATACAGCGTGAAACTAAGTACTTGTATTCTAAATGAAAAAAAAAAAAAAAAAAAAAATAGAGGCCTATTGTGGCGTAAGCGTGCGACTGCAAAGGCGACAGATTGTGGGTTCAATCCCACTCTAAGAAATGAAGTTTTTAATATTAATTTCTTTACTCTGGTAGGCAAAACGCGTTCAATTCTGCCACTTAACACGCAATGCCTCCATTTCAACAGAGAAAAACGAATGAAACGGAGTATCTTAACACTAAGTTAACCTAGGTTAAGTTCCTAGTGAACTGTGAAAAGCTATAAAAAAATATTAGATGATTTTTCTAACACAAATCGATAATAAAATAAATATTTCCCACAACATGCATGTAGTATTATCATAACGAGTAAATCCAGTGCTAAAATATGCAACTACGTTGAAATATTCTCAGCTGGTCTGATCAGTCATTAATGACTGTGATTGAGATGCTGGCGCATATTCAAACGTGACATTTACTAATACAAAATAGTACTTAGTATAGAGATGTGAGTATTTCAATATATTCGTAAAGTACATAATCAATTATGAATTCGTATAATTGTGTTAAAAATATTTTTTTTAATGAGTGTGTACATTTCTCGTAATGAAGTCTACTCTGAGGCAGATTCGACCTCAGACCGCGGTGGACATGTTAAAATGTTTACTAATATGCAAATTTCAATATATAGTAAACATTTATAAGAAAAATCAATAAAAAAAATAAAATTTATAAAAGTAAAAAAAGAAAAATCAATAAAAAAAAGACTCAACATGTGTTTAAAATTGTTTTAAACTGTTCTTAATTACCAAAGTACCTGCAATTTGAATGACAAATACATTTAAAAAATAAATGACTGCAAACTTTGCCAATTTTCTTCAAAATTTTCCATAGAAACTATTTTAACGTTGAAACTAAAAAAGACGTACTAGTAGGTACACAGTTCATACTAAATATATTATTATATTTGTTTATTAATTATGGTATTTTTTTTAAAAGTCTAATATATTTTCCACATGTTAAAACACAGTGCTATGATCTGCCACTAAAAAAAAAGAATGGAAAGGAGTGTCTTACCACTACATTTTCTCCACTTAGCATACAGTCAGAGGACAGTAAAAGAGGACAAGACACGAGGAGACAACTTTTTATAAACTTATTATTTTATAAGCGGATTTCATTTTTATTGCATATTAAGTGATAAGCTCAACTCAACATGTGTTTCAATCTATAACTCTTCTTAGTAATGTGATTATTGTACTCCAACGGCTTCAAATGATATTGATTGCAATATTTATCAAATTAAAACATAAGATCTAGAGGGCGTTATTGACATTGCGAAAATAAGACAGTATTTGGCGTAGAGTTTCGCCACTTAATAGCAATCTCTGGAAAAGTAGTACTGCGTGAACAACAGATTTTTTAAAAAAAAAATTAAAGAATTAGAAAAAAATACGGATCAGTGAGTTCCCATACCATAACAAATATGGAATGGATTTATTCTTTTTATACCTTTGTATAACGAATCATAGCATTATGCAATAAAAACTAGCTGTACATAGAGTAGTAGGTAGAGTAACTAAGGAACCTCGTGGTAAGATACTGCGTTCCCTTCAAAGTACTTCCGTTTCCCATTTTTTGCCGAATTTATATTATATTATTAATATTATATTATTTATATAATATCAAATCTATTTCCTCGAGTGGCGATCGAAACCACAAACTTTTGCATTTACAGTCGCACGCTTGTGCCTTGCGCCTCCACAGGCCTCAGTAAAAGCTATTATAATTGATATATAATAATTTGAAGAATTCTTGTCGGTAAAGCTAAAATTATAATTGAATTTATAAAGAAAAAATATATTATTTCTCCCGACATCGCAGTCAGCGGTTGTCAATAGAAGTTCCCCTTCTACTGAAACTCGGAAATATCGCAATTCCGTTTCGAGCCTCACTCTTATTTAATTTGTGTCATTTCAATTGCATCTGGATTTCTTCCGGTGAGATAATATTAGGGGCAAAATATAAATTCTGAAAAATACTGCAGTATGAAATTTAGTAAGTTTATTTTTAAATCTACGTCTGTTTCAATTTGTTTTGTTAACGACCGATGCAAAAAGTTTGACCTGTCAGTCTGTAGCACTATGGCTCTGGAAAGAATGAAGCGTTTTCTTGTTTATCAGAAGCTTTATTGGTCTATAATAATGAGATCTGCAGCTTAAGAACGACAAGGACTTTGCCAAGATGAGGTAGTGTTTTTTTTTTGTTTAGGGGTCTTTTTAAATTATGTTTTGATTAACATACGAGTACTGTACCTAGCGACTAGTACACGTCTCGTTGTTTCTGTTGTATTTAAGGATTTCTTCGGATTGCGTTGAAATTCATAGGTATAAATAGAGGCATAGAGCATAAAAAAAGGTCTTCTATGGCGCAAGATTACAAGCGCGTGACTGTTGATACGACAGGTTGTGGGTTCAATCCCCACTCAGAGAAGTGAAATTCCGACATTCAATGGGCAATGCCTCAAATTCGGCGGAAAGTAGGAAACAGATTGGAGTATCTTAAAAATAAGTTCTCAAGTTCCGAGTGAGAAGTGGAAAAGACGTAGGTAGCATTTAAACACCATTACAAATTTATTGACTGCAAACCTGTTGTAATCCGAATTCATCAATTTTATATAATTGCCCGCAGTTTTATATAATTCCAATAAAAGGATTTGTATTTTATGCGACGGCTTCTATGCTCTAAAATATAAACTATGTCAAATAAAAAGAGGTATGCGATGATATTTTTTTATGTAGGTAGGTCTCTCTTTCTATCGGTAGCTCGTCCTTGATGAACGACTTTTAAACCTGCGCAAAAGTGACGTTAACACCGTCGCATTTATCTACACTTTATCTGATAAATAGAGTTTTTACATCTATTATCATATTACAGTATATCTGTAACTGATTATTGTCTGTATACAGAAGATATATTATAAAATGCCTTAAGGGTGACGTTTCGTAATATAATCATATAATAATAATAATAATAGAACCCAAAATAGTGATTTGTGAATTTTTTGTCTGTTTATCTGTTTACTTGTTTGTCTGTGAAATTAACCAGTTTTAATGTTATATTTTGGCAATCGTCCTTCAACAATTAGTGTTGTGTTATTTAAATAGTAGTTAATATGATAAATAAAAAAGCTACGTCAATTTAATATAATCCAGCTTCACGCTGTATCCCGCACTAGGCAGGGTAGGCAGAGAGAACGGAAGTGAAACCTAGTGTTATGACACTCCGTTCCACTTCCGTTCCCCACTTTCCGCCGAATTTGAGGCATTGCGTGTTGAGTGGCGGGACTCAACGCCGCGCTTTGCCTTATAACCAGAGCGAAGAAATGAAACATTAAATATTTAAATTGAAAATATCAAATATTTCATTTCCTCGACTGGGGATCGAACCCAGAACCTGTCGGTTACAGTCACACTCTTGTGCCGCTGCGCCACGACAGGCCTCTAATATATTCCTTTAGCTTAAATTTTATATTCGAACGGGCGAAGCCACTGGAGCTTTTCTGTTATTATGATTTTTACTTAAAATAAATATTGAATTAATAAATAAAAACTAACACAGGAATTTAGAATAAAACCAGGAATTTCTTTAATAAGTAACTGTCGTGCCAACTTTGTCACATCGATCAATCAATTTGGCCAATCTTATGTAAGTCACCTACAAAAATCAAGGTGACATCTACATTGGCCACTAAATGGCTATTTTTTTTTCTTTTAGTTAATTAACTTTGATGTTTTATGTCTTTTAGGGTCCCGTAACTTAAAAAAGAAAAATGTAACCTTTATAGAATATTTTTTTTGTCTTTTGTCACCCATCAAGACATTTTGTCTTTTTTTTTTTTATTTTTATGGATATGACACGGCAAACGAGCGTACGGGTCACCTGATGATAAGTGATCACCGTCTCTCACGACCCCGTGTAACATCAGAGGAGCTACAGGAGTCCTTAAGATGGATGGGCACCGGGGCCAGGCATTATCCAATGCGAAACGCAGTGGCCAAAGCCACTACCTAACGCTGGTTTTAAATACCGGGGGTGGTAATGACCCGGTAGAGTCGACCCATGCTGACAACAAATGTATTGTCCTTGCTGACAACGTGACTCTCCCACATGTACTTTACTCGCCTTTTACCACACTACCAGTACCAGGGTGATCCTATTCTAGCCGGTGTATATGTCATGGAGTTTTGAAACTGAAATTAATGTCTGACATTTAAGTGCAATATTAATGTCCAATTAATGTCATTGTATTGCCCTTTGATCAAAATATCAAGCTTACAAGTCAGCATAATGAAAAGGCGCGAATATTTATTTTTTTTTTTGCTTTTATATGAAATACGACACGTAATTAAAATCTAGAGAAGAGAGAAGTGTCAATATAAACAAAAATAATGAAATATACCATTTTAAAATAAAATTTGAGGCCTGTCGTGGTGCAGAGGCACTAGCGACGACTGTAAATGAGTGGGTTATAAAACATTTATTATTTTCGAATTAAATATGTGATCTTTTCCATTTCTTTTATTAGTAACGAGGCAAAGCGTGGCATTGAGCTCCGACACTTAACGCGCAATTTCAGCGGAAAGTGGAGAACGAAACGGAATATCTTAACAATAGGTTTCAAAGTTCCCTTTTCCTACTCTGCTGCTCACGGGATACATGCACGAAGCTGAAAAGAAAATCATTAATAACTTATGCTTACTCGCAATTTATTTGCAAATAAAATAAAAACATATGTTTTATTGATTATTTTATAGTTTATTTATTTACAAATAAAAATGTTTTTCCTCTTTTCGTTTGAAAAATAATAGTACTAACACTACAATACGAAAAAGGATGTCAATTAAATTTCATATTTTATGTAGACACGTATAAAATTTGGCAAAAAATACCAAAACTTGCAATGCAAATAAACGGAAAATATCGTAAAATTATAATAAATATGTTATTCAACTGTTGAAGCTAAGCTTTTATAATCAGCTTTTATAAACTGTTGTTAATCGTTAATGTACAGACCTGAAATTGGTACGAAATCCTCCGCGGGCGAGTTTAACTCATACTTGACCAGTTTTTTTTTAAAAAGACTTCAAGGGAGTTAGTTTTTGTTAGTATGATTTCAATAATTATCGCACAATTATTACGAGAAAAAGAATTCTAGCTACTCTCAATACACTCCGACTTCCAATTTTTATCCAAAGTATTGACCTTGAATGATCAGTGGGAAAAACATCACGTTTTATCCAACCAGGCGTAAAATAGGAAATTTTCTTTTAATTCACTATTTGGAATTCCATCCTAAGCTTACTTTTGTGTTTAAAACGTTTTTTAATATAAAATTTTGTCTCTATTAATAATATAGACTGCGGCGTTGACTTCCGCCACTCAACACGCAATGCCTCAAATTCGACGGAAAGTGGGGAACGGAAGTGGAACGGAGTGTCTTAACACTAGGTTCCCGGGTTCCCTCTGTCTACCCTGCCTCGTGTGGGATACAGCGTGAAGCTGAAAAAACAATCTATATTATTAAAAGAAACAAAATTCATTTTTTTCTTAATGCTAGGTTCACCAGTCTACCTTACAATGTGCGATATAGAAACAGCGTAAAACTGAAAAAAAAGACCTAATATCTATAATATAGCAGATAGCCATTAGTAAATATCTAAAATATACTTCTGGAGTGAACGGAATGGAGTGTCTTAACACTAGGTTTCCAAATTCCCTATGTCTACCCTGCCATGTGTGGTACAGATGTGATACAGTGTGAATTTGAGTGAGTGAGTGAGTTATATTAATATTACAAGTTGACAAATTTATTGGATTAATCTCAGTAACTTATATTCAGTTTCACGCTGTATCCCGCACATGGCAGGGTAGGCAGAGGGAACAAGGGAACCTTGTGTTAAGACACTCCGTTCCACTTCTGTTCCCCACTTTCCGCCGAATTTGAGGCAATGCGTGTTGAGTGGCGGAACTCAACGCCGCGTTTTACCTTGTACCAGAGCGAAGAAATGGAAACATTGAATATTTAAATTGAAAATATTAAATAAAATCAGTAACTTATAAGTTTCAATATAAAAGGTTTGACAGATCATAGCTA
This sequence comes from Eueides isabella, assembly GCA_019049475.1. Taxonomy (NCBI): domain Eukaryota; kingdom Metazoa; phylum Arthropoda; class Insecta; order Lepidoptera; family Nymphalidae; genus Eueides; species Eueides isabella. The sequence goes on along the minus strand of CM032403.1, from coordinate 11,096,378 downwards.
CCTTAGGGGCCCAGAAAATGTTAATTACTGTCGTTTTAAAATGGGAGCAAAGCCGTGGATAAAAGCCAGGAGTATAAGTGAAATATTTTTTTACATCCAATATCTAATGGAAGGCAAAGTCGCTTTGACTTTGGCTGTGGCACACCCATAACACACCCTATGGCGCAAATTGCTATCGATCTTTCATTTTGAAGGCTACAGGTTCAATTTTAATTTATTAGTCAAGGAAAGGTTATTCAGAGTGTAAAGTTTGGTACGATGTTCATTCAGATGATCATGATGTTTTGCTTATATCGCTTTTGGTTGATTTTTTACACTAATTATATATAGACAATAAAATGTGAAACATGTACTATTTTTATTAATTTTGTTACATGATAAGGTATAAAATAAATAAAACTACATTAATTTATGAATGAATTATAAACTCTCTGCTTACATTGCTTCGATTTTTTTAATATTTACTTTGTATCTGTCATAGAAGAATGTGTCAAGTGAACCTTCCTTCCTTTCCTCTTTCCGCTCTCATCCAAAATTCATTAAGAATTGGCTGGCGGAGAGGAACGCCGCTAAAGATCTTATCAGAGTGGTAAAATGAAGAAGGAATCAAATCAGAAAGTCCATGATCATCTTCTGTACAGCCAAATGCTCTTACCTATAAATACAATACGAACAAGTAAAAAAATAAAAAAGCGATAATAATGAAAAAATATGTATATACGAGTAAGGATATGTATATGTACATTTCCTCAGACACAGCGTATCCGAATCAACTACAAAGGGGGTAGTCTGCCATTTATAATTTACGAGCATTCACCCCGGGGGTGGTAATGATAGGAAATAGTGTCCGGTTAATAACCCTTGTCGGGGTGGGGAACTGCTCGTAAAACATGTGATAAAATAACGTTTAACTTGAACTATTTCTTAGTAAGGTTATCTTTTGGTCAATCTAACCTAGTAATTAGTTCTAAAAACTGGTTACAATAAGTGATTTTGATTTTTATATAAAATTCAAAGGAATATTTTGTGAAGAAATATTGTGGTATATTAGTTAAGTAAGTAAGATATTTATCATATGTTTTATTTCAGTTTAGTGCAGGTTGTATAGATCTTAATGTTCAGACACTTCATTGTCCGCTTTCTGCCCCTTTACAAGACCTTGCGTAACTCAACGCCCCATTGTGTCTACAAGTGCTGGGAAATGTAATATTTAAACTCTAGCTAAGATTGAAACTGCCACTATGTATCGTGATGAGAGTCAGAATTTGCAACTCAGTGGCCCCTATCTTTTTATTAAGTCACAATGAGTTTCTTGCGCTGGTTCTTCTCGGATTTGGCAGTAACTTTAGTGAACCGAGGGTAAATTACTTGACGTTCAAAAAATGAATTTGTAACTTGTAACATAGTTACAAGTTACAGTACATAAAGGAAGAAATGAATGAATGAATGAAATTACAGTATTTAACTTTTGATTTTATTGACCTTAGTAATTGTTAGCTTTAAATTATCGATTCGAAGAATCAATTAATATACAAAGATTTCACTTCAGAGTACTATGGTGTTTTTTATAAAAATAATTATTTTTTTGAAATGCCTATACTTGAAAATAATTACAAATATTATTTCTGAAAAGCAAATAATTGAAAAGAAATAATAAACAAAAGAAGCCTCAGGCCATCATAAAATCTCAAGCAAATTCATTATATAGGTACCTAACCTATATAATGAATTTGCTCAGCGAAATTTGAATCCACGCCTCTTGGAAATCGTCTAGGCGCTTTTACAAATAAACCGTATGTTCTTATTTTGAATTTACTTTATATTATTATATCGCTTAGATATTTTATTATTACTAGTTTTACTCACTCACGCAGCTTCACGCTGTATCCCGCATGGCAGGGTAGGCAGAGGAAACTTGGGAACCTAATGTTAAGACACTCCATTCCATTACCGACGTTTTAAACGTGTACGTTTTTAAAAAGTGTTTTCCTTTTACGCTGTCGTTTAAAAATAGTTGAATGCCGTTCGCAGCTGGCGGTTGTCTAATAGAGAACTTGCGTCACAAATGATGTCTTGAATATTGGAACAAAGTGCATAAGTAATAAAAAAATGAGGCTTCTCGTAGGCACGAACGTACGACTGGAAACGTGATAGGTTGTCAATTCGATTCCCACTCGAGGTAATGAGTTATTTTATATTTTAATTTCTTCGCTCTCGAAATAAGCCAACCGCGGCGTTGAATTCCGTCTCTTAACGGACAGTGGGGAACGAAAGTGTTTTTATAGGGAACTAATATTAGGTTATCATGTCCCCACTGCATTCCTTGTTAAATCCGGGTTACTGAAGCTAGAAAAAATCAAAGTATCAAACATAATTTTCAACTTGGTTGAGATTAGAGTCTGGACAGAGCTCGCCGTTAATGCCCCTTCTTTAGCATCAACTATTGAAGCATTGACAGGAAACACTGAACCTAGTGTTAAGTCACTTCGTTATTTTTCTCTTCTCCTTCCGATTTTTTTATCAAAGAAAAAATAAATTGAGAAAAATATATAATAGTTTAAAGCCTGTAAGGTCCATTATCTCCAATCTTAAAAAAATGAAAGAAATTACTCCAATATGGTAAAAGAGGCAGGTGCCCAAACCATTTAAACTAGTCAATCGATATTCTTACTGTAGGCCATTGATTTAAAGCGCCTAATGAATTCGTAGCACCAGAGTCGACATGAACCGCCTAGCGTGACCGTATTGCTGAAAACGTTTTGTTTAACGGCAATCGAGTTGGTGTGCGACCTTGTGGCGTTACTAAAATACGTTAATTCGATATATATTTTATTGTGTTCGTTATAATTTTCTTATATCTTTTTAGATGTCATGGCGTAGCATAAGTATACGACGCCACGCTCTATGGGTTCGATACCCACTCTAAAAATTATATTAGGAGTATTAAATATTTCCAGCGTTGAGTTCCGCCACTGATCAAGTTCGAAAATGTGGGAAGCAGGAGTGGTGCTGTACGGAACGGAGTGCCTTAACACTAAGTTCCCATTTTTTTTTATGGAAAAGGCGGCAAACGAGCGTACGGGTCACCTGGTGGTAAGAGATCACCGTCGCCCACGGCCCCGAGTAACTTCAGAGGAGCTACAGGAGCGTTGCCGTCCTTTAAGGTGGAAGGGCACCGGGGCCCGGCATTACCTAATGCGAAACGCAGTGGCCCAAGCCGCTACTTAACGCCGGTCTTAAATGCCGGGGGTGGTAATAATCCGGTCGAGTCTGCCCATGCGTGTTGCCATTAATGGCAACACGCATGACTCTACCACACGCACTTTAGTCGCCTCTTACGACACCATCAGTACCAGGGTGATCCTATTCTAAGCCGGAATCACACGGCATAAATTTTTCAATTCCCCTCCAATTTCCCTCCCTTTCAAAAGAAAAGTAATAATAAAATAACGCGAAAACTGAAATATAATTTATGAAAGTACAATGTGTTTATGTAACTTATACTATTTTATAAAGTAAAATAGTTTACCAACAAAAACCACAATTCTCCTTTCTCATCAAACAAAACAAAATACTTTAAATATTTACGTATATGATCATACACATTCGTGTACAAAAGCGTCCCGCATACATAATTTGTTATTTTGAAGGAATCCATTTTCTATTCCCTGAGGCTGATAAAATGCCGTCTAGGACAATGTTAGAGGACATGTACAAAATAAAAATAGATATACGAGTATTAACATTCAGTTGACACATTTAATTATTCATTATGTGAAATACAAACACAACATATTTACGTAAGTCTTTTACAAAACGATTTTATGATTTAACTATCGCTAAAAGCAATTATATAAATTAAGCGTTAAATATTAATTAATAAAAATTACAATAAATATTATTTCATACGTAAACGATAGCCCTGTTGTGGCGTAGAGACATAAGCAACTGTAAACGCGACAGGTTGTAGGTTTGATCCCAAGTTGAGTTGTTTGTTTTTTTTTTTTTTTTCACTCTGGTTGAGTTGGAACTTAACGCCGCTATTTATTAGTAGCGGTTTCGATTCAACACGCAATGCATCATCAGACAGAAAGCGGGGAACGAAAGTGTCTTGATGAAAAAGGACACTCCGTTTCCTTAACACTAGGTTCCAAGGTTCCCTTTGCATAATTGGCCTACTTACGAGATGCAGCGTGAAGCTGAAACAACAAGGTAAATTAAAAGCTGAGGCCTGTTGTGACGCAGCGGCACAGGCATGTGACTGTAACCGACAGGTTCTGGGTTCGATCCCCAGTCGAGGAGATGAAATATTTAATATTTTCAATTTAAATATTTAATGTTTCATTAGATAATGCCGGGCCCCGGTGCACATCCACCTTAAAAGACGGCAACGCTCCTGTCCTCTGGAGTTACACGGGGCCGTGGGCGACGGTGATCACTTACCATCAGGTGACCCGTACGCTCGTTTGCCGTCCCTTCCATAAAAAAATAATCTGGTAATAAGGCAAAGCGCAGCGTTGAGCTCCGCCACTCAACACGCAATGCCTCAAATTCGGCAGAAAGTGGGGAACGGAAGTGGAACGGAGTGTATTAACACTAGGTTCCCGGGTTCCCTCTGCCTACCCTGCCTCGTGCGGGATACAGCGTGAAGCTAAGTAAGTAAGTAAATTAAAAGCTAGAAATACTGTGGCTTTACGCTGTATTTTACAATCAGGAACCTGTATTTCCTGTCTTCGAATCGGTTTTAGAGATATCCTGTGGCGTTTGGAAAAGTAGCGTTACTCAACGCCGAGCTTTGTCTTTCCAGAGCTTACCAAATCGAGGAAACAAGAAAAAATCAGTCAAATTCCTGGAGTAGACATCATACGAACTAACAACTGTCATGGTTAGGTTAAATTTTTTACCGTTAGCTTCTAAAGCAATATTCAAGTTCTACAAAGTAATTTATAAATGTTCAATTACATTTATATTTTATTTTATTTATAACAGTAAATTTTGTATGAAAATAGCGATATTTAATTATTTTGTTGTTAGTCATTTTTGAAATTACCTTTATAGCTTCAGTCTCACACTGGGTGGGTGGGCCACACAATTATTCTAAATTTCCATCACCTTCTCTCCGTTCCCCGCACATGATGACAGGATAGACGGAGAGAACTTTAGAACCTAGTGTTAAGAGACTCCGTTACGGTCCCCACTTTCTGCTGAATTTGAGGCATTGCATATTTAGTGGCGGAACTCAACGCCGCACTATCAAAAACATCAGTTACTTAATTTGAAAATTTTAAATATTTTATTTTCGCTTGTAAGGATTGAATTCACAACCTGTAACACCTATACATCCTGTACAACCTTATATACGTTTAATGATCACGCTACTTCCACTGCACCAGCATAAGAAAACACAAGAACTTAAAATCATGGAAGCTACTATCAAAAGCTTTAAAAGTATTATAACAATTCTCGATTTATATAAAGCATAAAGTTTTGTACATTAAAACACGGTGACACAATTCTATCTTATAATTTAAAAAAAATCTCCAGCAAAAGCTTGACCTTATAGCGTAGACATGCCGGCGTCTGCAAAGTAGGTCTTTGCAAGCTATTGGCAGGCGGCCCGCGCCGCTAACCCACTGAGTTGGGATTTATGATTTAAATCATACCACCTTCTGAGCGCATTTTCATGTCGATAGCAATGTTTTTTAAAAAAAATTAGTTTTTCTTATATTGTATTGATCGGCAAAATATATAATTTAATTTCACATATTAATAGTAAGTGATTTTGGTTGGTTGGTTGGAGAGAATGATTGGTACATATATACTTACTTAACAGCTCTATAACTATTATTTGGATGCTAAGAAAACAATCTAAAGAACATATTATACGGGGCATCGGGGACTTTTCCCCTGTACAGTAAAATTTTGGAGACATTGCATGTTTATAGGTAAAATTCAACGCATCACCGCGTATTACTCTCAGAGGGAGTAAATTCAAAGAAGCAAAATTCCCACACGTGGGAATCGAATTCGCAACCTTCACGTTTACAATCAGACTCTGTGCCGCTACGTTACAAATGACTTGAGAAAAGAAATTTGAAAATATGTATTAAAGTTGCCATAAAAATATATTTCATATCATTAAGATGGGAGATATAAAATACGATATATTGTATCATGCCACGCCCTTGACAGAACAGAATGCATGCTCTCAATTCTCGAAGCTTCATAAGGTATTATGCCAAATACATGTTTATATTTTATTTTTATTATAAATGTACTAGAAGTAAGATGGTATTGTTTAAATTTATTGGTAAGCAAATGGATTATGTTTCTTTTATCATTTTAAAATATTTTTAAATTTTTAAACATATATTATATAAAAAAATATATTTAGAAATATAAAAATAACTAACATTACTAAGTGGCGAGACAAGGGTCCAGGCCATCGATGGCTAGAGTTCTACCGTGAGGAACCTCTACACAATGCTTGCTGTCTCAAGTAATACTGCCTGTACTCGGTTCTTGATCCAACAGTGAATCGATAACCTCTTAAGATGTCGGTCTGAAGTTGTTGTGGTTAAGAATGTTTCCAATTCATCACGTCAAAAATAAGAGCTTTTTTAATATTTAATATCTGTCGCGGAATAAATAAAGTATTAAATATATAATTCGGAGATGGAACCTACAACCTGTAGTGTTCTGTCGTACAGTTGCTTGTGTCCTTGCGCCAGGACAGGCCTCTGCGTATCACCAAATCGACGTTTTGCAAACCAAAATAAGAAAAAACTTGAGTAAAATACGAAGCAAACAAAAATGTTTAAAAAAAAAAAGGATTTTTTATATAAATTTGTAAAATTATTTTAAATTCCTTTTTGATTACATAAAGATTAACATGAAAATGCCTTGACTATTCAACTCTAATGTGAAATATTATACTCCCGGCCCGAAACAACTGACGCTACGGTTACACGGTAGATTTGTGAAAACAATTACAGCCGTCCATCTGTTACGTACCGACTGCCTACGATATATACATATATGTACATACTAGCTTTAAACTCCAGCTTCGTTGTTTATTAAATAGAAATAAGGATTCTTAGTGCATGGTAACTGTGATCGGAGGCAGAGTTTCGATATAATACACATGGATACGTCTAAATAGTAGAGCTTTAATTTCCTCGAAAAAACGACTTTCTAACACAAAAAAGTATTTTTCAATTCCAACCAGTGGTTCTCTAGATCAACATAATTAAACAAGTAGAAATGAAAAGATTGTTAATAGTCTGAACTGAGGAAATTACTCTATTTACATATCTTATTTCAAGCAATAGTTACATATAAACTCTGAAACTGAACACTCTCTTGTCGTTTCTTTTACTTTTCTTGTACAAGATTAACAAGCTTTTGCCCTATTCCTTTGAGGCCTGCCGTGACGCTGGAGCACAAGTATGTAATTTTAATACGACAGGCTGTGGGTTCAATCTTCAGTCTAGAAAATGAAATATTTAATATTTTCAGTTTAAATAATTAATTATTTATTTCTTCGCTGTGATAACAAGGTAAAAGCGCGGCGTTGAATTCTACCATTCAATACGCAATGTCTAAAATTCAGCGGAAAGAGGGGAACGGAATGGAGTGCCTTAATACTAGGTTCCTAACTTCCCTCTCCTCAGTCTCCCAAGTTAAGGATACGGTGTGAAGCTGTATACTTTTTCATATTGAAGCTCTATTACGAAACATCTTCCCATAGCCGCAAGAATATCGACTCCCCAAAACAGACTAACGTAGGCATGACGTAGCTCTACGTCAGAGCGCTTGGCTGCCAGCCAACGGTGTGACAATTCAATAACCATACGCTCCAAACGCCTCGCCTTCGGAATTCTAATATAAATGCTTTTAATTTACGAAATAGTCATGTTGCTAGATTTTTCCATACAAATGGAATGATGAATTTAGTGAATGTAAATAATAAAAACCAAATTTATACCTCTCTGCTGGATACAGCGTGAAGCTGAGAGATTTCACGCTGTATCCCGCACGAGGGAAGGTAGGCAGAGGGAACCCGGGAACCTAGTGTTATAAGTTAGATTTATACCTAACTTATCTTATTCTATATATATAAGACATGCATATATTTTGTCTTTGTTATGACTTGAATATTATATAATAATATTAATGGGTTTCTTTACGATGACGTAAAGACTTACGAAATGTAAATAAAAATATTTACATTATATGAGAAGAAGTGTGTTTTCTTTTTTAGGTTCACGATATGTATATATGTATTAAGCAGGATAGGCAGAGGGAACCTGGGAACCTAGCAAACACTATTGTCAACTTACTTCATTTCATCCAGTTCCCGTTCTTCCACGTAAATTAGCACCGAAGTGTCTTAACAGTACGTACTTCCTGTGTCTACCCTGCACTGTACGAAGTTTTGAGTTATTTTCTCACCCCCATTTTATTTAAAATAACAACTGTAACTATTTAGTAGCCAAACTAAAGCGATACTTTGTTCTTTAAAAAAGTTACTAACACAAACAAAAATGTCGGATATTCCCATCTGAAGTTTTGCAAGAAAGTCGATAAGTGAAACGAAAGAGACAGATCGTCTTGTGTCGCACCAGACATGGCAAGGAATAAAAATAAGTTACGGCTTCGTGCTTCCCGCATAACAAAATAGGCAGAAGGAACGGAGTGTTAAAGTACTTCGCTTACCACATTCTGCTCATCTTTCCAGACATTGAGTATCGGATCTTAACGCTGCGCATTATCTACGTAAGCGAGGAAATGGCAATAACACATAACACAAACGCATCGCTGTAAACGCGACGGGTTGTGTGTAGGAAATGAAATATTTAATATTTTCAAGTTAAATATTTAATGTTTTGAATTCTTCGCTCTGGTAACTTTTATATTTGGTTTTTTTTTTTTTTCTTTCTTAGCCTTTCCTGCTACTTTGCACACTTCCACTTCCACGGGTTGACTGGAAAAGATCTCTTTTAGAGATAAGTCCACCATTTGTAAACATTTTTTTTCTTATTGTATTTTTGTGTTTATATTAAGTGCAATAAAGAATATAAAATACTATTTATTTAATATTTTTATTTTATTTTTAAGTGTTATTCCAGACTTAGGACATAAATTTAAAAAAAACAATTTTAAATTTAAGTTTAGGTTTTTCTGTCCTAAGTGTAGAATAATACTTCAAAAAAAATTGTAAAAATATCTACCTGAATAGTGTTCTATGCTTTCTAGCAGTTTCACATGTTTCTACTTCCTTTCCGTTTTCTTAAAACTTCGTCCATTAACATACACACTATCTTAAGAATTAACAAATTGGCAGACAAGTAGTTTTAATTTTATTAACCAAGTATTAAAAAAAATAATTACCTATATCGTTGATTTATGATTATTTATATAATAAAAAATAACCTTTAAATCACAACATACAAAAGTTATAAAAAATGTTAAATGACAAAAAAATCTATATCATTTATAAGAAGAGACCTGTCGTGGCGCAGCGGCGCAAGGTGTGACTGTAATCGACAGGTTGTGGGTTTGAATCCCGATCGAAGAAGTGAAATATTTAATGTTATTAACTTAAATATTTAATGTTTTATTTCTTCGCTCTGGTAAAAATACAAAACGCGGCGTTGAGTTCCGCCACTCAACACGCAATGCCTCAAATAGGGAACGGAAGTGGAACGGAGTGTCTTAACACAAGGTTCCCAAGTTCCCTCTGACTGCCCTGCCTCCCTATACAGCGTGAAGCTAATTTATAAGTATCATTACTTACACACGCAGTTGGTAGAGGTAGAGCCTCGTGTAAGCGTGATTTTATTTAGTTCAGTTTTCATTCGGAGTTATTTTTTATTTCTACCCTCACTGGTAACACACAAATCGTGACATCAAGTGTCACTTTCATACATGAAATTTTACCCTTTTATATGTATTCTGTATGTATCTACCCTATTATACATATGTAATACTTATGATACGGCGAGAATAAAAAAATAATAATAAAGAGAATGGCAACATCCTTCTTCTTGTAACAACATGTTGAAAATGTTTGCTCAACGATTTCGTTTATTAAAAGCACTCTAGATTGAATACTATATAATTATGTACAAAGCTCAAATAAAGGGTGCCTATTCAATATAGCTACAATAAATTGGTATACAAAAAAAAAATATTAAATAAAATAAACAAACGGTTAACATATATTTTTTTAAAACATGTTTTTTTTCTCTTTCACGCTGTATCCCGCTTAGCAAGATAGGGAGAGGGAGGAAGCTTACCGTTAGGACACTTCTTGCCCTTAGAGAATACGTTCGAAAGTATATTAAAATGGCCACTATGGCTCAATTTTAAGACATAAATATATAACATTGCGAATTTTAATAGTTTTTTTTTTAGTATTTTTTAATAGCTTCACGCTGTATCCTGCACGAGGCAGGGTATGCAGAGGGAACCCGGGAACCTAGTGTCAAGACACTCCGTTCCACTTACGTTCCCCACTTACTGCCAAATTTGATGCATTGCGTGTTGAGTGGCGGAACTCAACGCCGCGCTTTGCCTTATTGCCAGAGCGAAGAAATGAAACATTAAATAGTTAAATTGAAAATATTAAATATTTCATTTCCTCGAGTGGGGATCGAACCCAAAACCTAGCGGTTACAGTCACACGCTTGTGCCGCTGCGCCACTACAGGTTTAATAGTTCATTTAAATAAAAATGTTTTTGTTGAATACTATTTTCTGTATCTCGTAAAGTGCCAGCGCACGCCATGTAATTGTTCAGTAATCTTCGGAAACGACACGCCGAAACTTTGTTTGTACGTTTTATAAAATCTTCAAATTCGTTCTGGTCCGTGCCAATGAAAAAATATTCCGAAATAATAGTGCCAACGTACATTTCGGAATGAATCTAGACAGAACATTTGGGAGTTCTACGCACCGCAGTTTTGCCAATGCGTCATTTGGCAAATAAATATTGTTCATAAAAATAGACAATCAACTCGTAATGCCTCAAATTCATTACAAAAAGGAAGGACAGAAATGTTTAAATCAGAGTGCCTATCTTACTTTACACTAGGTCCTAAGTTCCCTTTGCTTCAATTACTAAAATACTCGGTATTTCCGGAAACGATACTATAGTTCTAGGTCAAAATCAAGTTTCGGTACTGCTTGTATTGAAATTACAAAAGTTTTTTCAATGTAACTTTGGCGTCTCATTTTAATTTCTCTAGGTTTGATATCAGATATAAAACTTGCAATTTTATGAATTTGATTTAAAGGGCCAATCAAAATAATTAACCACCTTGTCTCTTTTATTTTCAATATACATTTTTTTCAAAATAATATATAAATATATCCCGATCCAAGCAGGCTAGACGAAGGAACCCTGAAACCTAGAGTTAAAATACTCCGTTCCCAGTAAAACACTTTGTTCCCTACTTTCCGCCAAATGCTAGAGGCATTGAGTGTTAAAAGGCGCTGCGCTTTGCTTTGTTGCCAGAGCGAAAAAAATGAAAATATTCAATGTTTAATTTCTTTGAGTGACGATCGAATCCACAACTGCGCAAATGCTTGCGACCCAGGTTTCATTGCTTGATAAACTTTGGGTGTTAATAATACAAAAAAAAGCTCGCTAATATCTTGTTCGGTCTTTTTGTCTCTGTTAATTTTTATTATGCATGTCACGCAGTAGTGTAGACGTAGGTAACTTGGGAACCTAGTGTTAAGAACCGGACGGACCCGAGAAGACCCCTTTCGTTCCCCACTTTCTTTGCGTGTCGAGTTCATCTCTATTAATTAATAAGTAAAGAATAGCTTTCATAAACAAAACCGAACAGCGGGACATGAAAATGGTGTTTACAGAAACACGGCTAAGCGCTCTAGCCAATTAATGCAGCTAGATCCGGCCACTGCAAAATACATACTGTTGTAACAACTTCTCTTGGTTGCTTACTTTAGAGGATGTTTAACTTTTGCTTTACTATCAAAGTTTATTTTGCGATAGAAAGATACATAATATGTATGTATGTTTTTTTTTCCTTTTTAACACCGTTTTCCCACGTTGAAGGCTTGGCAGAGGTAATTTGGGAACCTAGTGTTAAGATACTCCGTTGCCTTCCTACTGTTTACCGAAACTGTGCTCGCGCGGCTTCCAAGATATGCAGATTCAAATCCTGCTACGTTTAAATTTTTATACGTTTTTATTATGTTATAGTAGATTCTTTATTTTTGGTTTTCTTTAAGAGATCATTAGTGAGGCCGCCAGAGGGCGGCATTGGATTATACTATGTGTAATGTATTTATATGTGTATATGTGTAATCTTAACTAAATTGCAAACTTTCAATTAAATATTATTATTGTACAATAATTGTAATGACGAATTATCAGTTTCCCATATTTCGCCAAATTTGAGGCATTGCCTGTTGAGTTGCGTCGGGTCGCGTTTACAGTCACTTTTGACCCGTGGTGCCCTTGCGTCTTGACTGGCCTCAAAATTGGTTTAAACTTGTAATATTTATACATGTTTGTATGTTAAAGAACAGAGACTTGATTTTAAACTGAATTCAAGACATAACATATTGAGTTATGAGACTGAACGCATATATTTATTATTCATACTTTACATGAACTAGGACAAAGATACACTGGGCATATTCAGACCAGTAGATAATACAACAAAATTTTCAACAAGTACATACTATATGCATCAATCAATAACCAATATCATCATCGTTAACAATATATTGGATATGTACAATAGACAATAATGGCAGGGGCAAAAGTGTGGGACTGTAAATGCGTCACGTTATGTGTTCGATTCCAACCCGAGGACATTAAATATTTTATATTTTATTTTTATTACCCACTAAATATCAGATCATCATATCAAATTATCTATAGTTTCTTTAACCGTGTGATTCCGGCTTAGAATAGGATCACCCTGGTACTGATGGTGTCGTAAGAGGCGACTAAAGTACGTGCGGGAGAGTCACGTTGTCAGCAATGACAACACGCATGGGCAGACTGGACCGGATTGTTACCACCCCCGGCATTTGAAACCGGCGTTAAGTAGTGGCTTTGGTCAGTGACCAAACGTTTCGCGTTAGGTAATGCCGGGCCCCGGTGCCCATCTACTTTAAAAGACGGCAACGCTCCTGTAGCTCCTCTGAAGTTACACGGGATGGCCCCGTGTAACTCCACGGTGATCACTTACCATCAGGTGACCCGAACGCTCGTTTGCCATCTTTTCCATAAAAAAAAGTTTCTATCTTCTTTCTTAGTTTCACGGTGTACACGCACTTGGCAATATAGGCAGAGGGCAACAATGTTCTGAACCTAATAGTAAGACTTTCGTTACTAACTTTCCTTAAAATTCAGGAGGCATTTTGTGATGTCTGGCTAAACATAACGCCACGATTTGCCTTGTTACCAAAGCAAAGAAGTAAGAATAAAAGTATTGAAAACATGAAATATTTCTTTTCCTCGAATGGTGGTCGAAATCACAAGCTGTCGTATTTACAGTCGCTCTTCTGCCACAACGCAACGAAAGATTTCTTTAATAATTGGTCATTTAAATTACCTTATTGCATCGTAAAAATATAATCACTTAGGCATGAACATAAAAACATTATCTTGTGTTGACGATTTTGATATTAGTCAGTCATATACTCTTCTATTAAGAATGGTTTCTTAGTCACAAAGTAACAAATCAGATGACTAAATATATCTTAAATAGATATGACGAAGAATGTTTAGTTTTGCGTTTACTCTTTTTTTACACTGTGTCCTGCATATAACAGGGTAGACAGAGGGAACTTGGGAACCTTATGTTAAGAAACTCCGTTGTCATTACACCACTTTCGTTCCACAATTGCTGCCAAATCTTAGAAATATGTTCGGGTTGGACCTCCACACGACTCATCTGCATCTAACATACTTGTAAGCTATAAACGCGGATGACATTTCCGCTCATATCTCACAAGAGATTATCAGAACTACATAATTATAATATTTATGTGTATGTCACATAGTAGGTGACGAGAACGCTAAATAACTACCTACCAAGAGCATTCTAGCAAAGATATTCTTGATCCAGGTACCTTGTTATTTATTATATATATATATATATATATATATATATATATATATATATATATATATATATATATATATATATATATCATTTCCTCCCTTACATATCAATAGATGCTCAACCCATACGGCGTTGTCATAGTTTTTGCGTAAGCTAAAAATACTTCGTATTAATTACATTCACACTCGTATAAGTGTGTAGGTGTAAGGAAAATATTCTGTACCGTCTAAATAGCAGGACACTTCGGTCAACACGAGGATGTACGAAACTGGTCTTGTCCGGTGTTTTTGCTCATTTGAATTTAAAAAACGATAACTCTAACTGAATGTGTTGTTGCTATAAGTTAACTTTGTTAAAGTCGAATAAGGTATAACAGTATTAAAGCCATTGTAAGGACTTACGTAATAAAATTAGTTTGCCGTATCAAAAAAGTTATTTTTATGAAAAAAAAAAGTCATTTTAAGCCCTGGTGTAAATCGTGGCGTGGGAGAAGAAGAGCGCGTCTATAAACATTCCCCAAAATTTGTTCCATGATATATCACTTATATGATGTCTCACTTTTGATTTGAACTTTACGAAAAGATCTACAGATTCATTCTTTCTGATTCCAGAATGCGATGGAATCTATGTCAAAGTAATATCTAAACCCTTTAGATAAGATACAATTCTTTCCTTTAATTTAAATGCTGATGATCAATTTTGGTGCTAGACACCAAAACACTAACGCAAATTTCTCGTTCCCACGACTACATTTAACAGTTTACATCCCAAAGTGGAAATCCCAACTACAATATCGCATCCTTGTGCTCCAGCACTACAGGCAGCCAAAAAATATCAAGGAAATGAGAAAAGTTTACTATTAAAAAAATACTGTTTGTGTCGCCAAAAAAGAAAAAAACGTTCAGTAACCCATGGAAGTTCTATAACAAACAAAATTATTATACAATAAATAACAACCTGCAAGAAATTCTAATAATATCATACAATACTGAGATACCATCTAGAGCCAAAGTGTCTTTACTTGTCATTTTATTGCCGTGACAGTAACAATGCTTTTGAATTATGTATTTTATTCTCGTATTTTATGGTATAATTAACCAGCTTCACGCTGTATCCCGAACAAGGCAGGGTAGGCAGAGGGAACCCGGGAACCTAGTGTTAAGACACTCCGTTCCACTTCCGTTCCCCACATTCCGCCGAATTTGAGGCATTGCTTGTTGAGTGGCGGAATTCAACGCCGCGCTTTGGCTTATTACCAGAGCGAAGAAATGAAACATTAAATATTTAAATTGAAAATATGAAATATTTCATTTCCTCGACTGGGGATCGAACCCAGAACCTGTCGGTTACAGCCATACGCTTGTACCGCTGCGCCACGACAGGTCTCAATAATAATTAACCATTTTTTTTAATAAACAAGGAAATTATTTGTTAGAAGGGGAAAGATGAATTTCCTAGGGCATATGTATTATGAGCTACAATGATAGCAAAAATAATAAAATGCGACACATTGTTGTGTATCTTATTTAAAATATATATTAACCAATCTACACAATATATTTGGTGATGACATAATAGATTTGTTTTTTTTTAGCTTTAACTTGTATTACGCAGAGAAAACCCAGGACTCTCCGTTCCCATTAAGACATTTCCGTTTCCTATTTTCCACTCAATTGAGTTATTGCGTGTTGGGAGATGGAATTCAACGTCACGCATTACCTCGTTACTGGAATTATTGAGATAAATAGCAATTTTCCTATCAATTTTCCACTTAAGTATTTTTTTTTGAAAAAAAAATTTCAATCAGAAAAATATTTGTTCAAACCGAACTCGAAGAAGGGAAATATTTAATATTTTCATTTCTTCGCTCTGGTAACAAAGGCTAAGCGCCGCGCTAATCACCACCACTCAACACGCAATGCCTTAAATTCGGCGGAAAGTGAAAAACGTTTCAAATTTGGCGGAATATGAGAAAAAAGAAAATAAAACAACGTGGTTTTTACTAAGGGCCGCTCTACTACCGATTGCTAGTATAAGTCAAATAAAGAGTATATATGATGCATGGGGAGGATAGCAGAATGCTTATGACATATTCTATGACTGTCCAATGCGTTTGATTGTGTCCAGCATTCAACATTGGTAATAAAGCTACACCATTACGGCATAAGAGGACGTGTACGTGCACTTCAGATGCAAGCCAAAAAATCTCCTGGGTCTTCAATCAGTATAGGGGTCGCATTTGCCTCTATATATATGTATAAATGAATAAAAAATATGAGTTTGGACACAATTTGAAGAAATAAAAATATTAAATATTTAATTTCCTCGAGTGGCAGGATAGACATCATTTGAAAATTCGAAAACAATAAATATTATAATAATTTAACAATTTTAAAATAAATATTTTCAGAGAAATATGTAGTACTACATTACGCTACAAAAATATAAAAGGTTTGATAGAAAAGGAAGGATCAAACAAACAAAAGCTTAATTTGTAACACACACACACATTGCGTAAATACCTTGAATACCGATTAAGCAGAAAGCATTAGACTGTAAGGGGATAAAAAATAAGGGTTGAAAATTTTAAATGGCATTGGATTTCATGGAAACCTTACATTATATCGAATCACCAATTAATACGGCTTCGCTATACGTTAAATAGATTTATATCAAACGTATGTTTGTTCATATATGGTGTATAGTTTAACTAGTTGAAAAAAGTCCATCTTGTTATGTACTCAAATTTTATATTTACTATCTCCATGGTCGTTTCCGACAAGAAAGAAATCTTTTCTAATCTTAGAATTTTGGAATGAAAACTTTTAAGCCCTGTTAGTCGCTCATATTAAGCACTAGCGACCTGCTCGCGGATTCGCTCGATTGTAAAATCTCGATTACATTCAAGTTTTTACTCTCTCAATACATTGAAAACTATACTTTGGTTTATATATTAATTGACGTAACCTTTTAAATTTTTTAACTGATTTGGATAAAACAAACACTAAATGTGGAGAGAATGTTGCCAAAATATAACAGTCAAATCTGCAATTAAATCTATTTAGCTATTTCTGAGTAAGGCGCGTACAGACAAACAGACATATATTTAAAATAACACAACATTACTATTTTGGGCCCTATTACATTAATAAACGTCCCTTTATATATGATTTTTTTATTATATCTACCAACCTCAGACGGAGACGGGTGGTATGAGTCTTGATTACACAGTATTGGAAACTCAGCGATTTTCATCACACTTTGCAGTAAACACAATGTCATTTAATAATCAAGATTAATCTATTAGTAACAAGGAGAATTTCATGTGAATAGAATTTGGAGGAGCCAAAGTAGGTTTTCGCAAAAACGGAAATACCTTTTACCGTAATTTTAAGTTATTTACATAATTCAAAACGTCAAAGTCGTTTTTCATTGGATTGCGACATCAGTATTGGCCCAAAAATACGATAGAAATAGGGAAACGAGTGTCTAAGTAGGTGTATATTTGTGACTGACTGACTTCATTTAAGATGGTTGGATTTTCGCTATGTGAAAGATCATATTCTTTGTATTATGTATATATTTCTATGTACGCAATGGTGTTTTATTTATGTAGTAGAGGTCTGGCGCAGCGGCACAAGCGTGTGACAGTAACCGACAGGTTCTGGGTTCGACCCCCATTTGAGGAAACGAAATATTTAATATTTTCAATTTAAATATTTAATGTTTAATTTCTTCGCTCTGGTAATAAGGCAAAGCACGGCGTTGAGTTCCGCCACTCAACACACAATGCCCCAAATTCGCCGGAAAGTGGGAAACAGAAGTGTAACGGAGTGTCTTAACACTAGGTTCCCGGGTTCCCTGTGCCTACCCTGCCTCGTGCGGGATACAGCGTGAACCTAAAAAAAAATGTAGTATATTAATTTTGACTAAAATAATAGTACATGGATTAAGGAATTACATTCAATTCAGACGTTTTATACGGGGTTTTAAGGATTTTTTTCGCAAACGATCCGAAATTGGAAAACTGCAAAATGTGAAAGTTGAATAAAAAAAACTGTTGAAGAACTTTTCTCAGCTTAACGCTTTATCCCGGTTGAGAGTATAGGGAATTATGAAAGTGAAATAGCACAGGAAAAGGTATTGAAACCAACCAGCAATCAATAAAATCGCTAAGTGTTTTTTTTTTCAGCATCACGCTGTATAGGCAAAGGGAACTATAGAACGTAGTGTTAAGATTTGCCATTAAAACACTTCTATTCACAACTTTCCGCTGAATTTGCGATGTTGCATGTTGGGTTTCGGAACTTAACACTGTACTTTGCATCATTATCCGAGAGAAGAAATAAAACTATTAAACGTACGAAATGTTTAATTCCTCAAGTGGAAATCGAACCTGTAGCATTTACAGAAGTGCATATGCCCCTGCGCCACGACACGGCAAATTTAATATGACAGCTTATTAAAAAAATGTTAAAAGCGGCGATTTTCTATAAATAATTCTTCTGTTGTATAAACACAAATAGGTATGAATAACGTATATTTAAAGATATGAATGAATCCCTGCCCTAGATGACAAAGTACACACTGTTGTTGCGCAATACGGATTTCTTTGATCATATTGATTGTGAGTTCACTCACTCATTTAGTTTCACGCTGTATCTCGCACATGGCAGGGTAGCCAGAAGGAACTTCCACTTCCGTTCCCCAATTTCTGCCGAATTTGAGGCATTACGTGCTAGGTGGCGGAGTTCAACGCCGTGCTTTGCCCTGTTATCAGACCGAAGGAATGAAAACATTAAATATTTAAATAGAAAATATTAAATATTTCATTTCCTCGAGTGCGGATCAAACTCACAAACTGTCGTTTACAGTAACACGCTTGTGCCGCTGCGTCACGATAGGCATCTCCGGCGGGGGTCGCAGTGTCTTAACATTGGGTTCCCACTGCTTAACCTGTTATACACGTAATACAACATACTTTTTTTAAGCTTCACGCTGTATCCCGCACGAGGCAGGGTAAGCATAGGGAACCCGGGAACCTAGTCGTAAGACACTCCGTTCCACTTCCATGCCCCACTTTCCGCCGAATTTTTAGGCATTGCGTGTTGAGTGGCGGAACTCAATGCTGCGCTTTGCCTTATTCCTAGAGCGAAGAAATAAAACATTAAATATTTGAATTGAAAATATTAAATATTTCATTTCCTCGACTGGGGATCGAACCCAGAACCTGTCAGTTACAGTCACACGCTTGTACCGCTGCGCCACGACAGGCTTCACAACAACGTACTAAAAACATATAAAAAAATATTTACATACTAAAAAATATTAGTATAACATTCTAAAATTCTAAATAAAATTCCATCTACGTGCTTTTTCAAAGAAGCTGGTTGACCAAGCTGGAAACGGATTACGGCAGTATATCTGAGGGAAGTAGAAAGTTTCTATGGACAAACTGATGTTAACTTAGAGAAACATCTGCCCAACTTAGCACTTCACCTTTAGTCCTTTGAAACAATTTGAGAACAACAAGGCGCCGGTTGAGGGCGGAATCACTACGGAGCTTCTGAAAGCGGGTGGGTAACTGGTGCTTACAGTCCTTCAGAAGCTCGTCAATTCCGTTTTGTTCGAAGAGGGTGAAGGACCTGAAGCAAGGTACAAGAGCATCATCGTGTTCTTCTTCAAGAAGGGAGGTTACACCCAATTAAAGAACTACAGGCCGATATCGCTCCTGAGCCATGTTTACAAGCTGTTTTCAAGAGTTATTACAAATCGTCTCGCTAGTAAGTTTGATGGCTTCTAGCCTTCCGAACAAGCTTCCGAAAGAGCTTTTCAATCATACATACTCTGCGGCAGGTTATATAGAATACCGAAGAGTATAACCTACCATTGTGTTAAGCGTTTGTGGACTAAGAAAAAGCCTTTGAGTCGATTAAGATTTGGGCTGTTCTTCAGTCTTCGTCACATTATCTCATCTAAAATACTTCATCACTTCTTCTCATCTAAAATACGTCAGTGCTTCAAGACGAAGGTCTTCCACCAACACAAGTTTTACCAGTTATGACTTACGGGACTAAAACTTGGTTACGACCTATGGAGAGGGCTAGGGCTGGGCTGTGCTAGGCGTTTCTCCACGTGATAAAATCAGAAATCAGGAGATCCGTAGAAGAACAAAAGTCACCAACATAGCCCAGCGGATTAGCAAATTGAAGTGGCAGTGTGCGGGACACATAGCTCAACGAATCGATGGCCGTTGCGACCGTAAGTTTCTCAAGTGGAGACCACTAAAGGGAAAGCACGACGTGGGTTGGCCCTCCAGTCGATAGATTGATGAGCCGTTGGACACAGACCGCACAACCGTTCGTATTGGAGGCTCATTTGGATGACTATGTCCAGCTGTGGACGTCGGTTGACTAATGATGATAGCGAACCGTTGTCATCATTAAGTAAATCGACTATAAATAGCCGTAACGTAACGTAACGTTTCAAAGAAGATTATATATTATTTAGATAGTTGTTACGTTTGACTGATGGTTGTAGCTTCGACCCCCTTCTTTTGTCGTAATGCCATACTAGGGAAATCTGCTGCGTACTTTCCACTGTGCGTTGCATATCAATCACTCATTTTAACACTGAACGGAAAACTTATGTAGGTATATTTTAAGGAAAAAAAAAACCAGAATATATTTTTTTATTATAATAAAAATATGCTTAATTGCATCTTTCATATACATTTGCGGTTATTTTGTTATGACATAACAATATCTTTTCTATTTTAAATTTATAAGCTCATTTATAACCGATTAAATTATGATTTTAATAATTGTTATAACTGCGTGTAATTGTTGCATTTATTAAAAGAAAAAATAATATTATTCAAAATTAATAATTTTACATGTCATTTGTAAAGATATGGTGAAAAGTTTTTAGAAATTTCGTAGACTTCCTAAATTTGTGTATAATTGAATTTAGAATTGTACTTTTTTTTCTATTCTTGCATCGGCAATTGACATGAAAGTAGGAAGGGAGGAAAAATAATCTAGTGAAACCTTAATTTCTCTAGATTTCTCCCTATAAATTAATATTGATATTGAATGGCGAAACCCTTACGGAGAAGATTTATTTTAAAGTACAATTTCATTTAATAAAATAGTATTAAATCGTACTAACGTTAGCTGCTCCGTGCTGGCCGGTGTATGGCGTCCCTCATCCCGCGCACTGCCCAACAATCCATTTTGACCACTCATGCACACAAAATTGAACCACAATTCACAAAAATATCCGTTGACTAACTAAAATAATAACATTATTATTACAACACTAATTTATTTATATAGGGAATGTGAATATTCAGTACGCGAGGCGCGCGCGACCGGCCGCCATCATTATTTGAGGGGTTATTTCGCGCGCGCGCCAAACGACGTGTCTGTGTTGCCAGGTATAAAGAATTACCTTGGTTTATGGGGAAATTAAAATAATTATAAAAAAAATATGTTTTGCTATTAAATAACGAATAATAGGAATTCGGTTGGTGTCAAGTCTTATGTTCTCGATATGTTTATGTATTCACAAAACAAAACAATATCAGTGTAAAATATAATCGTGTTATATTTTACACCGAATAATATATGCGACATTAATTTTCGCTTTGCAGATGCAAGTAATGAATAAATATTATTATTATGTCTTTGGCGTCTTTTTCACAGCGTAAATGTATCGTATTATAAATAGTTATTATAATATTTTAGGACTATTATTGACAATGTATGATTTATAGCAAAGTGAAACGATGGCCGTTGTTGTGGGAAAGTTATTGAATCTAAACAGAAAACTGAACAATTCGATTGACAAATCATGTATTAGTTAGACCAAGAGTCTGGACGGATCAGGATAGCGGGTTGCGTTGTTGTTGAGTGGAGATCCTTGGGGGAAGCTATGTCCTATAGTGGGGGTCATAAGGATGATGAAAATGAATATAAGTTAATTTTAATAGGAATCGAAGCAACTGAAAAGTTATCGATATATACAGAATTTGTGAGTCGTTAATACAATTCAAACTAGTTGACTCGAGTGAATGCATATTGATTATGTTTTTAGTTGGCTAAATAAAATTGCCTCAAATTCTCCATGTAATATTTTTGAAATGGGCTTGGTTATCACTACTATCACAATTTTTGAATTATGCATGGTGTATTGTATAAATAATACAGATTTATATAGAATATAGATAGTAAACTGTGTTTAACTTATGTTATTAAATAAACAAATATATATCACCATGAGGCCTATCGTGGCACAGAGATACAAATTGTAAACTCGAAGAAATGAAATATTTAATGTTTTCAAATATATTTTCTTTATTTTTTTTCTTTACTTAACCCCTAAAACTATTCAAAGCGTGACATTGAGTTTCACCACATAACACGCAATGCCTCAAATTCGTCGTTAATAATAAGTTGTTTTTAATGGAAACCGATTTTTTAACAGCGACAGCACCCACACGCATGCGCGCTCAAACCACTGCAATACGGCGGCGTATGACAGATTCTTGCTCCTATTTTTACTTTTCTTTGTGAGTACGCTTGACACAAATTAAAAGTGCGGCCACGTTATTATTCTATTCATTGTTTTTATTTATTTAAATAACATAACGTAAGATAAATTAATATATTTGTATTACTAGTAATGTCCTTGTGTCATTGTCTATACATATGTAAGTACTCGTATGATCAAAAAGCTCTATAGGTTTTTAAATTTATACAACTAATTTATATTAAAAGTTTAAGTAATAGATACCCACGTTCTGCCTTCCAAAGGTCCCCTTAATTCCCATTAAGCCACTCCTTTTCGATTGAAAATCAGAGACAACTAACTCCAATCGCGCTTTTGCACTATAAGAAAGCTTTTAAAAGCATGCTTATATACATCTGTAAGCAAATTCTATTAACAAAAGCTAAAGTTAGTCAACTTAGCGTATAAGAATTTCAGTTTTGTAATTTATTTCAATATTATTAATAAATATGTATACACTCTTTTTTAATTTTCATCCTCGTTGATCAAGTTGATCAAGATATTTAAAGAATCCAATCGTGATAATGTCCGGGACAAAATAAGCCTGTAAAAAAGTTAAGATGCTATAATTAATATAGGTAAAAAAATATTTTTTCAGCTTCATGCTGTATCCTGGACAGGGAAGGCAGTTGAAACCTAAGAACCTAGCCTAGATTTAAGACATTACACCGTCCCGTGCCCCACTTTTCGCTCTAAATTGAGGTATTGCGTGTTGAGTGCGGAACTTAACGCCAAACTATGCCTTGTTATCAGAACAAAGAAATGGAAACATCAAATATTCCATTTGAAAATTTTAAATATTTCATACGTCCAAAGGGAATCAAACCCACAACCTGTGGGTTCAATCCCCACAAATCACACGCTTGACACCTGCGGCATGACAGGCCACTAAATATAAATATATAATATTTAAAAAAGTATAGCATTATATAACTTACGTATACCCTGTTTCGAAAGCCGCGGGAAAGGCAAGGAAATCAAAAAATGGTTACATTACAGGTCATGATTGATGGAGTATTTTAAAAAAGTTACTCTGGAAGTATTATGCTGATAGCACTATAAATAACACTTTTGAATAATGTCTATAGAACGAACGAAAATGATAGATAGGCTTTATAGATATCGGATGTTATACCAAAATGCTTTACATATTTACTTTATTTTTGCTAATTATGTGTTAAAAAGTTGACATGTAAAAACACCCATAAGTCACTTTATTTTCAGACTTCGAACGTATTTTTTTTTATGGAAGAGACGGCAAACTAGCGTACGGGTCACCTGGCGGTAAGTGATCACCGTCGCCCACGGCCCAGTGTGACTCCAGAGGAGCTACAGGAGCGTTGCCGTCCTTTAAGGTGGAAGGGCACCGGGGCCCGGCATTACCTAATGCGAAACGCAGTGGCCAAAGCCACTACTTAACGCCGGTCTTAAATGCCAGGGGTGGTAATAATCCGATCGAGTCTGCCCATGCGTGTTGCCATTTCTAACAACGTGACTCTACCACACGCACTTTAGTCGCCTCTTACGACACCATTAGTACCAGGGTGATCCTATTCTAAGCCGGAATCACACGGCATAAACGTAATTTAATAATAATAAGAGAAGACAGAGAATGCGAACATTGTAGAGGACAGAGAATGCGAACATTTTACATTAAAATGTGACGTTTTGTCATCGGTCGGGTTATATTCGCCATTTTTACAATAGATAGACTTGTTGATACGAGAGAACTGTTTCTAAATATTTTCGCTTAATCTTTGTTATTCTGCAGTTACTTTTGTTAATTATGTAAAATTTCTCTCAGCTTCACGCTGTATCCCGCACGAGGCAGGGTAGGCAGAGGGAACCCGGGAACCTAGTGTTAAGACACTCCGTTCCACTTTCCGCCGAATTTGTGGCATTGCGTGTTGAGTGGCGGAACTCAACGCCGCGCTTTGCCTTTTTACCAGAGCGAAGAAATGAAACATTAAATATTTAAATTGAAGATATTTAATATTTCATTCTCGACTGGGGATCGAACCCAGAACCTGTCGATTACAGTCACACTCTTGTGCCGCTGCGCCACGACAGGCCTTTTGTTAAATTAAATGTTTTATAAAATTAATATCGAGCAACGCTTGCACTATTCTCCTCCATAATATCATATTAAATTTCGTAACAATATAAGTAGAATCAAATAAAATAACAATAAGGACAAAGTGGCTGTTGTTGGCGTGTTCAAATACGTTAAAGAAACGTAGCCGAAGGATTCAAATTCATAAATATGTGATATTATTAATAAATGTTTAGGAAGCTTTGTTTTATATGTTTTTTTTTTTCAGCTTCACGCTGTATCCCGCACTAGGCAGGGTAGGCAGAGGGAACGAAAGTGAAACCTAGTGTTATGACACTCCGTTCCACTTCTTTTATTTGTTTATATTCGTCTCAAGCCCAAATGAATAGATTATATATACATATGTATTTAGATAATCGGCCAGTTGATCCAAGTGGTCGTGGCGCAGAGACAATGTATGATAGTTAACACTTGAATGTCTGTCTTTCTCGAGTCCAAAACACGCGTACATATACAAACATAAATCTTTATAACTCATACTTATACTCAGCTTCACGCTGTATCCCGCACATGGCAGGGTAGGCAGAGGGAACTTGGGAACCTAGTGTTAAGACACTCCGTTTCACTTCCGTTCCTCAGTTTCCGCCGAATTTAAATCTTTATTTATGTATGTATATGTACACGTGTGTTGCAAACTCTGATATGCTATTGACGCTATCGTCAATAGCATGCCACGGTTTGACATAAGCTAAGAATTGCTTTACCAATTTTATCTATTATCGCTAGAGGGCGGTCGGTCTTCGGTGTCGCCCTGTTTAATTATTTGGAGGCCTGTCATGGCACAGTAGTACAAGAGTGTAAACAAGAGGGTCGTAGGTTTGATCCTCGCTTGCGGAAATGAAGTATTGAATAATTTTACTTCTTCGCTCCGGTAACATGGCGTTAAGTATGCGCTAAATAGTATAGTAGCAACCAATTTACACGATCGTTGGGTTGATTGCTACTACCACTTTCTAAAATTGTTTTAAAATAGTTTTAAGGATTTGTCACTATTTCACTATCGGAAGATTGTCAAAAAATAATAATAAATTTCAATGTCCATGAATATATGAATATTTAATTACGTACGTGTTAGAATTTATTTATTATATATTGTTTAGAATAAGTACCTAAATACTTACTCAGCTAGGCAGAAGGAACTTGGGAACCATATGTTAAGACACTCCGTTCCACTTCCGTTCCGCACTTTCCGCCGAATTTGAGCCATTTCGTGTTGAGTGGCGGGATTCAACGCCGCGTTTTGCCTTGTGCCAGAGCGAAGATATGAAAACATTAAATATTTAAATTTTAAATATTTCATTTCCTCGAGTAGGGATCGAACCCACAACCTGTCGGTTACAGTCACACGCTTGTGCCGCTGCGCCACGACAGGCCACAAATACTTAAGTAATTAAAATTATTTTTATTTGGAATAGGTCATAAAATAATTTATTTAATAAATGCTAAGTTGTTATATTTAACTATGTCATTTTAGTAATATGTAAATAAAAATAAAAACTCAGTTACAAATATGATAATTGTAATTGTATTAAATAATTGCCCATTAATATTAATTTTTACAGTGAAGCTCGACAGTCGGACACCGAAATCCCCTTTACAACCACTGCAGTACATTTATGATCTACCCGCATATTCCCCCACCAATCTCAGATGACCATAGCAAAATTAGTCAAAAGACGTTCTAATAAATAATTTAATATTACATTTTAGTTTTATAATATTCTTAATTATTATAATATTTTTAATATAATTTAATACGTTTTTATGTATCATATTAAGATATTATCATACGCAGTTCCTATAATTAAATAACTGGCAATGTTTGCAGAGCTACGCTTTTATTTAGTTATTTAATAAAAACATGGTATGAGACATGGTATGATAGAGGTTTCAATGCTTTTTGCAACGAATTTGGCGTTTGCCACAGTAGTTAATAAGTGAATCCGGTGTCATAATGTTACAAGATATATACTATAATAAATAGTTTTTATAAAATTTGAAAGAAAATCTGTCAGATATTGTACTGGTACGGTCAACTTGACCCTTCGGCTAGTTAAAGATAGTTATAGTTATTTGCCATAAGCACTATAGTAATCATAATTATTTTAACGTTAACTAACTGTAATAACGATAACTACTTTAGCTATAACTCCAGTAGTTACCGATCACCTTTCCTTTTATCATTTAGATGGACAACATACTGGTCCGATCCCTTATTTTTTGACCCTTCAGCGGCAACGACTGACCTTAAAATAAAAAAAATATTTTGTCCCTTTTGATTTTATTTATTTTTGACATATCATCACCGTTTTTTTTTGCTACGTCAACCGTCTTCTACTCCTGTCAAGGGGCTATACTGACTATTACACGTCTTCATACACAATTATACTTGACTTTACTTTATTTGATTATATAGCTTCACGCTGTATCCCGCACTAGACAGGGTAGGCAGAAGGAACTCGGGAACCTAGTGTAAAGACACTCCGTTCCACTTCTGTTCCCCACTTTCCGCCGAATTTGAGGCATTGAGTGTTGAGTGGCGGAATTCAACGCCGCGCTTTGCCTTATTACCAGAGCGAAGAAATGAAACATTAAATATTTAAATTGAAAATATTAAATATTTCATTTTCTCGACTGGGGATCGAACCCAGAACCTGTCGGTTGTAGTCACACTCTTGTGCCGCTGCGCCACGACAGGACTTTGCCTTAGTTGACTTTATAATAAATACTAGTTATAATTACTGGACTAGGTTTCCATATACAAAACTATTTAAAAAAATACAGAAGATTTTGAAAACATAGATAGAAGCGGGTATGGGCCTTATACCAATTCTGATATCGGAAATTGTTAAATTAATTGAAGGAGTAGTATAGTAAGAATGGGTAAGGTGGAGGGTAGTTGAATAACTGGCAGATATCATAAGTAGAAGATTAATTGTATTGTTATCTACAATATGAATAATATGACTAAAGTCATAAGTTCTGATATTTTATACTTTATCGAATTCTTGATCTTACATTAAATCTAGAAGAAGTGCCTAGGACTTGTGACCACAGATAAAGACTTTAGGGATCCCACATTAAAACGCATAAACACTAGCAAATAGGTCTTAATCACATTTATAATTAAAGAATAAAGTAATTTGATTACAGAATTAATTATCCAAAGAGTCCTAAAAAGACTAGAGAGCGACAGAGTACGAAGAAGAATTTATAGATCTTTCGTCTCAAATCTTCGTTAATAGGGACAATACCCTATTTATATCGATATATAGTTAGTTGCATTTTCGAAACAATTCGTATTAAGTGGCGAAGCTCAATTCCGCATGCTTGCTGACAAATAATGACAAAACAAATTTGAAACACATTCGAGGAAGATTTGTGTCGTGACTCTCGGTAACATAGTTTTTTTTTTCACTTTTGAATGGTCAAAAATGCATTTAATGAACTTTGCGGCGTATGCCTATAGCCTATAGTTATTTGGTATAACTATGAATATGTCTTTTCTAGACTGGATCCTTCCATCTCATCTTGTCTATTGTCAGCCCTCTACAGTTTTAAGTATTGCCCTCCGGAGACTCTTCATGCTTTTTACGAGGCCAGTATCGTCGATACTGAGTTTTCGAAGATCAACCGAGGTCTACCCTTTCTTCTCTTACCACTCACTTTTCGTTCATAAATCTTTTTTGCCAATCTTTCCTCACTCATTCGCTCGACGGGCCCAAACCTGTGCACGTTCTTCTTCATGCTCATTGCGACATATATATCATGTAATGCTACTCGTATAACCATTAAATATATGTATATAGCTACAACTTATTTGTTAATGATTATGTAAAAGATCATAAGGGCATTGTACGGGCAGTCTTGGCTCTGTTGTCGCTGGGTAAACTACTTGTACTCTATCGCTAGCTAGCCTCGACTCCTTGGGTATTTAATTGTTTAATGAATTAATTATTATTTGATTATAAAAGTGACTAATCAACAACAAACCAAACAAATGTTACTTAGGTGTACAAATAATCGCTGATATTTTTATAAATAATAATATTGAAAGATAAATATTGAAATTATCAGACTTGATAAAAACTGTCTGAAATATTTTTTTTTGTTGTTAATAGTTATTTATTAAATTGTTAATACATAAAAAAATACTTAAATACTTCTTTATTTGGATACTTAAAAAAGCATTCTAATAAGTACTTATGAATCAGGACAGATACTGCCAACATTTTCCATAAAAATATATCAATTGGTTGGTCAGTCCGTTATTTAAGCAAGGATTTGTTGGTCCGAGAGTCTTATTTTTTGTCATTCCGTTATTGCTTTTGTGCTTTTTCCGTTGTTTCTTATTTATTAAACTAAAATATTAATCTAAAAGATAATTTATTTATTAATTTTTACTATATTGACATTGCCGTGCTTGGGCTTTTTTTAAACAATAAAAAGTTAAATTTAAAAGCTTACCACGCTATGAGCCGACATAATTAAAACAATACATAAAGAATATTTCCCATAGCGTAAGAGGGTTCGCGTTATTCTTAGTACGATCAAGTATTTATATGTAGGCTCTCACGCGATGAGCCAATGTAAGTAGGTAAATAATGTGTTTTATTATCTAGATATAGCTTGCAACGCTTATTTATCTTACCAGACAATAATTTTGATGTTATCTTCATAATTTGTTGATTAATCTATTTTATATCATACTTAAATTCTGAACTCTCTAAAGTATTAATTATTTTGTGCATCAGATTACTTTTGGATTGAAATTGCTTTTCTAAAACAGTTATAGAAATATTCCAAATACTAGCAACGAATGCTTCATTACATAGAACGAGTTTCTTTTGTATGAATATAAAATCTTTCTCTATAGTTCTACAGTTGATCGCTTTTCCATTTTTATAATACTAACGACTCACTTTTTTTCTGGTCACTTCATTATTTAATACTTTTGTAACTAAAATATTTTTTTAGCTAATACCATCGAATCAAGAGTCCATGTAATGAATAAAAACTGTCCCAAAACGACATTCTCTTACTTACCTTCTTTACTTAAGTCTTAACCTTACAAGCCTTATTTCTTTTTTGTCATAAACAAAATACCGGACCTTTCGTAAAAGTATATAGTGGATAATCTGTAAACTTTGGGTAGCTATGATGTCTACCTCGAAGAAAATATACTTTTACACTCTACGAATTGAGAGCATTTATGTGTCTTTTTCTAATATAATGTTGGTGTCCGCAGCTTTGTCAAGGTTTCTAAAGAAAGACGGATGATGTAGAGCCTTATAAGGCGTACAAAATAAAGGATTAGAAGGATAGCGAGACTGATGGCGAGGTAGGGAGGTAAATATAAGAAAACTAATAAACAAGTAGTGGAGCGCCTTGCCATGAGGAATAAGATCTGCTCAACTTAAACTGTTTAGACCACAAGGGATGGGATGAAAATTGTATGATTTTATCTACAAATCGATTAGACAAAAATTGATGAAGGATGGGGAGAGGAGGAACAACACACTCCAACAGCCATTCGTTAGACGTTGTTATGGACATTGCCATTCGTTGGACGTTGTTATATTGCCTTGTAAACTTAGGAAAAATTTTAAATTAAAGATTTTGGATTTCTGGTGTGAAAATGTCCTGAATCATAGCCACATACCGCTCCAAAGCTACAGTCATAGGGCACCCTCTGTCCTCAAAAAAAAATAAGGCTCTACGATGCCGTGGGCTGACATATCGGCAAAAACTACTATAAGTAAGAGCTTCTGATGCTTAACTTTTGGATTGAATTTTGTTTACTAACATACCAGTTAAGATGGAAATCATATCAGAGAACATCATTGAACGAAGTAAACCGATTGAACATTTCATTAGCATAATTTCTAAATCTAAGTTATTCCACACTCAGGAAAGATATGTATATGTATGTATGTATATGTATATATTTATTTATTTATTTATTTATTTATAACAATTAACAAAGTCCTTATCAATCTATACGATAATAACCGCATTAGTGCAACACTGTGTCGCGGTTATTAACGCTCACCCCCAGGCATTTTAATACCATTATTTTTAATTGTTGCAAATATATTAATACAACAATTTTTGTTATAAAATACAAAAAATATAAACTATAAAGATAATTAAGATAAGTGTGCGTGTTTTCGTAGAATGGTGTTCAAAATAAACAATTGTCGTACAGTAAGTACATTACAAATTCGATACAACTCTGTAGTCGAAAAACGTCTACGTCGGTTTATGTGTCATTACTTTTAAGACACATCGTTGGGCTCTTTCCAATGGAAGCAATATACACTTCGACGCTCCACCCCATGCTGGTAAGCAGTAATTCAGAATAGACTGCACAAGAGAGAGATAAACCATTTTTAGGATTTCAGGAGATGCACTAGATCTAAGTCTTGTGAAAATATATACAAGTTTTCTTAAACGGGACACCATTATGTTTACATGTTCAGTCCACGTGAGATTTTCATCTAGGGTTACTCCGAGGTACTTTATTGTACGTGATCGACTAAGAGAGCAGCAATCGCAAAATTTATCCTGGCCTGTATAACATTTGTGTGCGATGATAGAAAAAGATGGACATGGAAGCTGAGATTTGTGGCCGAAAGTAATAAATTTTGTTTTTTTCAGTATTTAATGTTAAAATGTTACATGATAACCAATTATTTATGATAGTCTCTTTCACTATGTTTACGAACATCAGACCATGTGCTTCCATGAACAATCAGTGCAGTATCATCCGCATAGGTGATAATTTTACAATTCGGGATTTGTAACTTGCATAGGTCATTAATATATACTAAAAATAGAATAGGCCCCAGCATATTACATTGTGGCACCCCAAAAGATATATTTTGTTCGCTACTTATCTTGTTATCTATTGAGACGCACTGAGTTCTATAAGAAGAGTTCGGTAAAATAACTCTTAAAAAGCTCATAAGCGGTTCCTCGGATACAAATTCTTTCCAATTTGACAAGGAGGAGTGGGATAGACACTGTATCAAAGGCTTTTGATAAATCCAAAAAAAAAACCAACAGTTTTCATTTTTTTATCAACATGTTGAATGGTGGTATTTAATAAATCCATCACAGCGTCTTCAGTAGACCTACTGACTCTAAAGCCATATTGGTTATCTTCAAGTAATTTATACTTATCCAAATAAGAAATAAGTCGCTTATTAATTACTTTCTCAAAAATCTTGGACAACATACTTAATACGGATATAGGTCAATAGTTGTTGACGGATTCTTTATCACCGCTCTTGTAGATTGGATGGATAATGGCTTTTTTAAAAGCACTTGGAAATATGCCTTTCAACAGACATAGGTTGAGCAGTCTGGTTATTGGTGCAGCTAAAACATCTGCTGCTGCTTTTATAGTCGTGCTCGAAATACCATCCCAGCCTACAGCGCAGTTGTCCTTAAGTTGGCAGATGATAAACTTTACTTCAGACTCATCAGTGTCATTAATAACCATCGAAGAGGGATTAAAGTGACAGTTTGGCATGGTAAGGTATTTCCTATACTTATCAATTGGTTGAGACCTTAGATGCAATCTCCCTTCCTATGTTGGCAAAAAAATTGTTAACACTATCAACTGTCTCGTATGCACTATCTGATTTTAAGAGGTGGCTTGACGTATTCATTTTTTGCTTTGTACTGTTTAATTAGGTCCCAGGTCTTTTTCATATTTTTCTTAGCTTTTATAAATTCATTGCTTTCATAATTTATTTTAATTCTCTTCAATAAATTGTTACATAAATTTTTATAACGAATATGAGCTGATTTTATGTCTAAGTTATGAGGATGCTTTTTTACTTTTCTGTAAAGTTTATCGCGATTTCGTATGCAGCGCAATAAGCCTGGCGTTATCCAGGGTTTTAATATTCGCTTTTTGCTAGGAACTGATACTATACGAGTATGTTTTTGTATAGCAGCAGATATAGTTGATACTAATTTGTTAGCCGAGTGTTCTGGATCAGTGGAGTTTATAACTTCAGAAAAATCAGTCTCCCTAATATTGGCAATCATAGTAGGTTTATCAACACAGAAAGATGTTCTCATTGATGATAGTTGCTTTACATGTAGATTTGCCGTGTGATCCCGGCTTAGAATAGGATCACCCGGGTACTGATGGTGTCGTAAGAGGCGACTAAAGTGCGTGTGGTAGAGTCACGTTGCCAGCAATGACAACACGCATGGGCAG